>ML806045.1:272058-285967 GCA_009831015.1 Picea engelmannii | reverse complement strand
TTCTTATCTTATGTAATGGGAAAGTTGGAGATGCAGAAACTTTGGATGACATCCTATCGTTGTCATGTTTAGCCACAGGTATGATAATAAATGATCATAAATCAACTATCACCACCTTGGAACTAGACGAAGAAGAAATGTCAGTGTACCAGAGACTTTTTCATTTTGTTCTTCGGGATATCTCAGAAGGATTAAAATACTTAGGCTTTCAGTTAAAGCCAAATAGCTACAGGAAATAAGATTTGAAATGGCTGATAGCAAAATTAGATAAAAGATTAAACAGTTGGAACTTTAGATGGTTATCAAGAGCAGGTAGACTCACACTAACCAAATCAGTATTGGAAGCCATACCAGTTTATTGGATGTCGTTAGCATGGATTCCAAAAGGATTTCTAGAAAAAAAATCAAAAGGATTTGTGCACGTTTTATCTTGTCTAGTTCTGGAGAAAAGTATACTCAGCCATGGTCAAAATGGGATAACATAGCTTTGCCAAAAGCATTGGGAGGTTGAGGGCTCAAAAACATTTTCTTGTTTTCTAAGGCCCTTGCAGCAAAATCATGTTGGAGGCTCATCTCAGACACCATTTTGTGGAGCCTTGTAGTAGAACAAAAATATATTTCTCCAGATTCAATTGAAGATTGGATCAGAAGCCCAATCAAATCTTCAACAAGTGGATCTATTATTTGGAAAGCAATGATATCTTCTTTTCCAGTGGTCGGGGATAGTCTTGCTTGGAGGATGGGTAAAGGAAAGAATTTACGAATTGGTGTTGACCCATGGCCATGGAGTGGAAACTCTCACATACTTCCAGAGGACCTAATTGACCAGCTACACAAGCAAGGTATTTTTTACCTCTCTCGTATAGTCGATCCTCTAACAACAAATTTATGGAACCAAGGTTGGAAAACTGCTACTCTTCTAGGACTAAATGGGATTCAAGCAAAAACAATGACAAACTATATAGTTGCACTCAGAAGAGGCCACATCAAAATCATTGACAAGGATGATGAACTAGTATGGAAAAAATATCCAATATGCTTTTATACTCCAAAAGCAGGGTACATAGCACTGAACATTGACCCACTACAACAAAAACCCAAATGGTGGTAGAAAGGTCTTTGGAAGCTAAAATGCCCTCAAAAAGTAAATTGTTTTATGTGGGCAACCTTAAATAATCGAATCCCAACTTGGGAGATCTTGAATAAGCATCAGATAGAAGGACTAGGGAGATGTGCCCTTTGTAAAAATGCAAATGAATCCACTATACATATTATCATCACCTGCCCCTTCGCAATAAAAGTTTGGACTGAAACATCAGTCAGCATCAGGCAGAATTGCATATGGGCTGGAGAAACTGTGGAAACAACTTGGAAAAACTGGACAGATAACCTAGGAAATAAAGAGATCAAAGCTCTCCCTCTTCTATTAAGCTGGGGAATCTAGCTAGCAAGAAATGCAACAATATTCAGGGATAAAGCCACAATTCCAGAACTAATAATTGCTCAAAGTCTTTCAATACTTTCCCACTTCCCCCAATCCAAAAATTCACCAGCAATAAGGGTAATGCAACAAGAGACAATAGATACGTCAAAACCCTGGGCTTACTTTGATGGAGTTGCTCAAAACTTTGTTTTTGGAAGAGGAGTCGTTCTACACATATCTTAAAACCATTGTTTTCTTTTAAAAATGGGATTGGGAAGCGAAATAAACAATTATGATGAACTTATGTCCCTGAAGCTTCTATTTCCATTTTCCAAAGAAAAGGCTTACAACAATTACAAATTTATGGGGACTCTATGAATGTTATAAATTGGACAAGAAAACACCAAAATTGTCACAGTATTTTTCTTAGTCCAGTTCTGGGGGAAATATTTAGGTTGTTGGACACCATTGATATTGTGGTTATATCTCATGTATACAGGGATAGGAACTTGGTAGCAGACTCATTTTCCAAAGAAGGATTGCAGCTCCTACAAGGATAATGGCATATCAATAAGAAAAAAGGGGAAGACTCAAATGATTTCTATCACAGGCCTTTTATAGAAGATCAAGAACTCTTGCAAGATTAAAGAAAACAGACAAAATCTATCCACTTGACAGCCTTTTGAAAAATACAATTTTCACTTGATCGACGTTCTTTGACATGTTTTCCTTACTTTACTACGCATATCAAATTGTATAATGTTTTTATTTTAAGACATTTCAATCTGCCTTTGTTTTTACAAAAAGACAGACAATATCCACAATAATGGTGATCTTTTCTTGTATATAAAGGACATATATTAAGCAGAAAGGTTGTACACCTTGTCCTGGGTGTGATTTTGTTTTTTATTTTTTTGCAAAAAGTATCCATGGAGAGGGGGCATACAAAATCCTACTTATCTTTAGCTTTCACACACACTTTTTTTGTGTGATGTGCTCTAGAAGCACCTACAAAATGTAATTTTGTCTCTTTCAAGGAATAAAATTACACTTTTTTCTTTGGAAAAAAAGAAAAGATCACCATATTTTCATTTACAATCAAGTTGTATCTTTTTTTTTTTTAGAAGAGGTCAATATTAATGAACAAATCAATGTATGTAATCAACCTCTCATAATATATGTAGTATACCATATTTTTAATCTTCATTTTCTTTCCACGAGAATACTCAACAACAAATCAAGAACACAAAAACTTCAACTCATGATCCTCTTAAACCCAAGCTTGCATATTTATTTCTCTCATGATTTATAAATATATATTCCTGATTTTTTTTTGAGATTTGTCTTCAATAGGGTGACATTTACGAGCATCAACAATAAAAAAACTTTCATGCAACATCACCAGGAGTAGTAAAAAATATTTCTCTTAGTCATCAATGTTTATAAACAATTTTTATTAAGCTTGTTCTCACCGACTAGGAAGAAGGCTGCTCTAAAATCCTCTTCAAAAAAAGCTTCTTTATTTCCATGAGGATATCAAACAATTCCATGAGCATCTCGATCAAATATTTCATCCAAGATCATATTTTCTATCTTTTCCAAGTTCAAGTCACACGACAATGGAACCAAAATGTTGTAGTCTAGGGAATAACGACATGCATTCAAGAAGAGAGCTACATTATAGGAGGTATAAAAAGGACACACATATGTACTCAGGAAGAGAGAAATTTGTGGGAAGGATATCCATCTGAGTTTATATTCCATCTCCATGAGCATTTATACAATAGAGATATGGTTGGAGTGGTTGTACTCGCTCCAACCAATCCTTTGTTAGGTTCATTTATCCTTTACGTGCATTTACATACTTTAATACATGTTTCTATACATTACTATGCTAGTATATATATAATGTGTGATGGCTTATTATAAGGGCCTAAAAGGCCTCCCAACACTTCCTGTCAATAAAGGTATTATTGTTTGTTGTGGTTCTCTACATTTTATTATTTCGCTGGCACTTTTCTGCAGTGTTTCCATTTTCTGCTTAATAGAATAGATCTGGTACCTAACAAGTGGTATTAGAGCACTTTCTTCTGCGGAAACTTTCGGAATTTTTTTTCTTCAAGGTAGAGACGTGTATTGCCAACGTCTTTAAAGCACAAAGATCTGTGGCTTAGTAGGTAAAATTGTGGTCGGGAAGACTACACGCAAGAAATACAGACGGTTTCATGGGGTTGCCTAGAAACAAATGTTTTACCTTGTTGGAAACCTACGTAATCCATGTTGGTACCCCTCGAGTAGTATCGCATAAGACAAAATATGTACACGACCATCACTCCCACATACCAACGGGTATATCAGGAGACCCCTAGGTCTCCTAAAACCAACTCTAGATCAACTGATCAACCGTCGAGACTAGCAATCGAGAAGATACTCTCTAGTACCTGTGTAATCAAGTAGTACAACTAAGGGTACGATCGAGCCTCCTTAGTTGTTGCTCTAAGATATTGGGTTGAGAACTATTGTTAGACCTCGCATGTATATTAGAGAGCTATAGAGCAGGTCCAACCCTTGTTTGTAGAAACCTTGTAAACCCTAACCCCTGGGAAAGAAACATAACATAAAAGGAACAGACGAGATCTATTGCAGTGCGACCTTGCCTCCTGCAATTTGGTGCTAAATTCTTACATAATTTTTCATGTTAACAATTTGGGCCATTTGTTGTTGCAATATTCAAGCCAGAGGATAACTCTGTTTAAAAAAAAGAGTACAATGGTCCCATCGGCACTCTTATTCGAGACCTATCTCATTGGATTCCTCTCTTCACCTTGCTYGCAGKGATACCTATTATTTTTAAGCCTTTTTATTCCCGTGGACCTAACSCCCTTTCCAKCCCCCTTATTTGGAACATATCCCATTGACTTCCTCTCTTTTCACTAATTRTAGTGGTATCATTCTCCAATACACTTTTTTCYGTGCGAACCCACCCACTCCTTTCCCTCCCCAATGGCCCACACCCATAACCAAGACTAGGATACCCACCTAATTGCCTTAGAAYAATTCAATGAGMAAARTAGGAAGGATATCYCTKACCTTACTTCCAACATTACTAGCATAAATTATTGGTTGCTCCCCTTAGAAACATTTCCCATAACAGTGACCAACTTGACCGCCATTTGTCAACAATCCCAAGAAGTAGTGAACAACTTGACCACATTGTGTAAGCAAKCCCAAGATCCTTTCTCTTTTGCCCCACCTTATAACCTAAAAGGTATTGAATCCTCCCATTCCACATCCCTTCATTCCAACCAATTTCTTCCTAGAGTGGAGGTGAACAAATTTGATCGCTCGRATCCCACGAGCTGGGTCACTAAAATGGAACACTATTTCTCTTTACATGGCATTACTAATGAGTTGGCCAAACTCCGTTATGGTGTTCTCTATCTAGATCCTGAAAGATGGCAATGGAGAAAAAATGCGCACCAAGGGTATGTGGCTTGGACACAATTTGTTGTAGATATTTATGAACTCTTTGACACCGACACCCACCATTTAGGCCTTTTGACCAAGTTGAAACAATCTGGCATAGTGGAAGACTTTATATCTACCTTTGAGCACTTGTATTTCTACACAGAGGGCATGTCAAATGCTTTTTTTTCAAGAATTTTTTATTAGTGGCCTAAAGGATGAAATATGTGCCCATGTCCTAATGGCTCGTCCCAAAACCTGGGTGGAAGCTAGTAAAAAAGATAAGGAAACACAACCAGTTGTCTCCTCCCAAACCATAAAACTCTCCTTTATTCCTTGCTCTAAACCCTCTAATCCCGCCCCTCCATCCACCCCATTGAAAATCTAGAAATTGACCCAGGAAAAAATCGTTGAATGTCAACTCAAGGGTCTTTGCTACAATTGTGACGACAAATATTTTATGGGGCACAAGTGTAAGGAACAAAATATTTTTATGGTCAACTTTGAGGATGTTTATGATGAAGAGGTAGAGGCTCCCTTTGTGGCATAACTAACTTAGCCAACTAATCTTACTCAGCCCTCTGATCCACCAATAGTCGAACTGGTCATTTCACTGAACACCCTCATTGGCTTCTCCGCTCCCCAAACCGTCAAGCTAATTGGATACATTAAGCATTTGAAATTCATCATCCTAATTGACAATGGCATCACCCATAATTTTATTCATCATCTCATTGCCCAAGAAACTAATTGTTATATCCTTGCAGTCAACAATTTTCAAATCATGATTCACAATGGTGGTTCCATGAAATGTGGGGGGCGTCGTAAAAATTTGCATCTACAAATTGTTCAGTACAACCTGAAGTCACATACGTTTTCTATCGACATGGGTGCTTGTGAAATTATACTTGATTCATAATGGTTACACACTCTCGGTCCCATCCTCATGGATTTTAAGGAATTAAAAATGTAATTCCACCAGGAAGAACAACAATATAAGTTCCAAGGCATCACAACAGGCTCTCCTAAGATCATCAGTTCCCATCGAATGGAAAAGCTCCTAAAAAAAGGTCGTTTGGGCATTATTTCCCAACTCCATTCCATTCAAGCAGTTGAGACACCCTCTATGCATCTTGAACTCCAATCTATCCTCTCCAAACACCAAGCTATTTTTTCCACTCCCCATGGACTATTGGAACATCGAGAATTGATGTTTCATCACACATCTCGTGGGCTTAGTCGGTCGAGAGGTCGACCTACATTTGGATACAGTTGGTCGAGCGATTGACCAACACACCACACTAGTCAGTTGGGTAGTCGACGTGCATGTCAGTTGGACTATTACAAAATGTTTCCCCTGCGGACGAGTGAAACCTCCCTTGGATTGCAGATCCCTATACCAAGACACAAACACTACAAGTGGACACTGACATCCCTTTGAATTCAATTAAACCAATTAGAAAGAGAGAGGGAGAAAGGGTGTGATACACTTTGTTTCGAAGTTTGTCCTCATTGCTTCCAATCTAAGCTTTATCTCCAAAATCATTGGCGCAACTTCATACCTACAACATGTAGCAAAGAGAAACCACTACTTCCTTAGAACAAACAAATTCATCTACAACGATTAAAGCGACAATAGTCAAGCACATGCAAAAATACACAAGCTTGAAGGAAATAGGCCAAGTATATTCAAATGAGAACCCAAAGAGAATACTTACAAACCATGGATGATGATGAAACACTTCTCCAAGATCTCATCATCCATCCCTTGCATGAATCTACCAAAATAAAAGGTTTGATACTTGAAAGCTTCCCCCCGAGATCAGAGGTTTGATATTCACCAATCCTCCTTCTCACCTTGGAAATCCCTCAATATATAGGCTTGAGAGGCACAACTACCATGAGAAAATGAGGGATATGGTTGGGGATATGGCTCCTTGAGGTTTGAATAACATCCTAAAGTGAAGCCCAAGCATGAGGGTCGAACACAGTTAACCCAATCTAAAGGAGTTGGCACATAGATTAAGGTGGAGGAGATTCCCCCTTTCTCTCAAGAAGAATGGCGCTCCCCCCTAGTGAGAGACATGGTGTCATTCACTAAAAGTGGTGCTCTGTATACATGGGCATGGGAGAACCAATGCTCCCTACACATGGCCAGGGGGGCACCACCCTTTATAAATTATCAAAAATGGGTTGAATTTTCGAAGGAAAAAGTGTATTTTGACCTAGAAAATATGGGTTTCCTCCTCCCATATGACTTAGGTGTCATGAACGATTGTTTTAATGGTGTATGTTGCCATCCTAATACACACCTGGGTTATCATGGAAGAAACCTTCAATCCACTTGGTGGAAGGCTAACCATTTCTCATAATGATCTGGAGTTGAAAGACTGAAGCTATCCTCCAGTTTCCCATTAGTTGTCATTAAGTCATCTGATGGTTGAGAAATTGGAGCTGGAACTGGAATTATCAAGGAATTTGTATCACTGTTTATTTCAAGATCATCACAATTGTCGAAAATTTTCTCTAGAGAGATGGATTCCTCGGGAGGAGGGTGGGGATTTGAATTATCTAGATACTCAATCATTTCCAACTCAAAATCCTTTGTTTCCTCATAACCAGTTAATGACTCATCTATAGGCTCTTCCAAAATTTCTAAGTGAAACTCTTTTTCTTGTTCATTGTGAAGCTCTGGCTCTATAAGGTCTGAATACTTGATACAAGCTTCTGCCCCTGCAAGGCGAGATTCCATGTCCTTTAACTGCATTGCATGAGCAAATCTCATGGCCTAGATGACATCTGTAAGTTTCTCATCAAAATCTAGTGAAGCATCTGAACTGACTGTCTTTATAACTGGAGGTTCCTTCTCCTTCCATTTTTCAATGAAAGCATTAGTCAACTCTTTGTAAGTTCTAATATGTTTATCCTTAAGTTTTGTAAACCAATCAACATCATCATCATCAAAAGACAAGATAAACAATTTCATTCCCACATCTTCATATAAGGCATTGCAACACCATTTATTGAAGCAATGTGTAACTCTTTGAACATGACGTTTAGCATCAATAACACTATTACTTTGAAAATAAGGCAAATTTTCAATTGCTTTTTCTGGAATCAAATGTGGATAACCACTTATTGCAGAAAAATCAATAGGTTTATAAAGATCATCCATTTCTAAATTAGACGTTATTAAAAAAAAGGAAAGGTCTAACAGAGATGGACTGGGACCAAAAAAATATTAAGGATCCTACGAGAAGAAAGCTTGCCTAACTTCCTCCAAAAACACCTTCCAGTTTAAGGATGAAGCTAAGCAAACTGTGAGTTCCTCCTTGTAGAACACTTTGTAAAATTATTTTGAAGTGGAGTCACCAAATGATCAAGTTTATTATAAACAAACAAGAAGCATCATACAAAGCAAAAGGCAAAAAGGAAAACAAAAGTCGTGACCCGGGAATAGAAAGGTTTATCCCCAGCAACAACGCCAAAAATGTTGTCATCCTAATACACACTTGGGTTATCGTGGAAGAAACCTTCAATCCACTTGGTGTGTCCTTGGGGTCAAGTCTCGAGTCAAGGTGTTGTCACCTGATCCTCAAATCCTCCATCTAGGCCAACTCCTAGTGAAGCCAAGGGGGGTAGTCCCTCTAAAAATAAAACTAAGGATTTCTAAACTAGGAAAGAAAAACACTTTAAACTAGGAGTTTATTGTTGAAAATAAAATTCGATCATTCACCATTTAGCATTTATCATCATAAAAAACACTTTGCTCATGAAACATTCATACATCAAAAGGATACAATAATCTGCAACATTCAAGAGCATAAGATAGAATTAGATAACATGCATAAGATAAACTACTCACACAAAATAGATTGAAGGTATTTTTAACCAGTGCCTTAAAAGGAGTCGTGGGTAGTGTAGATCGAAAAATTTATTAAGGTAAATTTTGTAATTAGTTAATGAAAGGTGTTTGGCCCCTTTAGAAATTTTGTTCTTTGCTTGGACTTGCTGAGAGTTTACCGAAACCCAATGGTTTCACCAGTAAACTCACCAAAAGTGTTGGATGTCCAAAATGGTTGGGCAGTCAGGTCCTGAGAGGACCCGCCTTACTTTGCAAGTCACTTTTGGGCTTTTTCCTCCCAATGAACTCACAATCTTAAGAGATTTCCCTATTAAACTATCAAGGTTCAATTACTTGATAAAACTGGAAATAGATAGATCACACACCCTGCTTTGTAATTGAGGCACTTGCACAAACACTCGAAAGAAATGAATTTGCAACAATTAAATGGTGTACCCTGCTTTGTAGTTAAGAGAGAGATAAACAAGATACTGCTTGAAAATTTAATATTTGTTGCAAATCTGATTGAAGAAAGAAAATACGTGAAACCAGCTAACTAACTATGCATGAAAATTTGAGAAATGGTTAACATGCATGAAACTTAGAGTGTTGTAGTGTGTTTGATATATTTGACTTGTGTATTTGATTGTTAGATTTTAAGCATGCACAACTCAAAAAGAAAAAAGCAAACCCACAACACAAATCCCCTTAAGGGGATGAAGAAACTGAGCACAAAGACCCACTTTTATTTGCACTATTAGAATGGAGAACAAGAGTTCTCTTTGAGCTTTTAGCTCTCTTAGAAGAAGAGGGATCCTTATTACTAGATCGTTAAGAAGAATACAAGAAGATAAGAGAAAAGAAGGAAACTTCATTTTGACGAAGTCACAACCCCCAGGGTCCCCGGGAGCCTTGATTTTGCCTAAAATTGAAAGAATATCCTCTTGAACCTGTTGTTTCTGCAACAGAACAACAAACAAATGAAGTTAGAAATGATGGAAAGAAGTTTAAACAAATAAAAAAAAATCACCAAATTTTTATGAAAAATATTTTAAGGCAAAAAGGTAAATTTTAGGGCTTTTTGAGGCTTTAAACAAACCTAACTTAGGCTCTTTTTAGTGACTTATGTTTTCTGTTTTAGAAAAACAAGCAGTAAACCTCTAACAACTTGATAAACAATTTAAAACTAAGCAAAGAAATTTGAATACGTTTCTAGTTGAAAAGACCAAAGAAACTGCTTCAAACTTGCCTAGATCTATCTTTAAAATTGACAAAATTCAGCCTAGATCTAGCAAACCATGCATGCAAACTTTAGATATTTGATAATGAAATACAAACTTGTTCTAACTTGCATGCAATCAAAGAAATAAAGAGGAAAGAAATTTTATCGGTTTTCTGGAGCTTCCGTCTGAGCCTGGAACTTTGGGCTATGGGGTTCTCTTGGTATGAAAAAGAGGGAGCTTGATCTCAAATTCTTGGACGATGAAAATGGAAGCCACCACTTGTCAATCCTCTACCTTGAGGAACCTGTAACTACACACTTCAATCCTGCACAAAATTGTTAAAGACCTTCCCTACACACACAACTCACAAAGCATGTTAAATTCAACCAAAAATAAAGCATGCATTGAAGAATCTATGAAGTAAAGAAGAAGTAAGAAAAAACAACCTAGATTACTCTTACCCTATCATATGATAGCATACCTACAAGGCTTTAACAATTAAGCATAAAATTGAAATGTAAATCAATACATTTTACCTCATAAAAATATTTGCATTTAGGTCAAGACAACCACACATTTGAGTCCACACCAAGATACCTCCAAAGACTTTTTATTCCAAATGCTTATAACAATATTACAATAGCTTCTTTGCCCAAGACTGAAATCACTAAAGGAGAGGTCGACCCTTTCTTAAATAGGAATGGGAGGTGACGGTCCCTAAGTAATGCATGCGCTAGGGTTAGGTTTAGGGTTTAGGTAATGAGTGAGGATATGAGGGAGTTGCATGGGAGTAAAGAGGAGATGTGTGGGAGTGAAAGGGAGTGTAGTGGAGAGGAGTTAGGTAAAGGGGAGAGGAAGTGGAGTGAAATGGGAGTGGAGGCGAGTGAAGGGAAGTGAGAGTGGGAGTAAGGGGGAGTGATGTGTTAGTTAAGGGATGCGTGGGTCCCTTAAGAGATGCGCTAGGGTTTGGGAATGTGCCACTTAGGAGACGAAGTCAAGTTCCCTCATTGGGATATCCTCCCACTCCATGTCATCTCAATCAAGTCGACTTCTCGCTTAGCTAACTCTCCTTTAGGCATCAGTCAACTGGGGACATGAAAAAAACATGTCTCAATCATGTTCCCCAGTTCTCCTAAAATTTAGGAGATTAATTAAATTACCCCTTTTCCATAAATTTCGAGTAAAATTGATTTTTTAGTGATAATAATCACTTTTTAGTCTCGAAAGATGGGAAATAGGGGTTTACATCATGCTCTGGACTGGAAAACGACTGTAAATATGGCATCTGACAATGTTTGATGCTATATTGTTTACATTTATTGACTCGGAATTAATAAATTCCATTTTTGCGGGAATTTAATTAATTCATTGAAAACTTTAAAAAAACCTATCAAACCTAGCCACAATTTCCAAATGACTCAAACACTATGCCATAGTATCATCTTATATACATTCAGACTCTAGACATTGGATTTTCCATGCCAAAACCTGCTTGCCAACACATACTCCGACTTTGGAGCTAAGTCTTTTGAGTGAAAAAACTTATAAATTATTTTTTCTTCTCACTAAGGCAAGCGGAAAAAATAATTAACAAGTAGAAAAAAGCACTCCAAAGTATGTGCTTAGTCCTGGTCTTGGGTGGCCAATAGCCTTTTACAATCTATCATACTTAGGACATTTATTACAATGGTGGAAATGCAGAAAAAATGGGTCTTTTACAAGACCAGCTGAACTCTGAATTTTGCAAATATGAGCACTGATTGCTCATTCTCTAGTGGCTCTTCAGGAAATCCAGCTCGTGCAAACTGGTGGATAACAGTGTCAAGGGGTGGTGACACCTCACAAAGTAAATGTGACACTTAGGAAGGTGCATATGACACTTTGCGACACTTAGGGTGCGAAACAAAAATGTGACACTTTGATGTGTAACAAATTCCCCTAAAGTGTGAGGTCATAAGAGAAACTGGTGGCCGAAACACTTTACAAATTCTTCAATGCAAGGGTGTTGGAGTGGGAGAACCCAACATAAGCTGCAAACAAACATCAAATAATATTAATATATGTTCCATTTCCAAGGCAAGCATACCTATGCTTGGAATACGAGATGACTCAAAGCATGGTCGCTGACCAATACACTGCGGATCCATGAGAATAATGAATAAGGATATGGCCACCAAAGATACAATGTGGATATATATCTCCATGACATGAACTGGTCGCAACCACTAAAAATACACAACGAAGCTACGAGATGACAAAACATAGCCACAGATCAATACAATGTGGATCTATGCAAGAGTATATATATCAGTAAGATTGCTAACATGATGATGATACCAAAATATTTTATATGCTCAAATTATTTCCATCGCAACTTGGGAAAAGCAGATAACATAGTGAGTACCCAACCCAGGGTCTTCGTCCTGATCCCGATGCAGTATGAATTTAGCCATGTGAATAGATGATTTGATGTCGAACATGGTAGAAACCACTTGATTACCAGTCATTGATGTATATTGTTAACAAGTACGAGGGAAATCACCAATGATGACAATGACTACCAAGGTACCCTAGTACATTCCAGTGAATGTGAATAAATGAGCTGAGATTGAATATTCATGGAATCCTCTGATCAGAGGTCAATGATGTAAACCTACTATCGAAGGCGATGAGGCCTTCCATTGAGGCATGCGGGTCCCAAGGTACTAATTGGTTTCTAAGTCTAATTCCTAGATAATGTGCTGAAGTTGACAGGAAAAGACTCATCGAAGTAGGGCCTTGATGTATCCCCCATCATCGACATGAAACTAACACAAGAAAGTGATGTAAGATGGTGAATCGAATGAGTATGGACTGACACGGAAAATAGAAATTGGTGATACTGTAGATGGATGGTTTGAAGTGAAACATTCCTTGAACATGATGAAACATGACAATTGACTTGGAATCATTTACTCGATGAGTACTAAGAACATAATGTGACAGAAATAAGATCACTCTTTGACTGGACAAAAAAATATGGCGACACAAGGAATTTGTATGACTAAAAGAAAAGGAGACTACCCAACTATAAGACGAGACGCAAACATGTGCCATGTTCAAGGCGACAATAACTTCCATAAAGGATTCCCAAAAAACTTGACCCACTTCCTTCAATTTCCCCCCCATCCAGATAGATGAGTACCTCTTTCCTTTTTAATGAGCTTGAGGAGGGTAACACATGCTCGGTATAGCTCATTCTTCAGATGAGTCCCTCGACATGCGTTTAACAAACATGAGGAAGGAGGGGTTATGTCCTAGATGGGTCATGGATATTGGACTCACATAGGTACTTCGATGCATAATTTTAGGAGCCCAAAAATGTAAAATCGATCGTTTTTCATGTTTGAAGAGTCTGAAAAGAACTTAAAGATGACTCCATGGATGACTTTTTCATAAATTTAGTCTCCCAAGCCCAAAAAAGTTTAAAACAATACAGGGGAGAACTCTTCTAATCATGATTGATTAGAGGAGTCATTTTTCGTAATTAGTCTTGTGAGGCCCAAAAAAAGATAAACCACCACTCAAAAGATGCCCTTTCAAACCTTTTAACGAGTGTGAAAGGAAGCAAGATCACTTGATAATATTTTCATGTTTAGGGAGTCTGAAAAGAGCTTAAAGGAGACTCCAAAGAGTTCATTTTTAGTATAGCTTTTACAAGTCTGAAAAAGAGATAAAAGTACACTTAGTAACCTATTCTCATGTTTTAACGAGCATGAGAAAGAACAAAAACTGAGCTCGGTAACCTATTCTCTTGTTTTTATGAGCACGTGAAAGAAAAAATACTAAGCCTGTTCTAGAGAAACTACTATGTTACGATGGGAATGACCCTCGAGTGAGGATCACTCCTAGCAATGTGTTTCTTTGAAGGTAGTTTTCCCCTAGCTTGCATGATAGAAGCTAGTGGTCTTGCTC
>ML806045.1:217804-263806 GCA_009831015.1 Picea engelmannii | reverse complement strand
ATGGTTGGCCATCATATGAGGGCCAATGAATGAAAGTTGGTCTATGGTCACCATGTTTCCATTGTGAGGTAAACACATCAATTGAAAGACTGTGGATACAACAACCTTCATAGCATAAAAATAGTCTTGCCCGAGGATAAAATTGAAATCCAAGGGGTCGTGGACCACCATAACATCAATAAAGATAGTTTTTCCTCCCAAAGTAATAGGAAACTAAGGAAGGATCCCTAAAAGTTGAGTAACTATTATGTTAAAAGCCAACAGATTATGAGTCACTGGCACAAGCAAAGGAGAACCTAAAGCTTTCCAAGCAATGGAGGACACAATACTAATGGATGCACCCTCATTGACAATAGTTTGAGGAATGTCCCTACCACAAACCTAAACAATGATTTGGAAAGGTATATAGGAAGGGAGATGAGATTCCAGCAGTGCACCCCAATCTAAAAGAATGACCTCATTACTCAGAGGGGGTTCCGTTGAAGTGCCCCCTGGTCCAAAAGAATCTGTAGAAACAAGAGAGACCTGAGCGACGTTCTCACTCTTCCTAGGAGGAGTGGGATTAACCAAGGGTGGTATTGGATCATCCACTTTAACTTCACTCTCCAAGGGGAGAGCAGGATTGATTGAAGGTGAAATTGAATTGATCACTTGATCAACTGGCTCCATTGATGATTGAACCAGATGGATCACCTGATCAACCGGATTGACCAGTTCATCAACTAATGGCGTGTTGGGAGAGAGTTCATGATAAGTTGTTGGAAGTTGTTGTTGGACATCAACAATCTTTTCCAACATATATGAAGCCCCATCCATATGAGGGCAGAGGTAGGCGCGGTGCATCTCCTTACATAACAAGCAGGGAAATTTGACTTTACTCTTCTTACTTCCAACCTAATTATTACTAGTTGATGGTTTGTCACCAGCACAACCTACAACGGCTAATGACGTTGGTTGATGACCGTGAGACCAAACTTCTACAACCTTGGGAATACTGGGGCAATCCTTAAGAAGGTGGTCACCCTTACAAATCCTGCAATGGAACTTGGGTTTGCGATGTGTCTTGATATACTTGTTGACATTATCAACACTCCCAACATGATGAACAATATTTGGTTGATTGCTTTCAACATGTCCTGCAGTGGTTGGAATTTCCCCCCCTAGCTTATTTTTCTTCTTCTTAATCTTCCTTTTCTTCTTCTTCTTATCTACCTGGTTAGGTTACTAGTTGTAGAGCTTTAACTAGGTCAAGAGGAAGAACAAGAAGAAGACCCTATGGGCGAAGAAGGCAGAGGATCAATATGAGGTTGATGGTCCTGGGGTGGAGTGCTTACGCACGAAGCACTAGGAGAATTTACATTCACCGGAGTGGAAAACAACCAGACCGGTAACCCAATAGTGAGTCCAGGAAGAGTCAAAGTGGTGATATAAGGAGGACCAACGTGTCCCACAGAAGAAGAAACAAACTGTAACCCAGGAAAATGGGTTCCTTCATTGGTAATTCTAGGAACTAACACCATAGACACAAACACAACCCTAAGGGATTTCTATGGAAAAACAAACAACACACGCTAAAAAATCTAGGAAGCAAACCAAACAAACAAACATTTCCACAGTGAAGTTCTGGTTGGTGATGAAATCCAATGTCACGAGATCAAAGTGAAAAGGTGTTGGGATAGAGTGGGTGGATCAGTTACATTGGCGACCTACTTAACAGACTTACACCTTGCTGTAAGTTCCCTCACAGTCTATCTGTGGGTTACTCTCCATGGAGCCCGAGTGAGTTTGACCAATGTATGACTCAGGTACAACAAAGACTCCCCTTTACCGTCACCTTGTGTATGAACCATAAAGATAAAGGCTACTAATTTTACCAACTCTCATTCATCCTGTGGGCTGGTATAGTCGACAATCGAGTCCGAACATATGGGCAGGATATCAAAGTCTAAAGCTCTTCAAGAGAACTGAAGACAAGTGGACTAGTAAGACTCTAGAGGACCTTGAATGGATTCAAGATTCACGAAGCACTGAGACCAAATCAAACCAATCGTTTCTTAAGAAAAAACCCCAATATATGCTCGTTCCTCTACGATTGGTTGAGCCTCGGAGGGGTAATCTCTATTGCTCTCCCGCACGTGACTTCGTGTTTAACCCCTATGTGAGAGGGGGTTCCCAGATATGCTTATATGAAAATTGGATTTACTCTCCCTATCACAAGATTATATGTTTGTTTATGGCTTTGGAAAGTTATTCTCAACACCTATTCCAAATCCCTACACCTAAGCTAATGTAGGTTTGCAGAATGCCTAGAAAGAAAATTTTCTAGATAGATTTTAATTAGCGTTTTGATTATTAGGTTGTTGTTTACTCAACGGTATGGAAGCGAAATTGATGATGTTAGGACTCAACTCCAAAAGAGTGCAACAAAATGAGATGAAAATCTTTTGTGTTCAATGAACTCTATCTATGGAAAGGAGAAGAGTCTTTTTCCATTCCCAAATGCATAAACCCAATGTAGTTTACCACACAAAACTTTGAATGCAATCAATTTTTGTTTGTTTGATTATAAATGCAATGAAACTAAATCAAATGCAAATTCTTTCTACTTCCTTACTTTCAATGCAAGAATCTGATGCAGATACAAAGGAACACGAAGTAAAAAGATCGAACAAGAAATGCACTCAAAACAGTGTCGAGACTCAAACAACGCAAATAATGAAAAAGAGGAAGAGGAAACCACTCAACAATCCTTAAAGATGAACAACAAGAAAGAGGTATTCAAGCCAGGTTGTGGTAAGCAAAAGAATCTCAATCATTTAAAAAGTGAGATGTTCTAAAGAATATTGAACAAAAACTGAAGACGAGACAAACCTTTACAGACTCTTCCAATCAATCAGATAATCGAAAGATCACGAGACAAAGATCAAACTAATGAAAATCAAGGTGAACTAATCTTGCAATGTAGAAGAGGTTTGCAAGCTCAAAAAAAGTGAAAATGAGTGATAAACATGAAATCCTCAATCCAAACAAAGTCAAAGATAAGAGTCTATGGGAAAAAATCCCCTCAAGATCAAACTGAGAAAGAGCAAGCAGAAGTAGGCAAAAAGGAAAAAATAGGGGGAATGGCACCCTTGCTCGACCATGAGGCTCCTCACAGTCTCAGCTAGATCTGGAGGGGTCTCTACCGCCCTCCTTTTGTCAGACTCTTTGTCTCTATTGTGGGATCCATCTCCCACTTTGTGGCGCGTCACCATTCTATATGTCTGCAGTTTCCCACGGTTGATCGTCTGCTTGTGTGTATACCAAAAACAGTTGTTGTTAGTCAACACTATATTCATTCACAACCAACACATAATTCATATTTTTTAAATGCATACACACAATATAAATTTCATTCTTAACTTCAAATTTTGGTAAAGGGGGTTAAGATAGAGGGTTACTCTTTTTAAGAGTACYTCAAATGGAGTTTCGACGCAATTCATTCATGAGCCCAAGCAGGCCAAGTGTTGTAACCATGCTCTGATACCAATTTGTAACACCCCCACGATGGGCGTGAATAAAAATAAAAATTTTATATTCTCGTTTTCGAGCCAAATCAACTCTTCGACTCCCTACCGGGGTCTTGCTAACAAATCCGTAGACCTCATTGAACCTTGACTGCGCAAACCCACATAAGACATGAGATTTCCCCATACGACCACAAGGTATGACCGTGTGCTTATGAGAGATGCTTCGCATTTCGAGACTTTTAGGATGCAAAGCCACCCAGACTCTCACTCCCGACCTCTGGTTCCCTCCCAAGAAATCGGACCTACGGTCTTGTGCTATCTCCTTGATCAACGGTTGTGATCGTATCACAATTTCGTGTATTGGGATAATGAACGCGAGCCATCTCTGACTTTTCGTTCCCCGAAATCTCTATTCCCGTAACACCTATCTAAACCCTCCGCCCATGTGACCGTTCAGGAAGACTAGGGGCTGAGTCTTCGAGCTCGTCGGGACTTCGCATCCCTCGAATACTCATTTCCTCGGACTCTCAGGTCCCGAAATGCCAATTCCCGAGTTAGACCCTTAGCCAACTGCTAGCTCCTCCTTCTACCACATGGCTCTGTCCTATGACCTAGGACCAATACACAGAGCGCGTCGGGGTTTCTTATATAGGGATTTCGCGACTTACAAAACTGAGGGGTCTTGCCCTTTGGTCTCCCGGTCCCCGAAACTCATTCATGCTTAAACCGACGACCCATATCACTCCTGGATCAATGACCATGATCACGTTGTGATTTTGTGAATCGTGAGTTTGTGTGATCCTACCCTTTGACCACTCCAAGTCACGAATCAATGAAATGCTACCCGGCCGCCACGTGTCCTCTGCCGGTGGATGGTTCTGATTTCTTCGGGACTTTCAAAACTTTGTCGAGTCCATTCTCCTGCCTACGCCAAGGTTAAGATCGACAGTCAATAGAACTCTGACAAATCCTTGGATCTACGGTCTTGGATCCCGTCGCTACTTGCGAAGGCTGAAGGGGTCGAGGCATTAATACTTGCGCTCCTCCTCTAGATCCATTGGTCCTGACAGATCTAGGGTATTTTCGAAAGGATCTCGAATGTTCATCTACTGAACGACGGAATACTCCCTTTCGATAATTGGACTCCCTATCCTTTATGAGCTTGAATCATGAAATTCAACCTCTCGAAGCTTCAAACTCCCACGACTCCGAGACCTTAGAGAGCTACTCTTTCTTGCATAAGGTTTCCAGACCCGGATCACATGAACCTTCAGACAATTCTTGGGCAAGTGTCCCTGATCTTAGTCGAGTCTTTGGGTAAGGTTCAATATGGTTCCAAGGTTTATGGGGTAATTCCCGGGGAAGAGTGCTCTCGAGGAGCCTTCCTAGAATATTATGAGAATCCAGCAAACAAGATGATTCTCGATGGAGCGAACTCATGCCCCAGACTTAATCATTTGTACAGAAACCAACTATGGCATGTAAGTATATACATGCATCCATTATTTCTAGTCTAAAACACCAGGCAATCATTCCACACATAAATCATTATGGGCATATAAACATGAGCATGTATTCATGATATTCAATTCAAAATACAAGGCATAAAACACTTATCAGATCCATCAGGCATGATGCAACTGCTGAGAGGGGTGCTCATTTCCACCCAACCGTAGGCTCAGTGACTCCAAATGGATTTACCACTAGCCACCCCCGAGCTAGACCACAATGCTCTGAGATTCAATCTCTTATTTCCAGCTCAACGAAAGTCAAGGACGAAGGTTACTCTCCTTCTCCTGATAAAGAGAAATAATCCAGGATGAAGGTTAGTCTCCTTCTCCTATGTTTAGAACTCCATGTGTTTCCAGAGTTTCTCCAATTCTCTTATGCGATCCTTGTCGCTCTCTCTCTCTCTCTCTCTCTCTCTCTCTCTCTCTCTCTCTCCCACACTTCCTCTCTTGCCTTTTTCTCTGCAAGATTGCGTGTGGCACGAATTTCCTCGTCCGTGGTCAGGTCTGAGATATTTTTACAGATGGGTGGTTCACCGCCATCCCCTCATTAACTCTTGAGGAGCCTCCCCACCTACCAATCTGATGGGAAATTTATTCCAAGGTCAGAGAGTTGCTTTGGTCTTTGAGCAAGTAAAAACCAGTATGGTACTAGCTTGGTGGAAGTTAATGCAACCATTTCAGGTCCCTTCCACCACCTTTCATTAGCCATCATGGTCTCTTTTAGCACATCCCCCTCTCAGCAGTCATGTAACACATATTCATAACATAATTTACATTTATCGACCTTTTATACAAAGGTCCATCAAAACAAACGTTCACACCTTCAAGTTTGCCATAGTTCCTAGCCAATATAGTTATATTTACAGATTGGGGGAAACAGGGTGTTACAAACAAAAACAATCAACTAGTAGTCTAAGATAGTCGGGCAATGGACTAACCAGCACTGCAATCGACTACGAGTTGGACAAATAGTTGGTCGAATCGAGTCCTGTCGAGCCTACTTGACAGAGTGGATTTTGTGGAGTCAACTCTAACAACCGATGGTTATATGTGGACAAGATCATCTGGATTCTGTGGGAATCCGTTAAATCTTGAGACTATAAAAGAATACCTCTTGGGTCATTATCACAATGTAGAATGTGAATTGAGATTGCACAATAGATCATGCAGATCAAGATATGCAATATGCATTGTGATGTTTTGATCATAGTACTGTGTGCTTAAGTGTCCTAATAATGTCTTTAGACGCCACCTCTGTTCTTCAAATTTTTTTGTCCCTCTTTGATTGTCTGCAATATTGTGTTCTTTGTTTCATATCATGTTCTATTTTATTCCCCAACATGCTATCAAAGTTGATGGTTTAAACCTTGACCTATTATCTGCAAACTTTGTTGAGTTGGATTTGTCATGTGATTGACTTTGGGCCAGTTGTTTGTTGATTGGAACTTATTGAAACAAGACCAGTCTGTCTAGATATCGAAGATGGCTTCGAAGATCGATCCTATTATTCTGAAAGGATCAAATTATGTAGTATGGGTTCTAGATATGGAAACCATGTTGAAAAGTAAGGGACTATGGTAGTATACCAAGGTCGCAATCCTAGATCCAACATGTGCTTTAACAAAAAAATTTATCGATGGAAAGAAGGATGAGGTTGTAGGGGTCATCATATCTTACATCTCATGGGAAATCTAATTTCATCTCAGTGGACTTGATTGTCTGCATTTGGTTTGGAAGAAGTTGAAGACCTTGTTCAATCGAGTTGATGAAAGCCATGTCATGTAGTTGAAGAAAGAGTTGATCTCTCTCGATCCTCATTCCTTTGAGAGAATGGAGGACTATTTGGCGCATGTTAAGGAACTCCAGTTGAAGTTGAATGAATGTGGAGAGAACTACAAGAAGAAGGATGGACAACTATTGAGATGGTCATTTGAGAACACCATTTGATGCGTTCGTATTGACCTTTCACACCATTTGGCACGCATGCAAGCAAGATGGTAAGCACTATTGCTTTGAAATTTTTTGTGAACTTTTGATTATTGATCACCATAGATTGATTGAATAAGGTAATATTGGTGGTAAGCACCAGGCCCACTTTCTCAACGGTAAGGACAAGTTGGATTCCAGGAATAGAGTGCAGATTGATGCTTATGCACAAAAACCTACATATATTGATCAAGGACCCCATAGACAACCACATTGAAGTCAAAAGAAGAAGAAGACTAGACATATCGAGAATAAATGCTTCAAAAAGCGAGATGATTTAGAGGAGAAGACTAAGAGGCTTGAAGGAGACATGTCGATTGTTTGTCGACTCGTTGATAAATTCACCTTCCAAGTCAGGACTTATCATGCCTTGATGTCTCACACTGTGCAGAATGAATGGGTTGTCGACTCTGGATGCACTCATCATATGGTGAAGGATGCCACTTTATTCATGAAACATAATAAATCCGAAGAGAGTAGAATCTATGTTGTTGATGATTTTGCTTTGGATGTTGTTGCTCAGGGTGATGTAGCTTGTCGACATGGTAAAATTGTCGACATCTATCATGTGCCAAATCTTAGTGTAAATCTATTGTTTGTTGCTTAGTTGACTCGGACTGGTAAGATTATGGAATTTTGGCCATATCGGTTCTATGCTTGGGATTTGAAGAAAGGGAAGTTGATTGTCATTGATGGGATTCTGGACCCGACGGACAACTTGTACAAGTTCTGTGACTCGACTCGACCTGAATCTAAACTGACTGAACTGATTGCTCACATTGATGAAAGAAGTGGAATTTTGCATGAACGACTCATACATCTCAATTTCCGAAGTCTACAGACACTGGAAACTCAGAACATGGTTGTTGGTTTTCCAAGGGTGTTTCCCCCTAAAGGTGTATGTAAGGGTTGCATACTTGGGAAGCATCATCAGGCACCTTTCGACTCTCAACAAGCGTGGTGAGTGCGAAACCTACTAGAACTGGTTCATAGTGATGTTTGTCTATCAATTTACCTTCACTGGAAGGTGTTAGGTAAATTTTGACCTTCATTGATGATTTCTCTCATTTCACATGGGTATTTTTCTCGAAGAATAAAAATCTTGTCTTTGAGAAGTTCAAAGAATTATGGGCCTTTGTTGAAAAGCAATGTGGTCGACCCATCAAGTGCTTGAGATCAAAAAATGGTGGTAAGTATGTCAATCAACCTTTTGAAGAATACCTACTTCGATCTAGTATTGACTAGCAGCAGTCGGTTACTCACACACCTCAGCAGAATGGAGTTTCATAACGCAAAAATTAGACATTAGTCGAAGTGGTTAGATGTCTTCTGCAAGGTAAAGACCCGCCTTCTTGCTTCTGGGTTGAAGCAATGTATTGTGATAATTATCTTCTCAATCATATATCAACTCAAGTTGTTCCTTCCATGACACCAGTCGAACGGTGGTATGGAAAGAAACATTATGTTGTCCACCTCCATGTGTTCGGATGTGTTTCCTATGTCCACATTCCTAACAATTGTTGAAAGAAATTAGATGCAAATACTCATGCTTGCATCATGATGGGATACTCTAAAGAGTCGAAAGCCTATCGACTATTTGATCCTATCCAATGATAGATTTTTGTCAGATGTAATGTTTGGTTTGATGAGAAGTCTTTCGTAGTTAAGTTGTTGAATGCCTCCTCCAAATTGTTGCAGGATGCTTCTTTTGATGTTATCTTGGACACTGGTTCTCTTGCTCCCCTCTTTAGTCCTTCAACTGGTCCGTCGAACCTTCTGCCTATTTCGACTCAACTGTCGATCTTCGAGTTGACTAGTCCGATATATTATGTTTCAACTGGTCCATCAACTGTAGAACCTCTGACTTCTGATCAACTTGATGAGGTGAACTACCTAGACTAGAAATACTCATCTACTTTCGCGCTAGCTTTACTTACATGCGAGGACACCATTTCCAATACCCATTTTGTTTTTTTCCTTATAACTTAGATCCCTTCTTGGACAATTTATCTATCTCGACCCCACCCCGAGCAGACATATCCACTGACAATATTCCCTTGCTCCATCACTGTTCAGAGCTCCTAGTCCTCTTTAACTTCTTCCTCCTTCACGAGACCCACACTGATGGAGGAGGAAGTTAGCGCACTCATGAGTGTTGTTGAAGAAGCCCTCTGGAATAATGTAGGCATTTTCACTATGTCGGATGAGCTCTCTAAGCGTACTATCACTTCATCTTCACCCTCTATCCCTGTAACACTGAACACTATCTCTGGTCCTACATCACCTTTTAATCTCCTCGGACCTCGATCTCTTTCACTCCACCTACATTACTCACACATCCTGCTATCCTACCTACTATCCTCCAAAAACATCTACCTACAGCTTCAAACTCTTTTTCTCTTGTGGCTAGCAAACCTTCACACTATACCTCGAACCCTATCATCGACACATCTCACCCTACCCATTGCCGAAGACCTTCACACGCTACATGTACCACACAAGCTCATTTGACTCTTCTTTAATTTGCAACTCTCCCCGGACATGCTCAAAAGACTCACATCCACATCCCTAGGGGCAATAAACCTTCACATAGACCTTGGGTTTAAAAAAAAACCAAAAAGAAACTTGTTCTTGGTTATAATATTGGCCTGGCAGACACAGTCTCCATGGAACTTTGTCATCTCATAGGCAGAATATCCTATAGACATCTCAACAACTCGGATCTAGACATCTGGATGTCCAACTCTTGGAGGCCCATCCTGGGTTATGTCCCCAATCTCTCACATCTTGGGCGTGAATGTCTCCATTTTTAGTTTAAATCCCTCGAGGACTCTACAACCATTCTGGAATGACTCTGGACTATGGATGACAACAACCTTATGTTGAAACGATGGAGAGTGAACTTCGACCCTTCTCAAGATTATTTTCGCCATTGACATCTGTGGGTAATCCTACCTAGACTACCACTATATCTCTGGAATGAACAAGCCCTCAAGGCTATTGGAAACTCATTGGATCGCTTCATCAATGTGGACTCAAAATCACTCACTGGTTCAGATAAGAAGCTGGCGAGGATTCTAGTTGAGCTAGATATACATGAGGGACTACTTGAAACTCTAGATATAGACTGGAGAGGACACATCACTCGCTAGAAGCTAGATTATCTTGGCATTCCTTTCAGATGCACTCTATGCAGACGGACGGGCCACTTAAGAAAGACTTGCACTGGCCTATTTGAAGAGGATATTTCAGAGGAAACTATGCTTGAGCTAGCCTCCATGACGGAGTCTCCAACGGTTTCTCCACACCTACATCTTCCAGATTATCCTGATGATGACACTACTCCTGGACTTGACTCCATTTTGGGTAAGCTCAAATCTATTTGCCCAACTCTTTACTCCACGCTCTCCTCCTTAGAATTAGAACTTATAGACAACTCCTCCATACTAAACCTGAGACTAGAAAACTTTACTCCAGGGGACTGCTTTTTGTCTCAACCTAACCACACACAATCCATTTTACATCTGGTTTCCACTTCATCTCACACCTTTGTTCCTACTACTGCTCATATTGTTCCTTTTACTCCAGTTTACATTGGTGCGACTTCGACCAACACCTTGCCTAACACAGATCATCCTCACATACAAACTACCACTCATCTTGTCATCCTAACCAATACCCCAGTCACTCCTTCTATAAATCTACCAGCCATCTCTCCTACAGTGGACCGTGATCACACCATTCACACTACACCTTTTAATTACACATTGGCGACATAGAGTATTGGTGAACAGATCTTTGTATAGGAGGATTACTTTGGCCTTCCAGGACTGAGTGAGTCTGAGATTGGAGAATACACTCTTGGATCTATATTAGACTCACTTATTCCTTCTTACAAAGAAGTTTTAACTCCCACACCCTTGCCTACTTATCTGGGAGAAACTATACACAACACACCCGCTACTGATTTTGGATTGGGACCTGCTGAGACCTCATCTACATCATGGGGTAAAGACTATACATGGTCTAGAGGACATGTCTACGAGCATTCTCCGATCAAAACCCACGGTGCCCGTCGCAAGGAGGGCTATCCACCTACACACTCAATGGTTCCATCAAAGACTTCTACTAATATTGGAGCACTTAGAGGCATGAAAGACCTAGCAAGAGCAAACGCCATGATCTTGCTCTCCCTCAACATCATAGGGGTGGGGGGGCACCTAAAAGTTGCCTCGTTCAGAAGACCTCTCTCACACATTTCTCCAGACATCATTTTTCTACAAGAAACATTGGTGGACAATAAAAAGGCTAGATTATTTCTAAATCAATTCCATTCTAACTGGCACATCTGCATAGTTAACTCACTTGGTACCTCAGGGGGTTTGGCAGTGGCATGGAACCCCGAAAAATATGATTTCTATCCCTATATATGTTGTGGAGGCATATTACTATTTGGTACTTGCCTTAATATAAACTATTAGATCAATCTTCTCAACATTTATGCACCATGTTCTGATAGACAATATTTTTGGGAGCAGATTGAAGCCAGGGGTCTCCTTGATCTTGATAACCTGATTATCGCGACCGATCTAAATCTCACAATATCTGTTGGAGAAGCATGGGGGACCACAACTACCCCTGACACTTTGGCGAACTACTTCACCACACTCTTCACTGCACATCATTTGGTGGACTATGCACTAGATTTTCTGACTCCAACCTGGCGCAATGGACGTGGGGGATCAGACTCCATTTCCAAGAGGCTGGATCGTTTTCTACTTTCAGAACGTATTATCTCTTCGAAGGAAAGGATACACTCTTGGGTAAGTTTACCATTTCTATCTGACCATGCACCAATTATCCTACAGTTGGATACTTCTCCTCTCAAGATTGCATAGCCCTTTAAATTAGACTTGGGTTGGCTCCTAGAAGTAGAGTTTAACACCATTGTTGCTGACATTTGGAAGGATTCACTTTTCTTAATTGAATTGTGCATACAACACCAAATCATTTGGAAGCTCAAACACCTTAAAAAGCTCGCATTAAATTGTGGGCCTCCACTTTCAGACAACAAAATGCTCAAAGAATACACAAACTTGATACATAA
Organism: Picea engelmannii; assembly: GCA_009831015.1. Lineage (NCBI taxonomy): Eukaryota > Viridiplantae > Streptophyta > Pinopsida > Pinales > Pinaceae > Picea > Picea engelmannii. Next base: position 251,693 of record ML806045.1, on the reverse strand, counting down.
ATCCAAGCACATATTCTTGCAGAAGCTAGTGTGGGAACCACTGGTGATAGTTGTCATCATTTAAAGGGACTAGAATATGAGTAGAACAAGCTCCTACTAAAAGATGAAATCACCTAGAGATAGTGTATCATAGCTAACTGGCTTATGTATGGAGACCTCAACAATAATTTTTTTCATAAATATGTCAGTTCTTGTAGAATCAAGAAACACATTTGGGAGATCATTGCTGCAGATGGATCTCTTCACAAAGGGCAATAAGATTTAAAAACAACAGCTATAAACCACTTCAATCCATTTTATGAACAAAATCCTTATGCTAACCTGGACTCTTCAGTTTCAGTTGCTAGACATTTTCCACATACAGTTTCAGCATAAGAGACACTTCTATTAGACAACCCCTACACACTTCAAGAGACAACAGTTGCTCTAAAATCCTTCTCAAAGGACAAAAGTCTAGGCCCAGATGGCTAGACGGTAGAATTTTATTTACACTTTTTCGATCTGGTTGGTCTGGAACTTCTGGAGCTTGTGGAGGATACTAGACTCAGTGGAAAGGTGATTGGTGCATTAAATTCGACCTTCCTCACTCTAATCCCTACAACAACCACCCTCTCTACCTTTGGCGATTATAGGCCTATATCCCTCTGCAATCTTTGTTATAAACTCATTTCCAAAATAATAGCTACCAGGATTAAGCCCATACTTTCATATATTCTTTCACAAGAACAGTTGGGTTTCTTGAAAGGTCGACAGATTCTAGATGCTATTGGCACCGCCTAGGAGTGCATGCACAATATCAAAACAAAAAATTCTAAGTCACTTATTCTCAAACTGGACATCAAAAAGGCATTTGACTGCATTGATTGGGATTTTCTTAGGATGATCCTAGCTCAGACAGGCTTCAACCATACAATGATTAAGTGGATTATGGGTTGTCTGGTCAGTGCCAACCTTGCCATTTTGGTCAAAGGCGAATCCTCCTCCTTCTTTCTAATGGGCAGAGGACCGAGGCATGGCTGCCCCCTCTCACCTCTACTATTCATTTTGGCAATGGAAGCTTTGAGTCTGCTTCTCAAATCAGGCCAAGCTGAAGGAAAGATCTCTGGTATAAAGGTGTCCAGAACCATCAAAATTTTGCACCTTCTATTTGTTGACGATGTCATCATCATGAAAAATGGCACACTTTAGGAATGGATATAAATAAAAGAAATCCTTATCAACTTCAACAGAGCCATAGGTTTGACTTTCAATTGGGACAAATCTACTTTCTACTTTGTGAATTTAAACCAACAAGCTCTGGACCAGATAAAAGATATCTTCCCTTACACATTTACTCCTCTTTCCTCTGGCATCAATTATCTGGGCTACCATTTAAAATCAGACTCCTACAAGACATCGGATTGGAACCGACTTCTTGCCAAAGTGGAAAAAAGGATCAGACACTGGTGCACGAAGTGGCTCTCTCTTGGAGGGTGTTTTACACTTATCAAAGTTGTGCTCGAAGGACATGCTATGTATTGGATGGCACTAGCTGCCATACCTGCCACGGTCCTCACAAAACTCCACAAGACGATTTTCAACTTCCTCTGGTCGGGTTGTTCTAACCACTCTCGACATCATCTCTGCAATTGGCAAGCACTGGCTAAACCTAAACAAAAGGGAGGTTGGGGAATCCAAAATCTCTTCCATTTTAGCCAAGCACTTGCGACAAACTCACTCTGGCGTGTGCTAAAACAACCTGGCATTTGGCATACAATTATCCTTGATAAATATCTCTGTCATTATGCAATCAATAACTGGCTCTTATCAGAATCAACTTCCACCAGATCGACTTCTTTTTTTTGGAGGAACATCACAAAATCAAAGCATCTGCTCACCCGATGGATAAACTGGCTATCAGGCTCTGGACACTCAATTTTTCTTAGGCATGATCGTATTCTGGGATTGGAGGATACATCCACTTTATCCCCACAACTGATTACTCATCTCCATTTAAAAAAATGTTGGTACCTTTACCAAATCCGTAACACTACTAGAGTGGATTATCTACCTGATTCGTGGATTACCAATGCAACACTTGGCCTCAATTCTGAGCTTTCACGCGAATGGAATAAATTATGTACCGCCTTATCTCAATCGGGTATACATCTCACAGATTCGGATGACCAACTTTAGTGGTCAGGGGGCAACAGATCGGGTCTTCCCACTGTTCAAAACATATATGCAACAATCATTAATTCACAAGGGCACACTAATGTCAGAGGATGGCATAAACATATTTGGACTTGGCACATTCCGCCCAAGATCAAGCATTTTACCTGGCTGATGATTGCATATAAACTGAATACTTGGGATATCCTCCAAAAAAAGGGTTGGTCAGGATCAAATTTTTGCCATCTCTGCCTCTCTGATTCTGAAACGATAGATCACATTTTTATTAAGTGCATATTTACAAAACAAGTATGGGAGAAAATCACTTTGGCTCTAAACTTACAATCCATTTGGGATGGGAATGAGCTCTTGGACTGTTTTGACTCTTAGGCCCAAAGGGAACACACGATTTTACATCTCCCATCACTCATTTGCTGGACTATTTGGCTGGAAAGGAATAAGACTATTTTTGAAAATGGGACCCCTTCCATAAGTGCTGCAACATATAAAGCACTTGGAATTTATAACTCTTGGAAGGAAGCACACACTAAAAAGCCAAGACTTTAACACATAAAAAAGGGCCCTGATTTAGATGACACTCCTACAGGTTGGTTCGATGGAGCAACGCTTTCAAATGGCTCTCAGAGTGGAGCTGGTGGATTAATCAAAATCACTCAAAACACTTATTATAAAAGGACTTTCAACTGTGGCCCGAGCACCAATACTAGGGCATAACTTTTGGGTGCCTGGGCCACACTATACTTGGCCTCTAGTCTTCACATCGAAGCCCTCCAGGTTCTCGGGGATTCCAGAATTGTTATTGAATGGCTGAGGACGATCTACAAGCAATCTCCCTCTCTGCTTGGAAGGACAGAATCTGACGTCTACAACGCACTTTCAAAAAACTCAGCTTTTGACAAATTTATCGTGAGCATAACAAATTGGTTGATCAACTTTCAAAGACCGCGTTCTAGAAAAAAGAGGTTATCCTATCCTACAACCTTTGGATTGATGGACATGAGGGCCCTTCCCTCTTTTTAACTCTTTTCTAAGATCAATTTTTACTCCTCCTTCCTCAAAGAACTTTCTCGATATGAAAGTTGGAGATCTCATTATCGTCGGATTTCATAATTTCTTCATACATTTGAATTTTTGTTTCATTAGCTCACTCTTCAGTTATCTAACAACTTACACTTTCTGTCACATTTTCCATATAAACTTTCTTCCTTTGTAGGTTGATAGACCACTATAGGCGAAAGTTTTGCTATCTTCATTTCAACAGATTTTTCGCATTATGCAATTGTAACCTTCAATTAAGAAAACAAATTATATAATATATAATTGTGAAATTTTCCCATTCGAAAAAAAAAAACTTGATTAACCCATGCTTACTAGAGAGTTTGTTCTTTAATGAAGAATTTCAAATATCAAAGTCGCAATGAGCAAATTCATTGACATAAAAACGAGTTTTATTAGCATATCTACCTTAGACCTACATTGATCATTATTCTATTCCATTAACAACATTCATATGTGTCAATAAAATTCATTTAAAAAAAAATAGTATGCCTATCTTTTCACTTTAGAAAAATTTATTTTTGAAGAAAATAATATGCCTATCTTTCCACTTTAGACCTCTTGTTATATTGATGTTTAACCCTGGCCTTGAGTATGTGATTTTCTTAAAAAAAAAAAAAGAAGAAAAAGAGTCATAAACCATTACATTGTTATTTTAAATTATATACACTAATTAAATTTGAAAGAAATATAAATTTAATTTAATTCATTTATTTTTTAAGATTTTTTTTGTTTGGTGAAGTTGTTGGATTTGAAAGAAATATAAATTTAATTTAATTTTTTTTTTTTTTTTTGGTTTTGTGAAGTTGTTGGATGGTTGGTTTTTATCAATGAAGTAGACCTCTCAAATATTTATTCCTATTCCTTATTCATAAATAAGTTTGAATAATTTTTGATTAAATTATTTTTAAAAGTTTAAGGAACATAAGATTTAATTTTAAAAAATTGAAATATCATTTTAATAATTTACACATAATTTTTTATTATAAATTATTAAAACCTTTTTTTAATATGTAATTCATGATATTAAAGTTTGCATTTTTTAAATATTGTGGATTCAACAACAAGAGTATTATATAAATCCATTTAAGGATATTACATGTCACTTACAAGGAATTGAACTTGGGTGAGGAGGATAACAATCATTCCTTTCAATCATCCAAACTACATCTAATAGACAAACCATTAAAACCTAATTTATAAATAAGTTAAAATAATTTTTGATTACACTATCTTTAAAAATTTAAGAAATAAAAAATTGAATTTGAATAATTTACACAAACATTTCTATTATAAACCATTAAAACCTAACTTAAACAAATTTCTATAATAAACTATTAAAACATTTTTCACAATATATAAAGTTTGGTATACAATATTAACCCTTTTCMACAAATTTCTTTCATTGATCATTCAAAAACTTTTTTTAACAATACATTATATATAATAATAATAATATAAAGTTTGGTATACAATATTAATTCTTTTTTACAAATTTCTTTCATTAATCATTCAAAACTTTTTTAAACAATAATCACACAATATACTAATCTAACCATTTCTAACCAAATTTCGATCAAATATCCCAAAAAAAAATAATTAATAAAACGTTCAACGTAAATCTAATATACATAGCAATCAATCATGAGTGAGTTTTACACAAAACGGTCACAAGTGTTCAGAAAACTGTAACATTATGTACAACCGGCTACCGTCGGCGACTACCGCCGATTACCGTCGGCGATTCCGGTGAAAAGTTCCGTCACGGTAAATATCACGCGGTTGTTACGCCCGTAAAAGGTAACTTATTCTCGTTCTTTAGCTCACAGATTCATATACCATCCAGACTTCGTTACTGATCTCGATCGGAGTCTGTCATACGCAGATCCCCAATGGCTTCCATTAAAAACCCACAGATACTAAAATCTGTTTAACACCCAATTTCTTTTTGAATATTGTATGGAACACTCGGAATTTTTTTGAAATTATATTTATGCCTCGAGGTCATATGGTAGTGCAGCAGAAGCGAAGGAGGGATGGAGGAGTCCGGTTGGGTATGCGATGCGTGCACGTCTGGAAACGATGGGAACCTGAACGCGTGCACCATGTGCGGGAATCTCAGGCCGGAGATTCAGTTTCAGCCCTACAACAGGGTCACAGCTGCTAGGAATGGTGGAAGAGGGGCTAATGAGGGTGGATCTCGTTTCTGCGTTCCAGGTCTTCTGTCAGGCGCTCTCTCTGGAGCTCTAACTGGCATGTTTGCTTTAGGTACCCACTTATATACATGCCCTCCATTCCATTCTTATTCACGATGACACTAGAGACCTAATTTTAGACATCTAGGTAGTAGTAGATAGAGACCTGCTGTTTGTTATTAGGACCATTGAATTGAAATTGAGAGAGATGTGTATATAATTGGATGGATTGTATTCTTTGAGTTGAGACAGAGAAAATGTTAGAGAGGACATTTTAAGCATTTTTTTTTTTTTTTTGATTTTCTCTGCATCATCACTTGACCACATTATCTTGGGTCCTTATAGTACCTAGGCGCTCGCTTCCTACACCTGTTATTCTAAGATCACTGATTAGTACTAGCACAGAACCATCTAAACCTGGGTCTGATATGCACTGAAGCGTGAGATGTAGCTCCAGGTTGCATACCTAAAATCCTAGTATTGATATATTGGTCATTTGTGTGAACTCGAGATATTTATTCTTAAGCTTCACAATCACGAGGTGAATGTGAGACCTAGGTTTAGATGTGTCTGTACTAGTCAATATTCAATGCACCCAATTCACCATCTAGATTGGATGCACTGGTACACATATACAAACATGAAGCGTTGATGGATCCCCCTCACCACTTGAGCTGTAGAGCACCTTGCTAGAGCTTTAAGGTTTTTCTTCTTTCACAGAGGAGGTTGCGTATCTCTGCATTCAATCCAGCAGATTTTTTAGAAAGTAATACCAGTTTTAGAAAGTACTCAAAACAATAGATGGTTTTAAAAAAAAACTATCCAAATAGGAGGTCAGATGATCAAGATATCGCAGTTAAAAGCCACATCAATTTAAGCATGTTTCTACTACTGCCGTGACTATTATTTAATTTTTTTAGCAGTTTCTCATAAGAAAATTCTAGGTTTGGTTTACCCATTGGAAGTTCATATTCTTATCTTTATATTGATATATCAAATGTTTTATTTGGATATATAACGAAATAAGTGATTGAGCATTTCAAATTAGATGAGCACATTTTCATTTTTCAGGACAGAAAAAAAATTATATATTGCAGAGCTCATTACTTTTGATAGACTACCGAGATTGAAGGAAAACAAACACTACTTAAAAGAGAAAATTCTGCGACCACAATATGATATATTATTTGTTATAATTCTGAGTGATATTCAACGAGTTGCAATCTTTTAAAGTTGCCATTCATTTTCAGCTTCATAATTTCAATCCGAGGCAAGCAAATCAAGTTCCATTTTTTGTCTGTTTGAAGAAATACCTCAGATCTACTTGCATACACTTTCTTAGTCTCACATTTGTATTATTAAGGGAGATTTAGTGAGTGCTGATCTTTTATTTTTTGTGTGAAATCCTAGCTTGGAAAAAAAGTTGGAAAAAAAGAACACATATTCAAGCAAGGCTAGGATGGAAGTGTTGGAAAAAATGATGGATGTCTGTGATAGGTTTATCAATTGGCATAGACAGAGAAAATAGATGCATGGTTGGATTTGGGAGTGGCTTGTGAAGATCGATATGTAGACATCATCCAACTATGTGAATATAATGACTCTTAGCTTCTGGTTCTGAATCTTCTCCTCTGTACGATGAATCCATGTGAAGAGGATCTAGAAGAGGCAAGGAAGATCTCTTAACTTCTCTTTGATGAACCTCTTACTTTTTATAATAAATTTTCTGTTGAGCGTCATGTATTGGTTTAAAAAGAAACAAAAATAATTGAAGGTGGTTATGGGCAAGTGGTGAAAAAGGGTTTTCACCTTGAATCACCTCCATTGGTAATGTTCTCACCAGCACCACAATTGTCATTTTATACATATGTGGATTGACAATGTTGATCACTCAATTCCAAATGTTTTGGTTGAGCCATCCTTGGATCCTTGTGTTCCTATTGAGTGTTTTCAGCAGAGTAGAGTGAATCTCCGTTCATTAAAGTAGGTCATTCTTTAAGATTACATGCATTCGGATGGGTACATACTACATATGATCATGTCCAAGCCCCAAGGGTTAGCTCAATCGGTTGAACCATCTGCACATGGCATGTTGCCAATGGGGAGGCCATAGGTCACAGGTTCAAATCCAGTCAAGTCCCTCAAAACATGTTCCACATAAAGAATGACATCTTTCCCAAGTAATTTTTTAACATGTAGTTTACAAGAATATGATTCTGCACAAAAATAGACCATAGACATGAAGAAAGATTATAGTGAAATACCAATCCTAATGACCTATGGTGTCCAAAGACACTTATTTTTAGTCAAATTCAAGACCACAAACTGAAAACAGAAACAACTCGTGGAAGCAAATAAACTTGATAAATGAAAATGGGAAACTCAAATCAGAAGATAACTCAAGACCTAGACTCTATTCTAGAACCCAAAAGCATCATTTAACCAAAATGGGATTGGATCTATCAACCTAGCCCAATCCTAAATGGTATAAAGTACCTTCATTGCTTTTCTTTTCTTTATTTTATTTTTCTTTTCTTTTATTGTTGCCTTGATGCTACTCATCACTGATCAACATACTTCGACAACCAATGAAGCCAGTCATATAGTTGGTTGACTTTCCAAAACTAATCAATGTAGTCAAATCTCCGGTGAAGCCAACAATGGAATCAGCTAATGCCAACTGATTATTCCATGGAAAGAAGGAAGAAAATCCAAGATTCTGTTCTGTCATTCTCCAAAATAAATTTTCTATACGCTGCTCAATTGGGTCAACATAACATGTTGAATCCAGACAATGATTTAACTCAAAGATAGATGCTGAAATAAAATAGATTGAGAAATCATTACCAAATCAGTGTGTTTTTAACTTTTGCTGTCCGGAAAAATCAGCAGTGACAATCAAGGGCTGTTGTTTGGAAAAATCAGCAAGCAAAAGATGTTCCTCATTCTGTTTGGAAAAACCAACCATACTTAAAGGCTGTTCTTCACACTCTTCGGAGCACCCAACAGTGACAATAATCAAGAAATCAGCGTGTGTTCACTACGGTCTGAAGAAATCAACATCTGAAATCAAGGACTGTTTGGAAAAGACAGCAACAATAAATGAAAAATCAGCAGTAACAATCAAATCTCCATGAACCCCATCCGCTGCACTGACTATTCAAATATGCAATCACTGCTGGAAAGATGAAGTTGCAAATTTATCTCATCTTTCTCATGATCGGTATTGTCAACAGGGTCTCTTATGATCAGTATTGTCAACAGGGTCTCCATTGTGCGTATCATCAATAACAGGAGGTGCATAAGCCCTCTCATAATCCTCGTCTTCCTCGTCATGATTGTCACGATCAAGGGAAGGGACATCATCATTGATTACTGGAGCTCAGGAAGTTCTTCATGTGGCTCTGTTCACATCAGCAACAGACGGTGGCAATAAATTCTTTTGCTTATTCAAGTCGTCCTAGCAGATTTGTTGATCCTCCTCCTCAAATCTGAAATCCATATCACGAAGGGTCAACAACTTGTGCTCTAAATTCAGCGCTTCTTTATCCTCTGGAAAATTTTCATCCATTTGAAAGTTTTCATACTGTTCGTGATCTTCTTCTTAGTTTTCAAATAAGTGAGTGACCCTTAGGTGTTGAGTTTTGTGTACCTTGGGAAGTGGTCCCCTTGTGGTTGTGTGTCTCGAACCACAAGAGGGAAATGATTTGACCTTTGTACCTTTCACTTTATGTCTAATTTCACATTGACTTTATCCGAATCAAAAAGGTGAAATTTGTCACTTAAGGCAAAGTGACTATTAATTCACTTTGTGGGTGAATTAAGGGACATAAAGCAAACTTAGAAAACTTAACCAAAAGTGGGTTTCTAAGTGAGATACTTGAGATGAGATCTCACCCATGGATTAAAGATGGCTAGAGATGATCTTAGCCATTGATCTCTAGGTTTGGCCTAAGGATGGCTTAAGGGGGCGCAAAGGGCAAAGAGAAGCATTCATTGTTCACTTGATCACCTTGAGAGTTTGGTGAGGAGAAAAGAAGTGAGAAAGGAGGGTTTGGAGCAGCTTGCTTGGGTGCACTTATTCATGGAGGGCGCAAGGAAGCTTGGAGCTTTATTCATTTGTGTGTTGAGTGTTTACTAGTGGGAGGGCGCAAGCTAGCAGGCACTGGTTGGAGTGGAGCTTTCTTGGATCTGTTTGGTGCATGGTTGAGGGCGCATACCAAGGGCAGTATGTGTGCAAGGGTTCTTCAATCAGCAAAGGAAAGAGCAAGGGCGCAAGGATCTTCAAGTCTTTACAAGGAAGAAGGGGGCACACTCTTCTAGGGGCGCATATCTCAAGGAACCAATTGCAAAGCTTGAGAGGAGCTTGCAAAGAGTTCAGGTTCCTTTGTATTTATCTTCCTTGTTCTATTCACTGCTTGAAGCACTCCATATATATACATATATCTCAAACTGGTTTTCCCCAGGGGGTTTTGTCCAGGGTCATGTTGACCAAAAACACAATGAGTTCATTTTTTCATGTGTGCTTAGTTATTTATCAGCTGTAAAGTAGTTAAAAGATCTAGAGGAGTATTGTATGTTTTTAAGGTATTTGCATGTGCTAACATCAGTTACGAAAACACTTGCAAGGGCACCTTAAAAAGAGCATCCTATCATAAGCTTGAAGGCAGATTTGAGGCAGAGAAATATCGGACCTGTTTGCTGTCCTAAAACAGCAGCAAGGACAGTTCTGGAACCTTAAACATAGAGCCCAACAGCAGGTCAAAGACAGACCTGTTGGGCAGCCTCTTAGTTCCTCAGAATTTTACATTAGGAATATGCCAAATGAATATTGCTATGCGGGGCTTCACAAGCCTTACACCATTACATCGCAAAGAAGGCACATGACACCTTTGTGTGTGGGACTTGCCAACCATGACACCAATACACAACATCTGGAGGAGAATAACAATGTTGTTGAATCATGAATGTTTATCAACCCCCTATGTAGCTCTGCTAACACTCAAATAGGGAAGGTACCATTTTCACCTTGTACAATCCCTTTGCACTTTGGACTACTGCATGCTAACCACGGGGGGAATCCCTATGATTTGAACTATAAAAATCTAGTATTTTCCTGCCAACAACACTTCAAATCTGCACATGATGCTTGCTGTAATTTTTAAATCAGATCAGATTTTTGCACCGAAAATGGTTCCCGACAGGAAGTACAATTCAGATTTACACTTTGGAATGTCAAATTAACTTGATTTCAGTGCAAATCTGTGATAACCCACTTCAGATCTGCCCCTAAAAGTTGCATATCTGCACGTATTCACCTCAAAAATCACTGAATGAATGGTTCATTTTAGTGTTTTTGACTGGTGTCTTAAATCCAATTGTCATGGAGTTAGAGAAAGAGAGAGAAAATGTTAGGTACCGGATCTATTGTATTAAGCAGAAAACAGAAATACTGCAGAAAATACCAGCGGAACAATAAAATGTAGAGAACCACAACCAAAATAATACTTTTATCGATAGGAAGCAGTGTTCATTTGCTTCTTCGAGGGGGCAACCTTCAACAAAGCAGCGCGCTCTATTACAATAATTCTCAAGACAAAGATTTCTCATGTCTCCTACTCTTATTTATACTAATTCTATCTTCTAAAGAACATTCTAGAGGAAGATATTTCTAGAAGTGGAAGCTTCTATTAGGTCTTCTTATATTGACTTGTTCACATTTATTAAACATGCCTTATTAACTAATGTCGGCCTTTATTGCATGGAAAATATATTATTCTACCTACGTGAGGGGTTAGGGAGGTTAGGTCCCTAACATGCCCTCCCCTTTGAAGAACAACCTTGTCCTCAAAGGCTTGGGATGAGAAAATTGTTGTAGAATGGTGGTCGACTCCCATGTGGCATCTTATGGAGTTGTATCTTTCCATTGAACTAACACTTCCTTGATGGTGCGCTGATGGAGACGACGCTCTCGCTGGTCCAAGACTGCTTGTGGCTACAACCAAATGGAACATTCTTCATCCAACTCAGGGAGACTGGTTTGAGTTTGGCACTTAGTTCCAATCACTTTCTTTAAGCATGAGGCATGAATAATAGGATGGATCTTAGAATGACTGGGCAGAGCTAACTGGTAGGCCACATGCCCCACTCTCTTGAGAATGGTACAAGGACCATAAAATTTGGGAGCAAGTTTCTTACAGTGTTCAGGTTTGAGTGAAGTCTGCTTATAAGGTTGCAAACAAAGAAACCCCTAGTCCCCTTTAGTGAATTGACGTTCAAAATGACCTTGATCTGCTTGTTGCTTCATGCGATTTTGAGCCATGACCAAATTTCTTTGAGGGTATGGAGAATGGCCTCTCGGACTATAAGATTTTTGTCAACCTCTTGGACCTTCGAAACACCTGGCATGTATGAGAGACTCAATGGTGGCTTTTGTCCATAGACTACTTCAAAAGGAGTCATACGAGTAACTGTATGGTAAGATGTGTTGTACCACCATTCAACTAGGGGTAACCATTGAGCCCATTGATTTTGTTTGTCAGATGCAAAATAGTGCAAATATGTTTCCAAACACTTGTTGACAATCTCAGTTTGGCCATCAGTCTGGGGATGATAGGCGATGCTGAGATGCAATTGGGTTCCCTGGAGCCTGAACAATTCTTGCCAAAAATTGCCAGTGAAAGTTGGATCTTTGTTAGAGACAATAGAATGAGGCATGCCATAAAGTTCGAAGATATTATCCATGAAAATTTGAGCCACTGTGGATGTGGTGAATGGGTGTTGAAGAGCACAAAAATGAGCATATTTGGAAATATGATTGACTACCACTACGATGACCGACTTATTACCCAATTTAGGTAAGGCGACAATGGAATCCATCGAAATATTGTTGCATACCATCTCAAAAAAAAGAATGTTTGACCCTTTCATAGGTTTTAGTAAACCCTGAATGCTCAATTGTGGGTGAAGCTCAGAAAGAACTGTGGATTTAAGTTGCGATTGTTTGCTTAAAGACAAACGAATTTTTGAGGGGCTGTCATAGCCACAGTTTTGAGGGTTGTGACAACAGTTTTGGGGTAGTCTTGGAGCAAACTTTGGACTGCTCTTGAGGGTAGATTTTGGATTTAAGTTGCGATTGTTTGCTTAAAGACAAATGACTTTTTGAGGGGTTGTCATAGCCACAGTTTTGAGGGTTGTGACAATAGTTTTGGGACAGTCTTGGAGCAAACTTTGGACTGCTCTTGAGGGTAGATTTTGGACAACAAAGGAGGGCTGGAACAACAACAAGGTCCTGGCAGTTTGGTGATAGGTTGAGGGCAGGTTTAGGGATGGTATGACAACCTAAACAGTTAGTAGCAAGGTCAACCATTGGGGCATCTTTGGTGCAACAAAGGAGGGCTGGAACAAGACTGTTGCAACTAACCTAGTCACAGGAGAAAGGACTGTGATAGTCAGTTAAGTTGACCAGGTTTGGGCACAAAAACCAAGGAGGGTTTCTGTAGTGATTTTGTAAGTATTTGGCATTTTTCTATCGTGAAAGAAAAGGGCCATTTTCCTTGGTACGGGAGCCAATTGTTTTGGATTTAAAAACATTAGATGTTGGGCTTGAAATTCATTTGTACTTTGCATGATCCAATTGTTGGTTTTGATTTTCCGCAGTGCTAAGGAGTTAGACATCTCAGTGTGTTTATGTTTACATTTCAAATTGTGTAATATTTGCGTATACTGTTGAGAACCTAGACTAGATTTGAGGTGTGTGTGCACCGAGTCTGGGTGCACTCCGAAATCTAACATGTAGTAGTCCTCTCCCTCTCTATGGGAGAACCCTCTTGCCACAAACCTTGCTTTGAACTTCCCAATGCTGCCATCTGCAATATGCTTGATCTTGTAGAGCCACCTAGAACTCACGATTAACTTTCTCGCCGGTCTTGGCACTATGTCCTAAACATCATTCTTCATGATGGAGGTGTACTCCTCCACCATGGCATCTCACCATACTTGCTGGTTTGTTGCTTCCTGGAAGTTGGAAGGCTTAGAATCTAGAATTTTGCTCATTAATGTCATGTAGTTTGGAAACTTCTTCGGAGGTCTGCTCTCTCTGAATGTGCTCCTAGGAGTCTCAACAGGCTCCTAGGCATCCCTCAATGTTCGAGTGAACCATCTAAGTCTCTCGATAGAAGTGGAAGGGGATATTGTCTCCCCCTCTTCACCTAAAGGTTGCTATACTGCTCCGGAAATCACTAGTGACCTAGGCTCACACTTCCGAGTTTCCTGCTCCTCATCCTCTACCATTGGAATAGGCTCACGAGACATCCTGGATGCAAAGTCTTCTTCAAACTTTACATCCCTGCTTACTACTGTCTTCCTCTGCTTTGGAATATAGACCTTGTAAGCCTTTGAAGTCTCATTGTAACCCACAAATAAAGCTTTCCTGCTGGAGGGTGCCAACTTGGTCCTCTTCTCTATCGACACATGGATATAAACTGGACAACCAAAGATGCAGAAATGACTCACCTTTGGCTTCACACTAGTAATTGCGTCCTTTCGTTTCTTGTCCTCCAAGATCCTGTGAGGACACTGGTTTTGGATGTAGATTGTTGTGTTGCGTGCCTCTACCCAAAGAAACATCGGCAAGTCTTGGTCATGTATCATGGCCTTAGTAGCCCCTATGATAGATTGATTCTTCCATTATCACACAAACTCCCTCTTATTGAGATAAAGTTCGAAAGCTCAAGTGCAATTTGGTGTAACTGAGAGGGAAGGCCATTGTCACCTCTCCAACCCTCTTTCACTTTAGGCTAGCTCTTCATCTAACTCAAGGGGGGCTTCCCTAGGTTAAGATTACTTGGACTTGGGCAATGATGTGAAGAGTGAGTCCAGGAAAAATGGTTTTTTGTAAACTTTAGGGTATGAAAAATGATTGGAGGACTTGAAGATCAATGTCTTTTCATTGGGCATATGAAGTCAACAATTGCAACTTCAATGGAGTATAAAAGACAAAGAAAACTCAAGGATTAACCCTAGGGGGTGTTAGAATATAAGAGATGTGCTCGTTTTCACCATAGACAATATAACAATATTGTTACCCAACCATAGGCACAAAGGCCACCCCCGAGCACCTTTAACCTTGACAGATAGAATAATTCGGGAAGTAGACCAATAGTCAACCAAGGTAGCGTACCTCTCTCCAAGGCTAGCGTACCAAGCAACAACAGCCAAAGACCAAACAAAAAGTCCAAACCATAACGCAAGACTAAGTCACTATTGCAACAGTTGCAGTTCTCCACCAGTCATGCGTACCTCTAGTCCTTATGCAGTTGTGAGTGAGAGAGACCAAATGAGCTCTAACGTCCTCTAGTTATACTGCTCCAACTCACCTGACTGGGCTGACTTCTCTTCTTGGAGGCTAATAACTCAATATTAATTAATCTCTTGAGCCGACTTGTCTTCTAAGGTTATTATCCAATGTTTTAAGGTTTCTCTTGCTTCTCGGAATATTCTAGTCTCGTCAAGGTTACACGTAGAGGTTAATACCTCCCACAACTACCATAATTATCAACACTCCCTCCTAGCTAGGGAGCTATTAAAGGCAATGGTTTTGAGCACAAATAGATCATTCAACCAGTAGCATCATCATAGCCACATAGGCTATCTCATGATCAAATCACGAGCACCATCATCACTATCCAACTAGATAGTCTCCATGGCAATCAGAACAATGCCATCCAATAGAACACAACCACTCCTAGTAGCACACTGCTACTAACCAGTGACAAACAGTCACTACCAGTGGATCACATCCACCACAGTAGCATACAACTACTATCCAGAGACATACAGTCTCTACAACAATCATATCATCTGATATCAACAATATCATGATACAAACTTAGTCATCTAGGCCATTCTTCCACTCACATCTGTGAGATCTGGAAGAGCATCTACCCTCAGAAAGTTAAACATCAACCATGGGCTATCTGGACTATTCTTCCCAAGCATAGAAGAATAACTCTCCTTGATTTCTGAACCTGGACCATTCAACTTAATTGGGCCATTCTTTCGGCAATAATCACAGTGCAACCTAGAGAGAATGAGTCTTCCCTAGGGAATGACTCTCCTTGATTGTTGAACCTGGACCATTCAATCTAACTGGGTCATTCTTCCAACACTAATCACAGTGCAACCTGGAGAGAATGAGTCTGCCCTAGGGAATGACCGTCAAGACCATTTCCTATGGAAATGACTGTCTTGCACCAACCTCCTATATCAGACCATTCTTCGAAACTGCTCACAACTGTGAACTTTGAAAGAATGACTGCCTAAAGAGGTGAACCATTTTGCTTGACCACTTCTCAGAGTGACTGCCAAGGAGAATGACCGTCCTAGACCATTCCCCCACACTGGCCACAAGGGGAATTGCTGTCTATGGTACATCAACAATCTATCAGACCATTTTCGTTACGAAAATGACTGTCCGTTCTGGACCATTTTCCGAACTGGAAAATGATTGCCTATATATCAATAACATATCAGTGCTCCCTCCCAACATGGGGAGTCGTCTCTTCCCTTTCAACTAAGGGAGTTATCTCCACGAGCCCCATCTTGTCCCTTAAGTATGCAAACTTTATTCTGGACAGAGGCTTTGTCAAAATATCTGCAACCTGCTTATCTGTGGAGATATACTGGAGTTTCACTTCTCCTTCCTGGACTTTATCACGAATAAAGTAGTATTTGATCTCAATATGTTTCGACCGGTCATGAAACACTAGGTGTTCTGATAGCTTCATACAACTTTGATTGTCAGAGTATATTACGGTCGAATCTGGTACATGATCAAATAGTCTAGAAATCAGCTTCCTCAGCCATATTGCTTCTAATCCAGGTGGATATCGGTGGCCACCCACTTTTTCCAAATGGCTCAAAATAGTTTTCTGGCAATTTTGGCAATTTACTATTTTTAGCAGGTTTGAACTTCCGGGGCCATTTTGAGGGCCCAAATGAAGGTTTTTCGAGATCGAGGTTCTCAATGATAGCCGAAGGCATGATTGAGCCCCCAAAATGAATCTCCTCGACGATACCTTTCCAACGAGCTATCACACGCCTAAAACGGAGATCGTATGCAAAAGTTACAACCCCGGGAAGTTGATGTACTCACTTACCCAAACGGGGCTCACATGACTTTTGGCGCTTCATCTCCTTGGGTTAGGTTTTTGGATGTCTAAGGTTTTTGGCATTCCTGTTTATTGTAAAAAGGCCTTCAGAGCCTCATTGTAATCATCTTCTTGCGAATGCGAGTAGCCGTCACATCTCTTCTCAGAGATAAGATGCCACCATTCTAGCGAGTCTTTCACTCTGTGTTTTTACAGTCTCTGTACATTTCTTTGATTAATAGAAATCGTGTACTACTATATATCTGTGTTTATGGTTGCATCTCCGATACATTTCTGTATATTATTGAATATCTGCAATATCTCTGTGCATTTCTTTATTATATCTCCGCTCTCATTTCATGCCGAAAATAATCCGGATCAGTGGTATCAGAGCAGGCTGCTCTTGATTGTTTTTTCAGTGCATGTACCTGACGAGGTCCGAGTATAGAAAGTTGGGCCTCGAGCTTGTCTCCCTTGAAGACAATCGCTCTCGCACACTCAAGAAACCCTCAATGGCGGAAGAAAATAAAAACGATGGAGCAGACGATCCTATCAATCTGTTGCTTAAGCAAGCTCTCACGCGACAGAGGGACGAAATGATGGAGAATTTTGCCCACATCCTTCAACGCTTGTCGATAGCATCAGACGCATCTTCATCAAGCGACCACTTTGGAGGCACCTCGCCTTTCAAGGTACAAGTTAACTTTGATATTCCTGTATTTGAAGGACAGATAGATGCAGAAGCCCTAGAAAAATGGTTAACTCTACTAGAAGGTTATTTCTCTGTTCACAATTTTTCCGACAAAGAAAAGATCACATTCGCACTCCTTAAAGCTCTCCCTCATGTCAAACATTGGTTGGAAACTTATTGGGAGCAAAGTTCCACAGAGGAGTCTGGAATATATGGGGCCGATCCCACTTTGGATTTTTTTGTGGATGCGGTAAAGGAACATTATTACCCTGTTGGCAACTATGAGGACCAGTACATGAGATGGACTACACTGCGGCAAGAGAGGGGCCAAGCAGTTCCGGAGTTCACCAATACCTTCCATACCTTGCGCACCAAGCTGGGTATCAAAGACTCCGAGCGACATTTCGTTCTGAAATACCGTGGGGCTCTACACAGATACATCCAGACTGAAATGGATTTTCTGGACATCTCATCACTCGGTGCTGCTTATTGATATGTTGTTAAAATTGAGCAGAAATTTAAGCACCAGAACAAATGGGAGTTCGGGTCTGCAAATCCACAACAACCAAAGTATGAAAAAGACGGCCCTAACAAACAGTTTCCTGAAAACCAGTCCAAGACACAGGAAAAGAAGGGTCACGGGAAGACAAAGAAGGACACCGGAAAATGGTGCGAGTTCCACAAAAGCCTCTGGCACAACACCGATGAATGTCGCTCAAAACAGTCATTAGTGGCCGAGATCAAAGACAAAGAGCCGAACCTTGATTCAGAATCTGATTCTGAAAATAATGGTAAAGGACAGATCATTGACGCGGATCCCACTGCTATTGTCGCTACCGCAACAATTCAACCAGAAGAACCAATAGATCCTGAAGAGGGGGAGCGCCTTTTTCATTCACAGATGTGGGTGAAGGGGACCCCGCTGCATTTTATTGTTGATAGCGGAAGCCAGAAGAACCTCATCTCAGCAGAGGTCGTCAAACAATTGGGATTGTCGACAACACCACACCCGCAGCCATACAACATTGGGTGGCTTCGCCAAGGACGAGATCTCCGTGTCAGCCAACAGTGTTGAATTATCATACGGCATCCAACCCATCAAGGATGAGGTATTATGTGATGTTGCCCCACTGGATGTCTGTGATGTGCTCTTGGGCCAACCATATATGTGGAGACGCCATGCTGTTTATGAGTCTCGACCCTGTAGTGTCATTGTTACTTTGGGGGGTCATCTCTACAGAATACCGGAGGTAGTTCCGACTACTGTTCCACCTAAAAAGTGCCGCAAGGTAGTATCTCATACTGCAAAATTCAGCTTCTTCACAATCTGTTCAAAAGGAGAACAAAAGGACACTGCAACCACTACAGCCTTGCCCCAAGCACCTTCTATCCAACAGAAGCAGGTCGACAAGGCTGCAACAAAGTGCAAAGATCCCTTCTGCACATTGTCCTCTCATGTATCTCGACTTGTTGAACAGATTCAACCTCAGTAGGTTCGTGACAGATTTCCACAAACTGAGCAACGCGACGTCTCCAGCAAGACAAGCAGCTCACCAAGATGCAGATTCAACAAACGCTTTTCCCTCTCCCCCGGGAACTCAACGCAATGGAGACCATTGCTTTCTAAGGAGGGAGGATTGATCCAGGTGGATATCGGTGGCCACCCACCTTTTCCAAATGGCTCAAAACAGTTTTCTGGCAATTTTGACAATTTACTATTTTTAGTAGGTTTTAACTTCCGGGGCCATTTTGAGGGGCCCAAATGAAGGTTTTTCGAGATCGAGGTTCTCAATGATAGCCGAAGGCATGATTGAGCCCCCAAAATGAATCTCCTTGACGATACCTTTCCAACGAGCTATCACACGCCTAAAACGAAGATCGTATGCAAAAGTTACGACCCTTGGAAGTTGATGTACTCACTTACCCAAACGGGGCCCACATGACTTTTGGTGCTTCATCTCCTAGGGTTAGGTTTTTTGATGTCTAGGGTTTTTGGCATTTCTGTTTATTGTAAAAAGGCCTTCAGAGCCTCATTGTGATCATCTTCTTGCGAATGCGAGTAGCCGTCACATCTCTTCTCAGAGATAAGCTGCCACCATTCTAGCGAGTCTTTCACTCTGTATTTTTATAGTCTTTGTACATTTCTTTGATTAATAGTAATCGTGTATTACTGTATATCTGTGTTTATGGTTGCATCTCCGATACATTTCTGTATATTATTGAATATCTGCAATATCTCTGTGCATTTCTTTATTATATCTCCGCTCTCATTTCGTGTCGAAAATAATCCGGATCAGCTTCGGTACATGCTTCACATGCTGCGATATATTTTGCTTCTGCAGTATTGAGTGCGACAAACTTCTGTTTCCTGTTGGCCCATGATATCATAGCAGAGCCCAAGCTAAAACACATCCTTGAAGTACCTCCTTCTGTCTTTTGCACTCCCCTCCCAATCTGAATCTGTGAATCCATGAAGCTGTACATCACTGGGTGAGGTGTATCTAAACCATAGTTTAAAGTCGCATGGATATATCTTAGAACATGCTTTGCAACTATCCAGTGCTCATGTTTGGGTTCCACCTGGAACTGGCTTAAAGTGTTTAGAGCAAAGCAAATATTTGGTCGAGTATTCATTAGATACATCAACGACCCAATCAATTGCCAATCCAGGGACAGATCTACTGCATTAGAATCCGAGTCTCTTACTTTTCTTATGTCTGTGGTCATAGGAATGGCCATGGAATTACAATCCATCATTCCAAATTTCTGAAGAATTTTTACTGCATACTTTCCTTGTCCAAGGAAGACTTCACCACGCTTCTGCCATACTTCTATTCCCAAGTAATAATGCATGAGACCAAGATCTTTCATATCGAACTCAGAAGCTAACTCCTTCTTACACTGGGTGATGAGAGACTCTGCATCTGTCAGGAATAAATCGTCGACATACAGCAGTAGAATCACAGGTGCATTGTTTACAACCTTGTAGTGGAGATTTGGATTTGCATGACTCTTAGAGAAACCAAGTCTTATTAAGTAACTGTTAATTTTGGCATACCAAGCTCATGGAGCTTGCTTGAGTCCATATAGGGCTTTCTTTAATCTACAAACATGAGTGTCTCTAGGATGTACCTCAAAGCCTTGAGGTTGTTCAATGTACACTTCTTCTTCAATTGCTCCATTGAGAAAAATTGTCTTTACATCCATTTGATGTAAACTCCATCCCATGGAAGCAACAAGGGACATAATGGCTCTAATAAAAGTGTATTTGGCAACAAGAACAAAGGTTTCGTCATAATCTTCTCCCTCCTTCTGGGAGAACCCTCTAGCCACGAACCTTGCCTTGTATTTATCTATGCTTCCATCTATTGCATGTTTGATCTTGTAGACCCATGTTGAAGTTACCACTAATTTTTCCTTGGGTCTAGGCACAATTTCCGACATGTCATTTTTCATGATAGACTTGTATTCTTCTGTCATGGCTTCTTTCCACTGTTTCTTTTGAACTGCTGCTTCAAATGTGGTGGGTTCTTCATTTATAAGTTTTGTCATACATGCTGCATAGATGGAGAATCTTTTGGGCTTCTTGCTTTCTCTGAAAGTACCACTTGGAGCTTTGAGTCTTTCTGCTTCTTGTAGAGTAGCTTCAAGCCAATTTGGACGTTTTCTAGTTTTGGGTATATTGACTGATTCAATAGGTCTGCATGGTTGCACTAGATGACCAAGTTGTTCTGGTTTTTCATTTCGACTTTCTGGAAAGCCGATGCTTTCTTCTTTAGGCTCTTCATATTCCTCTTCCATGGAGTCTTCTATAGACTTCTTGAAAGCCAACTTCTCATTGAAAGTCACGTCTCTGTATCTTATGTTGTTCTGGACTATAGATTCTATAGGCTTTGGAGGATTCACTATATCCAACAAATATGCCTTTCCTTCATGAGGGTTCTAGTTTCTTCTTTTTGTCCTTGGGAACATGAATGTTAACGGGACAACTAAAGATTCTTAAGTGTTCCACACTAGGTTTCTTTTCTTATAAGGCTTCTTCTGGAGTCATATCCTTCAATATGCGGTGGGGACTTCTGTTCTGAACATATATTGCTGTCATGGCGTTCTCCCCATAGGAACATGAATAGACTTTTATCATTAATTAGTGCCTTCATGGTTTCTTCAATGGATCTATTCTTCCTTTCTGCTACACCATTTTGTTGAGGATTATGAGGAACGATTAAATCCCTCCTAATCCTTGTTGATTTACAAAAGGCAACAAATTCCTTGGATGTGTATTCTCCTCCATTATCTGTTCTCAAAGTCTTGATTTTCTTGTTTGTGAGGTTTTCTATTTTTGCCTTGAATTCCTGAAACTTGCTAAAAACTTCATCCTTTGTCTTCAAGAGACATAACCAAGTCTTTCTTGAGTAATTGTCTATGAAGGTTACATAATAAAGAGAACCTCCTAGAGATTTGACTGGCATCGAACCGCAAACATCTGAATGTATTAGATCTATGATTTCCTTAGATCTATTATCGCTACTTGAGAATGGCTTCTTAACATTCATACCAAGTGCACATCCTCTGCAAATTCCTTCATGTACAGATTGTAGTTCTGGTATTCCTACAACCTTTTTCTTGAGGAAAGATAATGCTTGATAGTTAAGATGAGCATACCTTCTATGCCAAAGTTCACTGGGATTGACTTCATCATGTACAAGAGCTTCATCATTTTGTTCTAGTAGTCTGTATAATCTAGCATTCTCTATGTTGGAGTTTCTAGACCAAGATAGTACTTCACCATCTACAAAGGCTATTTTATTTCCTTTGTCTTCTAAGCCAGAGATAGATACAAGATTCTTTTCTAAACTAGGTACATACAAGATAGTACTCAAATGAACATTGTTACTTGATTCCAATTTGATGGAGGCTTGCCCAATCCCTTTGACTGGATAGGTGTTCTTGTCTCCAAGTTCTACTTTGTGAGATGTCTTCTTTTCGTTCAGATTGGAGAGTTTGACCTGGTCTCCTGTCATATGCCTAAAAGCTCCATTGCAAATTATCCACATGTTATCTTCAAGGGATCCTGCAAGAGCTGAATAGTGTAGGCGATATGCCTTTTCATTTATGATTTCTGTTCACTGATAGCTGGTCAAACTTTGATTTTGATTGGTCAAATGTTGACTTTGACCCATAATCTCAACCTTGACGTTTTTGCCTTCTCAGAGTGCCAATAGGTGCGCTGGACTAAGGCGGACTAGGATATCCTTTCCTTGGTCAAAACGTTCCATCATAAAGTGCTGGGCAAAAGGTGTAGGGTTTTGCAGCTGCACCTACTAGAAACCCTAGTGGCAGTGCTTCAGTAACTGCACTTGCTAGAAACCCTAGCGTTGGTTCTTCAACGAGATTTATAACGTATGGATTATCTTCCTTCCAGTGGTTAGACTGACTGAAGGAGGTGTGGGCCCATAACCTGTTAGAATATAAGAGATGTGCTCGTTTTCACCATAGACAATATAACAATATTGTCACCCAACCATAGGCGCAAAGGCCACCCCCGAGCACCTTTAACCTTGACAGACAAAATAATTTCGGAAGCAGACCAATAGTCAACCAAGGTAGCGTATCTCTCTCCAAAGCTAGCGTACCAAGAAGCAACAACCAAAGACCAAACAAAAAGTCCAAACCATAACCCAAGACTAAGTAACTACTGCAACAGTTGCAGTTCTCCACCAGTGATGCGCACCTCTACTCCTTATGCAGTTGTGAGTGAGAGAGACGAAATGAGCTCTAGCGCCCTCTATTTATACTGCTCCAACTCACCTGACTGGGCCAACTTCTCTTCCTGGAGGCTAATAACTCAATATTAATTAATCTCTTGAGTTGACTTGTCGTCTAGGGTTATTATCCAACGTTTTAGGGTTTCTCTTGCTTCTTGGAATATTCTAGTCTTGTGAAGGTTACACGTAGAGGTTAATACCTCCCGTAGCTACCATAATTATCAACAGGGGGATCTACAATCACAATCCCTAAGTGTAATCCTTTAGGAAGGTGAATTAGGGGGATGTACAATCACAATCCCTAATGTTGTCCTATGTTTTCTATGACTTCTAAGATGTCAAGGTGGAAAATGGTCAAATCCTAGAGGGATGTACAATCACAATCTCTAGAATTTTAACAACAAGGACAAATTTAGGGGGATGTACAATCACAAGCCCTAAATCTAACCTTATATGCTTCAAGATGAATGATAACAAAAGAAGGGGATGCACAATGACAAGCCTTCTCTAGGGTTTAAGAGATAGGGTTCATCCAAGAAAATAACATGCACCCTCACCACTTTGATAAGCACATTTACATCCAACAAATAGATCCACAAAGGCTTAAAAAGAACACTTACTAGGTAAGCCCTTGCTCATCCATAAACCCTTGTCATGAATCATCAAAGAAGTTGCTAAAAATCATGCAAAAGTCTCCTCAATGGGGGCACCTTAATCTTCCATCCATAACACAAATTTAAGACAAAGATGCTCCAACAAATTTTAGAAAATCTCAAACCTCCTAAGAGATTTTTCCCTCAAGTTGTTGTGTCCAAATGAGAGGAAGTGCATCTCTATTTATAGAGGAGATGCTCAACTTTGCTCAAAATAAAATATTAATTTCTAAGGCTAAAATCTCCTATTATAGCCTATGGCGGGGCAAAAGGCCCTCTTCAACAATTAAATAATCTAAAATAATACAAGTTAGGGGCATTCACGCTACATGTACAAGATCTAAGGGGTATGAGCCCTGAAAGACGACCCATCTCCCTAAATGAAGGGAAAAAGGAGGGGCTTTGGTGCATCATCCAACCTCGAGAGGCCATTCAAAGCTCCTCTTCCTCCATTAAATCAACAAAGATAATCTCCAAGTGTAGGCATATGGGCTTCAAGGTGCATGGATCCTTCAGTAAGTCTTTAGATGAGCCCCCTTCTTTCCAAGTCACTCTTGCCCACAACTTGCTCCAAGTCGACCCTAGACTTCTCCTCGAATTCAATTCTCAATTCAATTTTAAATCAAGCTCATGTTGGCCTTAATGCCTAGGTCAATTTCAGATCAATTATGGGTCAATTTCTCAAACATCATTTATTTCTCAATTTCTCAATTTCTCAAAAGATGAGGTCGGGCTTGTTTCATTATTCCAGTGCCCCATATATATATATATATATATAGACACACACATGTTATTTTGACCAAAAAAGGTTCCTCCTCTGAGATTTCTGCACTGGTAATCTTGGTTCCCAAAATTATGTTCTTGAATGTAGCTGCTACAGGCATGTATGTACCACCATAGCTCACTTAATGAGCAAGATATATCGGTACCTAGTTTTGGCTTAAGGATCTTTGCATAAGCAATGTATCACTGAATTTGGGCAACCGTAAAAGATGGAGACATTGCCTCTTTATGCTTTTTGGCGAATTCTGACAATATGGCGATTTGTCTGATCATTTGGCTCATCTATATCATGACATAACCCAGGTCAAACATGGAAAGAATTGTAGGAGGAAGTGCTACATTGTACTTTAGTGGCTTTGATTTATCAAGTGTAACCATAGTTTGTGGATCGAGCCGTGAGATGATTTCTCGACTAGTCTCAACTACTTACTTTTCTACGTTAGCATGATCAACCTCTGTTTCTTTTGGTGTAAACATGGCACCTCTCACACAATCACAAATGTCTAGGAATTCCATCATGAAGCCTTTGCACTAAAACTTGGCAAACATGAAAAACATAGAAAGTGAATCATTGCATCTGTTCCACTAAATTTCAGAGGCGAGCTCTTCTGGATTTAGAATCTCCTTTGAAGCTCCTTGCGTTGTAAACTTTGCATGTGATGAACTCACATTATTGTTTTTTTGTACACTAATTTGTTGATGCTTCTTTGCCAACTTTTCTAGGAAGAAACCAACAATATTCTTATACTTTTTTGCACCTCTCTTTGAAACCTTGCATAGAGATCCCAAGTGCTCAAAAATTTCTCCAGCTGTTGAATATAAACTTAAGCAAATATGCCTCCCTTACTACCAGTAGCTCAGATATGTAAAATTCCGAAATAAGCTTGGTGTAGTTAGTAGATTGACCATTAAGGGAGGGTGTTAAAATAAATGTTAGTTTATAATGGCCAACTAGATATTAGACTTAGGCATTAATAAAGTCAACTTGACTTTAGGGTAGTTTATGCTTTTATGACTTATCTCACTTTATTTGTTTATCCCACATTCATAAAGTGGATTATCTCAACTTGATTGTAGCCCTATATAAGAAATATTTCACTTTCTCATTTGATATACAATACGGAGAACTCTTTCGAGTTATCTTGGTTTTCTTTATGTGCTCGATTTTCGTAATACCAATTACACAAAGCACGAATCATATAGTAGGCTGCACATTTGCTTGCTCGGGAAAGAGCATTGTGGCTCCAGAACAATGAACTCTAACCTCTAAGACACCAATCAACAAAATGGTTCTTAAATGCACTTCTTAGGGGTAGAACTAGTGGTCATCATAGACAGATTCATTTGTTGTTAATAGACCAACATTCAAGCTAAGTCGACTCCACCTCTCTATTGGGATCTTGGCAATAGGAATTGGTAAGACTCATGATTTGATTTCATAGATCCAAACAAGTATGGTTCCCTATGTTTTCAAAAGAATTATCTTTTTGATTTAGTGTCCCATGCCAACCTGGATACAAACTTTAGGCTTGGTTTATTGTTGTGAAATCTCCGCAAACGTGTTTTTTCGAGAGGGAATCATCTTATTAGACATTGCTTTTGGTCATATTTTCTAACTGGTCAAGTAATTATGTTCAAAATTTGCTAATAAAGCAATTTATATTATTGGTCACTAGTCTTAATTGGTGATATGTGTTTTTCGCCTATGCATAGACCCCTCTTGTGGAAGTTTGTGCTTTCTTGAAGAGAAGGACACGACTCGAGGAAGACAAATGGTTTCGGAAATTTGACATGATCATGCGACATGTCGCCTGGGAAGTTTTTTCACAAATCTGTTTTTGGATTCTATTCTCAATCATCCGCACATGATCTTCTTAAACACTTTCATTTATGAAAATCTTGGGTTGAAATCAATCTCATACCTTGAACAACTTGTCTATGTAGGTACAGGTGTGTAGTTGGTATCACACGCCTGATTTGAACCAATGAAGAGATGAGCATATTATCCTGTAGGATAAGTTTTAGAGTTGGAAGAGGTAGAGAGTGAGTGAAGATCCTGCACGATTAGAGCAAAGCAATTTGGTGGACAACAAACGAAAGCTCTTTCAAATCTTTACTTCCTAAAGCACAAGGTTGCAAGGATGAGTTGATTGTTTCCAGAAAATCCTTTTGAGAGATACATAAGCCAAGCATTGAAGCCCGTCTAAATGAAATAATATGCGTATAATCTTTCACATGGATTATATTTTTCAAATGGTTGCAAACTACTCACTATGTTAGGATGTATAAACATTTTAAAGCTGCTAGAAATGCTTACATTCATGGTCTCTTTCTCAATTTACTTTCTTTGCTGATTGCATATCTTTGATCATCAATTACCCAAAGTTTCATTTTTCAATTGTAGTAGGTTTTGGGATGAGCTTGTCTTCTATCTCTGAATATAACTGCTCTCGTTCATTTCTCGTCATCTTTTCCTCTGGAGGCAGTTCATTCTCTAATTTTTGTTTGTCTTGTAATTCTTGATTATATTTGATGACATATCGACATCTCACCTTCGTTTGTCTTTTACTAGAAATACATTTGCATTGGAAACAGGCTCGAATCAGCTTGCATCTCTTTCCTAGCTCATGAGTTGAACCAGGGGTCTTTGTTTGAACACGAATCAAAACAATTTTGGAATATTGTGACAACAATCAGACCATGACTTAAGAGAGTGGTTAATCAACTGTCATTCTTGGATGGTGAGTAGATCCTATGTAACGGGGAACCATCCACACAATAACCAGCTGCTCGCGTGAAAGGTGAAGTGTCAAAGTCTAAAGGCTGAAAATCAAAAGGGATAACGTTATTTAGAAAGTAAATCTCAATAGCTGGCAGTCATCCCCTATCAGGCTAAAAGAAGGCCATCGCTTTCCCCATCCACCAGGTGCTAAGCATGCACTAAATAAATCATGAAGGACTGGGAAAGAAGTCTTGACTAGACTGGGGGACATGCTGATATGTAGCTGATATATGCACCTAGTGAAAGTATTCTTATATCCCAAACCTATATCAGCCCCATGACGGAGATACCAACTTAAATCGCAGACGCACTTTAAGGAAATAAATCTGACCATTATTCATCCTCTATTTACAGTAGATGAGCTCTACTAGCCGACATGAATGCATCACCAGTGAGCCCACCACAACAGAATCTTTTAGGTAATTGTTGCACATTAATTTCGAAATATCTGATCTTAAAAGTATTTGTGTGACTCTCTACATTTTTGTTTATAATTAGGGAAGACTAGTAGAGATTTTGGCTTCGCCTAGTGTGTCACCATTTGTTGTGATCGATCCTCCCCAATTTCTTCCTTTATCTTTTCTCTAAGAGAAGAAATTGGCCCCTACAAAACTTTTCTACTGGAAAGCCTCTTAGACACTCTCATGCAAATGGCAAAGCCCAAATCTCTCTTCCCACTCTCAATACATTACCATTTGCAACATTTCTTCAGATCAATATGACCCAACGATATATAGTATCAGGGAGTTTCCTCTTTCTTCGCTGATATGTAGCGTATCGACAAACATCCTTCTTCCTCCAGTGATACAACCAATATCGGTGAGTTAGTGATTTCCTCGCCAATACATTGGCACCAACAGTCCTTGACCGTCGATACACCGACGGTCGATCTTTCATCAACCGTCGATACACCGAAGACCATCTTGCTATCATCGCCAATACATATGTCACTTAAGTCTTGGTTAATGTTATCGACGTATCGACGACCATGAAGTCTACGTCGTTGATGAATTGGCTTACTTCCCCTCATTTTCGTCGATACATGGTGTACCAATGAGGTTCATCTCATCTTCATTGATACATCACGTATCGATACATCACGTACTGGCAAAGTTCCTTCCTTTCTCTCCTATACACTATTTGTCGGCAAGTTTCCCTCTTCTGTCGCCGATATGCCAGCCGAAAGATGTTGACCCCTCATCGACACTAAGCGTATAGACAATGATTTTCTTTTTCTCGTAGATTTAAACCGTATCGACGAGACACTTTCATCTTGAGGCCTCTCCCATTCCTCCACAGCTTAGATCCTCCTTGTTGCACTCGTCAGCCAGGTTACTATCACTTCCAATGATTAAGCATTACATGCTTGATTGGATAATTGATGACCGATGCCTACCTCGTTTAATCTACATTATGTTACAGGCGTAATTGAGTATTGTCATAATTTGGGCAAGTCTATTTGTGTCGCTAGTGGCTTTCATTGCGCATACCGTACCAACTTGTTTACTTTGCGCTTCTTGATTTTATGATTAACCATGTTCATAAGAATGCCATCTATAAGACTTCCGTTGGCTTTGAATTGCATCTTAGAAGGAAATTGGTCCTCCCAGCTCCTAAACAGGGTCAAGTGCTCCAAACGTCAGTTGGCTGTTTTCACGGGATTATATTTCTGATCCCTTGATAGATAACCTCAACTCCAATGGGTGAACTAAGAGGCTATACAACATAGATAACATAGGAATTGACATAATTGAATTCGGGCAAAGCAACAACAAGAACAGGACCTGAAGTTTCATTCAAAAATGCCTTTGCTCGTAATTTTTGGGCGTTCGTCAAAGTGTATTTTTTCATCCCCAAAACAAGCCCACTGTATGATTTACGTGATTACGATTGCAATGTTGATAGAATCGAAATACAAGGCCCGAAAGTGCCAAAATGATCGCCAGGGATTTCTAGCCCAAGTCAACGTCGCTAGTCGTAACACCGTTGGAATATTTGAATGGCACAATAAGTTATCTCATTGAATGCGTCTCCCTGCACCCTCTGCGTCACAAAAATGGTACTCCAATCGGACGTCATCTGAGCAAGTTATGAGCCTTTGAAATCTCCTCCAACGACGTTGACATAGATTAGCATTCTTCGGTTCACGCCACCACACACAACTGCTTTGGGTAAAATGTTTTTGTTTTAAAATTATTTCAAAGTTTAATATTTTAAATTTAATTTAAATGTAAATTATTTCAGTTTAAAATTCATTTGAACAAATCAAATAATAATAAAAAAGTTTGAATAAGTTTAAATTTGAAGTTTGAATCACTTGGAGGGGAAGGTTTAATCAAGTTTGAAGTTTTACGTGGAGGGGAGGGCCCATGCGCCCCCTCCCAAGTTACCCCTATTCAAGAGGAGCACACCCCCTATAAACCCACATGCTCTTGTTTTAATTCGAACAAATAACACATATCGGAACCCGTGAAGACATCCACGTCGGTACATACTGGAACCAGTGAGAACATTCACACCTGTATCGTCGGAACCCAAGCGAGCAACGAGCCCATTACCACATCCCGGGAGCTTTGAGAAGATCCAAGCCGGTACACTCACCAACCAAGAGAAGAACTCGACTGGTACACCCGACATCAATGATACAATGGAGACTGATACATCGCTAGGTTTCATGGGAACTTGCCCGATATGTGGATAAAGTCAAATGTTAAGTTTGGCGCGTGGTGCTTGTCGTGTGTATGAGGTGGAGAGGGAGGGGGCCCAATCCACGACCCCTTCCATTTGTGATTACTTAAACATGAAAGGTGGAGTGGGGAGGGGGCGTTGCATGCTACCCCCTTCCCCTTATACTTATTTATTTCAAATTTTTTTAAAAATAAACCATGCATACGTTGTGGAGTGAAAGGGTGGGGGACCCACCCCCATATGATCTTTTTAAACTTTTGATTAACATCAAAATTTTCACCCTCAACCTAAACCAAAAGCGAATCACGTGCCATCACTTGAAACCGAACCAATGTGCAACGATTTGATCCGAGTCCGCACACAACAGATTGACTAGATGGAAACATGTCCAAAGCTCAAATACCGCAACAAATCCAAACAATCTAACACAATTGGAGTTTCTCCAACATTTTAAAACTTGTCTCAACCATTGACTCGCCAACAAAGGAGGTCACCCATTCCTCGTCGATACATCGAGTACCGGAGCTAATCACTTCATCTATGCCAACATATCATATATAATCACTTGATCTTCGACGATACATATCAGAATAGTTCCTACTTTCCTTGCCAATACACACTGGAGCAGTTCGTGCTTTCCTTGCCAATACAAGAGTTTGTGCTTTTCTTGTTGATATAGGGACATGACCCTATCAAACTGCCTTTTGTATTTTGTCTATAAATTTTGACTCAATAACCGTTTTGCACATTCCTTATACTGTTGGAAAGGTCTTTCCAAGATCTACAACTTCATAGTTATATGATTTGAGAAATTCCTCACTAATTGTTCACATTTTTCAGGATCAAGATATGACACATGGTCAACACTCGAGGAGAACATAATACCTCGACCAAGGGTAGAGGAAGGAAGAACCGAACTCAGGGAAGCATATATCAACTCTAACTTAGTTAATTTTTCAGTTCTATAGTTTCAAATGTGTGGTGTTGATAGTTTATTTCGAGGTTATTCTATGGTCACTCACCTACTGCATGTTGAATGGTGCCAGGTACCCATGCTAAAGGAAGGTCATACTCAACAACCCGGATAAGCATTGTGTGAGGTAAGCAAACCATGAAGGCACAACTGCCATGCATCAAGGCAATCCTTCCAGCGTGCAACAATACCCTTGCAAATGTGATCTACAACCAAGGATGATAGAGCAACAACAACAACAACAAATGTTGCAGTAGCACAGGAGCGACTAAATGGAATCAAACTCAAATCGTTGAAGATGAAGTTTGAACCCCATGATGATCGATCATCAAACTTGGAGAATGAAGAGTTTCCCATGTCCAGACCAGTCTTCATGGTGGGCAAGGTGCACTGTAGCCAAAATGTATGATGGCCCACCAACACTAAAAGACAAATTTGAAATGTAACTGCATATCATACATTAAATCATGAACATTTATGTTGTTCTTGTTCTCTCATTATTACGAAGGGGATAAGGACAAAAGTTTGTAAGGGAAAGGACATGGGGGGAAGGCAGAAGGCCAAGAGTCAATTTGAACTTCAATAAATACGAGGATTGTATCCAAGTAAGGGGCTTTTGGCTCTTGGAGCTTTCATGTACTATTATGAAAACTATTAATAAGGAGAAGCTTGTTTGGCAAAGCTATTTTCTGGATAACTCTGACTCTTGTGTTGGACGTATTGTGGACTATTCCTTTGCGTTATGCTCAGCACTCAAGTTGTGTAAGAATGTACTTTGTATTGTAGACTATTCTCATGTATGTTTACTGAACTCTTATTTCGGTTCTTTAGGAAATATTTGTCTGAATTCGTGGGCATAGAACTGTAAATGATTGTTTAAATGCTAGCGTATTATGTGTTTGTAATTATTTATTCATATTGCCGTCTCTGATCTGTGTGAACTATTTCCCGGGCCATTGGTTGGTTCTATGTTTACTTTCTGGTTACCTTAGTCTTGTCCAGGCGCATACATCTTAGATTAACTCCATTTCATTCTTTGGCTTAGAAAACCTTCATCAGTGGACTGGGCCACAACCGGTAAAACGCCAAACTAGAAATGG
Organism: Picea engelmannii; assembly: GCA_009831015.1. Taxonomy (NCBI): domain Eukaryota; kingdom Viridiplantae; phylum Streptophyta; class Pinopsida; order Pinales; family Pinaceae; genus Picea; species Picea engelmannii. The sequence continues at coordinate 219,685 of ML806045.1, read as the reverse complement.
CTGTCGGACCAGAATCCGAATGGGTTCCCTACTCCACACAATGAGAGGTCTAATTGGGACCTCTTATCGAGGGTAACCGCTGCTGTTGACACATGGCATTTTGCTCGCGTCAACATGTTTGTATGTGAATGAACTCTCTATCTTGACCTGTCTTTATTCTTTTAGCTGTGACCAAAACCCTAATCTATTTTTGAGATTACTCCATGAAATACACTTTTTAGACTCAACTACTAAATATAAGACTTTTCACATTTTTTTCACTAAAGTGAATTACAAAATATTATTACTTTTCGAAAGTAGAAATATCTCGAACTTCTTCTTGCATGTTCACATTTGCGAAAGTTCCTGTTCGAGTTATATTTCTCAACACTCCCTCTTAGCGAGGAAGGAATTTTGAACTAATCCAAAGATGGTGTAAACACTTTCAAAGTAACCTTAAAAGCTAGTATGTTTTCATGTGTGATAGTTGGTAGATCTATGTGATTATTGGTTGGTATGGTTTTATTTTTAGCATGTGAGATGCCTAGGAGAGCTTGTGATAGGTGGCTAATTTGTTTTGATAGATGCTAGTGTGTTTTTCACTTGTGATACGTGGAGGATCTTCTTCATATTGCATATTTTCCAGGATGGATATGCCTTTGGTCTCTTGCTTGTCTTGTAACACTATGTCTAGTGTTGGATGGTATCTGGATAGTGGAGCTTCAAGACATATGACATATGACAGGTCATTATTTAGCATATTTTAGGAGTGTAAGAGGGAGGCATGAGCGTGGAGCTTGGTGACGATGCTACTCATCTTCTGAGAGGAGTTGGCTTGATTTTCTTTTAGATGCTTTCAGGTGATGTTCTTGAGTTGAGTGATATTCTATTTGTTCTTGGTTTGAAGAATAATCTTCTTTGAGTGTCTTGTGTGATAGATGTACAATGGGGAGTTAGTTTTGAAGGACATTAGTGCACCATCAATTATTGTAGTCTAGCTAGGACTTTGGCATGAGGGGTATGAGAGGGTGGCCTTTACAAGTTTCTTGCTGATCTAATGGCACTTGTACATTCTAGTAACATGTTGGAAGAGTCTTCTAGTTTTAAGGAGGCTTGAGAGCATATAGGAGCACCTAGATTTTTAGTGAGGGTGAGTATACCTCCTAGGAGATATGTTAATCATGTTGCATTGGTTTCTTCCAGCTGTCAACCTACCGGTTGTCTCGAGGAGGAGAGGTGTGATACCTTGATGGAGGGTGATGTCGAGAATAATTCCAAGTTTGTAGCTAATGGGTATATTGTAGAGTACAAGAATTGGGATGTCGACTTCTCTAAGACAAAGGGAGTTGACAATTATGTTACTCTTGCTTCAGGATTCTCTCGGCATGAGGGATTTGACCTAGTTCATGTTGTTTTAGTTCTTAGAGTTTTTTGTTGAAATAATGTAACTGCGAAGAGCATTCTTATTATTATTTTGTTATTGGATTAAATCCCCATTATGGATTAATCATGTCATTATTATTACTGGATTAAATCCCCATTGTGGATTAATCATGTCATTATTATTATTATTGTTATTGGATTAATCCCCATTGAGGATTAATCATGTCGGTAATTGTATAAGGACCAAATCCCCTTTTGCGGATTGGTCATCGGGCAATTACAAAGTGCAGAATAAGAAGTCGGCCCCAACAGTTATAATGGAAGGCCCAGAATTAATTAAAGGTGGGTTTACCCACCTAGAGTGAGAGGTCGGCCTTGCCAGATGGTGACTCTTCACACGTGCCAGATTGATATAAATAAGAGGCTAGCGCCTCACTTCTTAGATACACTTCACTTGCTCATTATCTTATGAGGCAAGCTGCAATTGGAAGTTGGAGAGAGGAGAAGAAGGGTGGCGCA
>ML806045.1:188661-212710 GCA_009831015.1 Picea engelmannii | reverse complement strand
AGGCATTCTATCTTGAGGATCACTATCAAATCTAGTTCCACCACTACTTCTCCCCACCTCTTTTCGAACCTTCTTATTCTTGGCTTTATCTGCTTGAAAGCCTTCAAGAAGGCCCATCATCTCAGCTTTTAGTTCATCAGAAATTTTCAAACATGGTTTTATATTCCCCCTTGCATTGGCTAGATGTTGTTTGATCCTATGAATACCCCCCCACCAACCTCCTTTTTGCAAGGTATGTAAACCATCAATTGGCAATGAAACCATGCTGGATCCTTCTTTTCTTTAGGAGCCATGGAAACAAATAAAAACCTGCAAATAAAAACCTTATGTGTTTTTAATTGCTAGAGCCTAGGAGAAAACAACGATACTTTTTTTGTAGAAAAAAACAACAATTTTAAGGGGAGTAAGTGCATAGTTTACATACCTTGAAAACAAGCTCCAAATCTGCCCAAGAAATAAGCTCCAAATCTGTCCAAGAAATATGCTCGAAAACAGCTCCCAATCTTCTCCAAATTAGCCTCAAGAAAAGAGGCAAAATAACTCTCCAAATGAGCCCAACAATCACCTCTCCAAAGCAACCTAACAACCTCTCCAACTCAGCCCTGCAATCAGCTCTCTTAACTCAAGAAAAATCCTTAGCTCAAAAACTCAAGAGAAGCCAAATGAGTAGTGTGAGTGAAAGAGAGGGGGTGGGGTTGGCTTTATAGCTTCATTAGGGGCTCTAGACAATTCTAGAAGTTTCCCATGCTTGCCCCTAACCCTAACTTAAAAAAAAAATCAAATTTCCCCTACCTTTTCCGGTTGTGGGCGTCTTCGGCCAAAAAACCCGGTTCCGTATGGAACCGGCCGGTTCAGGCAAAAAAACCGGTTCCGTACGAAACAGGTCAAAAGCAATTTTTGGAGGCGGTTCGGACCAGTCTGGGCTTGGAACCGGTTGGACCGATCGGTTTTACCGGTTCTGGTTCAGTTCTTGTAACACTGAACCACAAACATATCCAAAGGTATTGGGTGGGTATTTTCTTGCATTAGACAAGTTGGTCCATGATGAAGAGGAGTGTGCTCAAGTACGAAGTGAATTGATAAAATACATTGGTGAACATGGAGTCTTTGCTAATCTGCATGCAACTAAAGATCGAGATAGGTTGAATTCTATCAAATGGTGAAACATGTATGGCTCGTCTACGAGACATCTCTACATAAAATGGTGATGAAGGTGATTTTGTAGGTTGTTAACACTTCTTCTGCATAGAGGTGTTGGAGCACTTGTAACTTCATCTAGAGTGTGAAGAGAAATATCTTGTATGTAGACCATGCACACAACTTGGTTTATGTGCACTACAACTTGAGGTTGTTGTCCCATTATTGTGAGGTGACAAAGAATGATAGAACATATATGACTTGGGACAACAATCTAGAGGCTAATCTGGAGGATGGAGCCATATTTTTTGAGCGCTTGGAGGCTAAACTTTTGGATGATTGTGATGGGACTCATGATGGTGATCATGTGGTAGAGATGCCACCACCATCCACTAGTAGGTTTCCAGATGTAGCGACTTTGCCTTTAGCTTCACAATCTCCAGCGTTTTGTGGAGGCCATGTAGCTCATGGTCGTGTTTCACAACCACTTCCACCCCTACTTCTCTTGTTCATAGATGATGGAAAAAGAAATTAGAAGTTTCTCATGGCAAGAGGAAAGCTTAGTAGATAGTAGATTTGTTTGTCTTTTTTCTGTTTTTATTTTTAGAATCTAGTTTCTAGAACTTAAGAGTACTTCGTGTTTATTATAGCCTATTTTGTAAACATTATATGATGGTTTGAGCTTTATATATGCAACAAAATATATATTATTAAAAAGACACTCCCGGAACGCTCTGCTCCTTGAAGCTTTTGAAAATTGGTGCTTTCCACTCCCACTTCTCGCTTATCGCTCCCACTTCTTGCTTATTGCTCTTGCTTCATTTTCTCTCCCAACAGTGTAGCCTTGGAATACATGGATCTCTGCACTGATATCCATACTCATACAGTAAGGCATTAAGTTCGACAAACTATAAAATCCAAAATTTTCATAATTTAAAAAATATAAATTAAATTTAAATGTGCTAGTTAAAAATATATGATAAAAATGGAACTCACATAGCAACATTAAAAATATATTTTGAAATGTTTTATGTTTTACATAACATTAATGTTTTTTTTTTTTTTTGACAGAAACGGTTAATGGAATTTGTATTAAAAAAACAGCGGCAAGCCACTGGTGCGGTTACATAGAGGCCAGAATTACAAGAGTTTCATAGTCCAGACTCCAGAGACCAGAAGTACAGAGAGTAACGTTACTATGAAGACTACAACTTCTAAACACTAACAACACTTAGATGCCTTGAATGGCTGTTACAAAATGCCAAAAGAAATATTTCTTGCTTTTGGAATTGCTTTCTGGTTACTCCTTGCCTTTTCCCTTGGTCTGCTCTCTTTCATCCTTCCATTCCTTGTTCAACTGCTCCATTTGTTGCTCCAAGCTTCTCACTCTCGCTTTGTGATCTTGCTTTGGGTTTTCCATGTCTTTCCTTAGCTTCCACAACTCTTCGCTCAGTCCAGACCTTGTGAAGAGAATATCATTCTCTAGCACCTCCATTCTTCTCCCTGCCTCGCTATTGAGGCTTTGCAAAAAATCGTCCAAGTTGATCAAGAGACCGCGCAACTTCTCCACCTCCTCCTCCAGCGCTGTTATTCTTTCCTCCATAGTTGGCTTAGAGCCCGAGCTTGACGCCATCAAGTTCCCTTGTTTGCAAATCTGCTGGCCCTCCACAACTCCCTGGTCGTCTCCCTATGCTGCTACGCCTTGCCCACACTGCACGATGTCCCTCTTCCTTTGTTGCACCCCCCTTCCTGCTGCCTGTGTTAAATAATACCTCCTCGTCCTTGCGCTGCAAGATTCGCTGATCGGAGGTATGGGCTGAGGATTTTTATTCACCGGCCCAATGATGGTGTCCTCCCTCATTTCTGAAGGTCGCGCGATCTGTCTGAGATATGGCTGTCTTCTCTTCTGCTCCCCCATCTTGTTTTATGTCCACTTGCGCTGTCATCCCGTTTTGGAGGCTTTACGGGATACTCCTTTCGACTAATACTCTGTTGAGTCGCATGCGGCCTTTCTCCAAACGGGCTCCCACGTTGGCTTCTTCATCCGCCTGGGCATTGTTTCCTCTTAGGATGTGGAACATTTGGATAGAATGGAATTGTCTCTGGAGTAAAATGATTTTGTCTATAACATGCTGAAGTTGTCCATTGGCCACTCTGGTGTTCTGGTTTAAGGCTTGGATTAATAGCCTTGAGTCTCCAAGCACTATCAAGTCTTGAATATTTAGGAATAAAGCTTGGGTGAGTCCTTGCCAGAGGGCAAGGGCTTCTGCTTTGTTATTGGACTCGATGCTTAATCCCCAGGCATACCTGAGGATGAAATTTCCAATGGGATTGCTAATTATCCCTCCTCCCCCTGCCTCTCCTGGATTTCCTTTTGAAGCTCCGTCAAAGGAAAGAAAGTTGTAGTTCATAGAGTTTTTCCAGTCTTCCAGTTTACTCTTATCCATTCTGAGCTCCCAGCTACAGGTTGGGGAGATTGAACGACCAATTGCTGAAATATTTTGGAGACCAAGATGTCTAATCCATCCCTCTTCTTCTTGTCCTAGGGGCCTCAGGTTTGAAGCCCTTATAAAGTAAGGCGCACTCTCACTGAAAAGAGCGTTTATTCTAATGGCTACCTGGGCTGGGTTTCTCTTCTCTTCTCTGAAAAGTCGGTTATTCCTTTCAAGCCAGATCTTCCAAAGGATGAACTTTGGAATCGCTCTCCAAAGCGCTGAGAGGTGACCTTGTTTGGCTGTCCTAAACGGACAAAGAGCCAGCCAATTCGAGAGCAGAAGATGGATTTCCTGCGGGAGGATAGGGGCCAAAGCCCCTAGCCCAAGGGCTAGCTGCTAGACCTCACTGGCAAAGGGGTAGGCCAACAGCAAGTGATTCGTCGTTTCCTCTTCCTGAAGGCAAAGAGGACATCTAGTGGGCCCTGCCCACTCTCTTTTCCTAAGATTTTCTCCTGAAAGAATACCTTTTTGAGCCATTTTCCAAACAAACATATCAATTTTCGGGAGGGATTTCACTGTCCAAATTGCCTTCCAAATTACAGGATCCGGGGGAACTTGGGGAGCTGAGGCCAGTTGGGAGTAACCCGCAGCTGTAGTATAAGGCCCTGCACGAAGGCCCCAACCTATCTTGTCTTTTCTTTTCTCACAGAGGGGGGTTTTCCCTTGCAGTAAATTCTTTAAGCTGCTCCACTCTTCTTCCAAGTCTTGGGGTAGATTTGCAATTTCCCACCTGGACCAAGAGAAATTTTCATCATTTCTCTAGGCCGAGATGTCCCACAGCTTGTGTAGATTGTTGGTCTGCATCCAGTCTCTTAGGCACCTTAGATCTTGCCTTGTTGAGAGTGCTGGTTCGCCTAGGACTGAGTCCTCCCAGATACTGATATCTTTCCCATTTCCTGGAATCCAAGTGATTTGCGAAAGGAAGGTCGGCAACACCTTCTGACAAAGGCTGAAGATTGGAGAGCCCTTTCCTAGCTTGGTTGGATTCCCTAGACAATTTTTCCTAGGCCCTCGAAAGTATTTTTTCCAGAGGGCTCTTTTTCTCCAATTGGATTTCCTTGAGATTATATTCCATAAGATTTTTGCCCCAAGGGCCAAGTTTTGCGTTTGGAGGTCCTTGAGCTGGAGTCCCCCTTCTAGGAAAGGTTTTGAAATTTTCCCCCAATTGATAAGATGCAACTTCCTTCCCGTTTGCTTTCCTCCTTCCCATAGAAATTGCCTGATCAACGCTTCTATTTTTTGTATTACAGATCTAGGTGCTAACAGAAGGGCACTTTGATAAATTGGAATACTTGTTAGCACTGCTTTTATGAGAACTAATTTGCCTGCTATGTTCAACCAGTTAGCTCCCCAGGAGTGGATTCTATTTTTGATTCTCTCTATCATATTATTCTAGTGTGTAGCTTTTGGAGTGGCTTTGATGATAGGGACTCCCAAATATTTAAACTCTTCCCAGCTGGTGCTTCCTTCTATTCCAAGGATTCTTGAAATTTCATGCATTTCTCTTGGATTAATGTTCCACCCATAGATTTTGCTCTTGGCCGAGCTGATCACGCTGCTTGAGATGTCTGTATAGATATCTAGCTCCTTCTTGAACTTCTTAGCTGTTACTGGGCTTGCACCTCCAAGTAGCAGTGTATCGTCTGCGAATTGGGCATGGTTGATGTCCTTTACCTCGTTTGTAATTCGAAGGCCGGAGAGATTGAGCTGCCTTTGCCCGTAATCTAACTGGAGACTAAGGACAGAAGCTTGGAGAGCGTAGAGGAGAGGGGAAAGGGGGCAACCTTGTCGGAGTCCTCTGGTTGCTTGGAAGAACTTTGTGGCTCGTCCGTTTACCAATGGTGGCCCAGAGATACAAGCTTTGATCCAGTTAATGAAGGAGGAGGCAAAACCAAATCTCTCCATCACTTGGAACATAAAATTATGCCTTACCCTGTCAAACGCATTTGCTAAATCGAGCTTGACTATCATACCTTTGTCTTTCCGTCGGAGACTTGAGTGGAGGGCCTGTTGGACCAGGATGATATTGTCCATTATGTGCCTTCCTTTAATAAAACCTCCTTGATTTTCCGGAATGATAGCAGGAAGAAGTTTTTTTAGTCTGTTCGCAATGATTTTGGTAAGGATTTTATAGCTGGTGTTGCAGAGGGAGATAGGTCGGAACCTGTCAAAGCTGGTCGCTCCTCTTTCCTTCGGGATCAACGCTAAGAAGGATGAGTTTGTTCCTCCTCCAATTCTGGCGCAGGATTGGGATTTCTTGATGAGTTTAGCGAGATCTGTCTTGATGATGTTCCAGCTATGCTGATAAAATATGGCTATAAACCCGTCTGGTCCTGGAGCTTTGTCCAGGTGCAGTTGATCTAGAGCCTCTTTGATTTCTTGCTGATCTATTTCCTTGGTTAACTTGATATTAACATCTTCATGAACACTCGCCTGTATCAATGCCAACGGGTAGGAAGCTGGGTCGCTTGCAGCTTGATGGGGCTCTGTGTAGAGTGATTCGAAGGCTTGCACCGCTGCCTCTTTGATGCCCTCAAAATCCGTTATGATCTGATCTTGATTGTGGATTTCAGTTACCGATTTGAACTGCTTCTGGGCCTCCGCTTGCTTGTGAAAGAAATTAGTATTCTTATCCCCTGCTTCGAGCCAAAGGCACACCTCGACTTTTGCTGCCAGTATCTTTCTTCCTCTTTGCATGCTTGGTGCCAATTTTTTTGCAGCTTTGCCTCTTGCTGCATGATTTCCTGTGAGGGGTCCGCACCTTCCATTTCGAGCTGAAGAGCTTCTAACTGCCTTTGTGCATCTTGGCGATTTGAAATGGGACTTGGAAGGGTTTTGGCCCAGACTTTTAAAGCTTTTTTTAACCTTTTGAGCTTTTCTTCCCAAACGAAGAAGGGGGAACCTATTACTGTACCATTCCAGATTTTGGCTACCAAGGCGGGGTAGCTTTTCTCTTGGATCCACCTTGGATTGAAGCGGAAGGGGATTGGACCTAGATTGTTATCGATGGTCAGGCTTAGGGAAATTGGCTTGTGATCTGACACACTATGCGGAAGAATAGTAGAGTCAGGGTTAAGTCCCAAAACTAGGAAGGAGCTTTGGACTAGGAATTTGTCCAACCTAGCTGTGATATGCCCTGGCCCCACCCTCTTATTTGACCAGGTGTATTTCCCTTTCACTGGCTTTATATCCTCCAATTCCCAGGTAGTCATTAGATCCTCTACCCATTCCCTTGCTTGGTCTCGAACGATTGAGCCTCCTTTTTTCTCATTCGCTGAGAGGGTTAGATTCAGATCCCCCCTGAGGATGATGTTGTCCGGAACATTTTGTTGCAAGAAATCCCTTAAGGTCTCCCAACAAGATTTTTTGTCTTCTAGGAGGACAGGTACATAGAGGTTAAAGAGGCTTACCTGTCTCCCTGTTTCCAAATGAAGCAGGCTGGTGAAGATCCAATGTTTGCGCGCTTCATGCATGATTAGGTTGTACTTTTTTGAGTTCCAGAGCGTGCCTAGGCCACCCGAAGCACCTCTGGCACTTTCTGCTATACCGCCACTGTTGTTCCATCTTGCTTTGGCTTTTCTGAGGAAGTCTTGTCCTTCCATCTTGGTTTCTTGAATCAACAGGATCTCGGCATTGTAGGTTTTGATAATGTCTTTTAGTGCCTCTTCCTTGGTCGTACTTCCGAAACCTCTGCAATTCCAAGAAACAAATTTCATTGATTACCTGAGGGGGAGTTGTGGCCTCCTTGGAAGGCCTTGGACTTCTTCCTAGTTTGTCTGACATTGATCAGCTGTTTGATGGTTGGCTGCGATCCATTTAGGACATCTTTGTAAGTCTCTTTTTCTCACTCCGCTATTTTGGTTTTCCTTCCTCTTCTTGGTTTTTTTGGAGTGAGATCGGTGCTGCTATCTTCCTCTCTGCTGCTTCCTGAGGAGATCTCGCCTTCCACCATCGCTAGAGCTTTCCCTGGTTCTTTGGGGTCTTGACCTTGGTCTTTTTCCTTCTCTTGCGTTGAGATTTCCACTAGTTCCGGGTTTGATCTTTGTTGTTTCGGCTCCCCTGCAGGGCTTTGCTGCGTTGCTACTTTTGTAGCTTCATTTATCCTTTCTGATTCGGTTTCCATACCATTGTTCCTTGTTTCTCTGTTGGATCCAAGCTCCGCTTGGTGTGCATGGGCCATCTTCTCCGATCTTGGACCTTTTGTCTTTGTGTGGAATCTTGCTCTCCCCACCTGTTGCCATCCATCGTTTGTCTTTAACCATGCTAGGTTCTTTGGGGCAGTTCCTCTGAAAATGACCGTACTCATGACATCCCCTGCATTTAAACGACAACTGTTCGTAGTCAAGTTTTTGGAAGTGCTGCCACTCTCCTACCTTCAGTTTGATTGCCTCTGGGAGCCCTACCTCTAGATTCACTTACACACAAATACGAGCACAGGAGTATTGGTCTTTTGGATCTGCCTTATCTATGTAGTTTCCAAGGCCGTTACCAATTGCTTGAAGCGAGGAGCTGTTCCAGCAGTGGATTGGAAGATTTGGGAGTCTAACCCACACCGGGACTTCCTTGGGGACCTCCGATTTCGGATCAAAGCTCGGGTGCCAACGGTTCAGGTAGAGACCTTGGGGACCCATGAAATAGGGCCCGTTTCTGAAGATCAAATCCCGGTCTGCTTCTGAGATGAATTCGAAGATGTAATAACCTCTGCCCACCGCATAACATGTAACGCTGTTATGTATTAATGGTCTCCAGTTCCTTTGAATCCAGTTATCCGTGGTTTTGGTGGAGGGCCAAAGCCCCATGAACTGTCCAACCAGCCCACGTTCCGCTAGGGAGACTGCAACTCGCATTGGTTGATCCGGAGGCAAGTCGATTTCAGGAATCGTCTCTAACCGTTTTACAAAGCTAGGCGGTGCCGAGGGCGTAGATTTCTTGCCATGAGCGGTCAGCAGCTTGCGAAAGGTGGTGCCGTGGGAGGGAGGGGCACTAGGCTCCTCGCCCCTAGAAGCGGCCATGGTTGGCCCTGATCGATCTCTGCGGGGAAGCCACAACTAGGTCAAAAATTTTGTTTTTTTTATTTCCCTATCAGAATCATTTGTTACTGAAGGTGTCCAAAAGACCGTGAATGTAATAATTTGTTAGCAAGTAACATTAATGTTAAGCATAACATTAAAATGTTTTAACTAAAATTAATGTTATATATAACATTAATGTTAAGCATAACATTAAAATGTTTTAACTAAAATTAATGTTATATATAACATTAAAATATTTTACAAAATTTTTAACGCATAAGGGTAGTCATAGTGTGCAGATGGCGGAGGATGGTGCAGAATTGCAGATGACTCGTCACTCAGGTTGCCAGTGGCAGTAGTTAGTTGGTCACTGTTGTTATTGTTTGTAGTGTAAATAGGGTCTGGAGCTTGCCGTTGTAGGGAGTGTTGCCGTCCTTATACACACTTGCAAACGTGACCTAAGTCCTGCTCACTTAGTGTGTCCTCAGAGGCACAATGCTTAGGTTCAAAGTCCACACTGTCACTTTGACTTGAACCTCTTCCGACGAGGATAACTCTTAGGGAAGCCAAGGGGGGTAGATCCTAGTTACTAGATGAGATTAACATTTAAGTTCTAGGAGTTGGTTTTAATTAGTTAAATGGTTGGGGGAAAATCTAGCCTATGATGTGAAGCAACAATGCAAGATGCAACAATTAGTATGAACAGTCAAAACCTTTTCCTAGGACAACTAAGACTAGTGCCTAAGGTTGGGAAAGGGGTCAATTAAATTGAAGGGAGATCAATTACAAAGTAGTTACAAGTCTACAAATATTACAACAAGATAGATACAACTAGATACAAAGCTACAATAAAGAGTAACTGAGATTACAACAATTTAGACTACAATAGATACAAGTTATACAGATACTAACTAACGAGTTGCTTGTATGTGCAGGAATTAAAGATAATCAAGATGATACAACCATCCACAACAAGCCAAGCATGCTCGCAATAGAATGTCTCCTCAACTCGGATACACTACACTATTGGACTGCTTATCAATGGCACATAAACAATCACTCAAGACCCTATCAAGAGAGTGCCTCCAGGAGGATGCGCAACTTCGTGAGAGATCACACCACAAATATGAACACCAATATAACAGATAGATGCTTGAGAAATAAAAGTGTTCCAAATCACAGATATAACCACTTAGATAACTGATCAACAACTCATAAAGATAACTTGCATGTGAAATGTAAATATGAAGTAAACGTGCTTGCAAGTGTAAATGTAGATTGCCCGAAAGTTGTAGATTAAGGATTGATTAAAGTTGTTAAGTGAGACTCAATCCTAGCTAAGTGTCAAACCAATACTTTCCTCCCCCTATTACCAAGTAACTGCTGGGTGCTCAAGAAGTATGGCAATGAGGCCTACCCTAGCTCCACAGGTCAACCCAAGAAAAAGAGTACTCTCGGAAAGGACACTGAGCGCCACGAGACCGTCCTGGGCCTATCACCTTCCGTTGCTTCCTCTAGTCCCCATTTTAAATGGCGAAGATGGTTGGTAAAGGTGTCCTATTAAGTCTAATGAGTTATTAACCTATGAGCTAAGTATTGAAGTGTTTGAGACTTTGAGTGCTTTATGCTTGCTCAAAAATGCCAAAGGCGCTCAAAACCAAAATTGAGGATTAAGTTCTTAGATTATTGAGTTATTGCATGCAAAACGTAAAGAACTTGAAATAACTTGCAGAATTGAAAACAATTATTTAAACCATTGAGATACCCATGTTTGCTTGCAACTATTAAAAATAAATGCTTGAGAAGTGATAGCTTGCATGCAAAGAAATAACGAAAAAGCAAAAGATTTTACTTATGCCTCCACGGGCCTAAACTAGCATTGTTTGTGTGAGATCTACTCTAGATAATTTTAACCATTAACATGCATGTAATATATCTACAACTAAACTAGCTAAGCTAATAAGGAAAAGCAGAAAAGAAGCTAAGCAAAAATTGAAAATGAAAAACTGAAATGAAAGAGAAGGCAAGCCACTTGGGGACCCTCTTTTGGGCTTGCTTACAATGCTTTAGATAGAAAGAGAAAGAAGAAATTTTATTACCACTTTCGAAGGGGGGTCTTTGGAGATGTGTTGTGAGTGAAAACGGGCAACATGCACCCTTGTCCTGGTGAGAACCCGCAAAAATCAGCAAGCTATTGCGTGCTGAAAATGCTGCAACACACTCACAGAAAGTTAAGAAAATTTCTGTTTTGCAACAGAAATTTCCCACATATAAAAAACAAAATTTTAAATTATTGAAATGACCTATCTAAGTGAGTTAGCAACCAAAATCTGAAATATGTAAGAACATAATAGGTAAATGGGAAAAACTCATGAAGTTTCAATGAGTGATGAGGGTAGATCCTTGCTCGAATCTATCCCAACAACCCTCTTGAGATGACTTGCAAATCTTGAACACAATGTGAGAAGAAGAATAGATAATGTATAGCATGCATCAACAACACAACAAAGTTTATATCATAGGCACATGCAAAACATATAAGTCAACAACTATCCTATTGCTTGACTTAGTTAAGTAAACAAAATTTACCCAAGCATATATTCAAATTCCACAAAGTATTCAAAACAATAACGATATCACCTCACAATAGCATGGAAATCCAAACAAAGTCTTGTACTCCAGTGTTCCTCCAAAGCTCTTCTATTATTATGAAGGGAAGAGGTTGTAGCAACAAAGTTGCTCCAAGCTCTTCAAGAACAAGTGAACCAAAGCAAGATGATAATGAGAGAGAGAGGGTGATGGTAAGAAATTGGTAGCATAACAATACTCAGAAGAATGGTGAATAATGAGTGAGGGAGAGGTCTCATTTATAGCTTGGGGAAGGCAAGAGACCCCTCTTGGATTTTTGACAAATGTCAAAATCCCAAGCCAAGAGAACTCAAGTGAAGGAGGGCACATGGCTTTTAGGGTTTGAGTGAGAGTGGAAAGAGGGAATGAGGTGGAGGGTGAAGTGGCAAGGTAAGAGGGGCGCATTGGCCAAGGGAAAGGCCCACACCTAGCTTTAAAACTAGTTTCCTCTTTCTTTGTTGATGTTTCCACTTTTTGCATGGAGGGGCGCAAATCCCAAGAGGAGGGCGCAAATCCCCATGGGAGGCGTGAGCTTTAGAGTGGAGTGTGGGTTGTGTGTGTGTGGCACACTCTTAAGTGGGACGTGGAGAGGTTAGGAGGGGCACACCTCATCAAGGAGGGGCCCACGCCTCACTTTAAAGTGAGTTGCTACTTTTTATATGGAGTGGGGGCGCAAATCTCAAGGAGGGCATGAGGGTCCACATGAGAAAGTGAGTTAGGGGGTGTGTAAGAGTTAGGAAAGGTGTTGGTTAGGTTAGGATATGTCTCTCTCATCATTAATCATCTTTACTTTACTCCATTTGCTCATTAATTACAAAATTGACATTTTTCCCATGTCATGGGTTAGCAATTAAAACTGCTTTTATCTGACTAAGACTCCTATGTGGACAAACACTTAGCAAAAGTTGTCCGACTGAGCTGAAACTTGGTCCAAGGGTGTAGGGGGTGTCATTCCATTTCTTTTAAGCACAAATACCCCTATCAGAAGCCCAAGGACCTAGTTTTTACATTTTTTTATCAGAAAATAGTCAATTAATTAATTAATTAAATTTCCAACCTTAGGAAATTTTAATTAATTAAAAAAACCCATCTAGACTCGACGGGATTCAGCAAAACTTTTTGAGCTGTCTTACATGGTCATTTATATCATTCCTAAACACTAGCTACCATAGGGTGACTTCATTAGAACGCCTTTCACCACTTTGGAGGATTTATTAATAGTGGGAGTGAAAAACTCAAGGGAAATTAATAAGGCTGGTTAGGCCAAATTAATAACCTGAGGATAAAAAACACTCAGTGAAAGGAACTCTCCAAATGAAGAAATCCTAAGGTCATTGACCTAACTATGATCCATGCAGACCTATTACATTATTAACCCACGCAGGGGTGTGGAAATTCCATTTACAAAAATGTGTGTTGGATGCAAAAATTGCCCTGTAGAACCAAATAGTCTCTGACTTGCTTGCATCTGATGATGCATATCTTCATGGTACATGGAGTTGACCCCCTAGTTGAATAGGTGGTCAACAGGGAGGAAGCCTGAAGTCTACAATGTGCATTCAAAAGAGGTGCTACAACTTGCCTCTGTATGTGGGCATTGAGGTATCCGTATGAGAGTCAAGCTAGCAGTGTAGCGTTGAGGAGAGGTATCGGAGATAAACACAAGTTGGAACATTGGCTTAGGGTATTAGGTTTTGTTTTCGTTTTTTATAATTTAAAAAAAAAAATGAATTTCAACGAATATCAAGTGAATTTGTTCAAATTTTATGTGAACTAGACGAATCTCAACGACTTTGTTCACCAATTTTGTTTGACTTGAAATTTGCCTTGAGGTTCGGTTTTAAATTCAGCGAATCCAAATGAACAAATTTGAATTGGCTTGAAGTTTGATGAACTTCAAATGTGAAGCTTCAAGTTCGCTGAACACGACGACTTAGCTCATACAAAATAACTCTGGAACAAGGAACTGGGATAAGTTACTAAATCTGGCCAATGCTTCCATGAACCATCAATAATGAGCCTATCAAAAGGGACTTTGGAGAAGCTGTCCCTGATTCAATAATGTACTCATCCATGTGCTGGAACTTAACACGGAACCTGTATGGGGCAAATTCAGTGTTAAGAGGGCCCATATCTAGATACATATAGGAAATCAATTTTCATATCAAGATCCCATACTTTTGAGCTAAGTGAACATCAAGGTGCTTTTCATTGGCTTGTCAAATCTTTTATCTATGATTTCTATGTAGGAATTCCAGTTCTGGAACAAGCTTAATTTCAGAACAATGTACAATAGGTTTTATCTTGGTGAAGAATTTGGTTGGACAGCTTTATTTTTATATAATGCTACTATTGATGGGATTCAACCTTAACGAGCATAAATAGGATGCCATTATGTTAGATTGGGTTATATTGTCTGTTTGTTAACACAGCATTGTTATTAATAAACCATTGCTTATTGATAGAAAAAATGACAATGGGGTATGTAGCTGTCTATCTTTAGTAGTAAAGTATATTCTAGTCTATATCTATGATAACGAAATACTTGACTGGAAAGGAAAATGAAGAGTGAAAACAACATGCCCTGTCATGTTAGTCCTAAACATTCTGTTGCTTCAATGCAATGTGTTTCAAAAAATTTCATTTGGGTTAGTGTTATCACATCAACTCCAGCCTTTTGACATTTATGGATCCCAATAAAGTCTTATGGTCTGGATTTTCTCATTTTGGACCTTCCTTATTGTATCATGATCTTATAGATAGATTTGAGCTTGTTGAACATAAAGAAGTACAGTAGTACTACACTATCTCAAATTATACAAATACCACTTTCCTATAATTTTTATTCTGAAGTGTCCATGTTACCTCCATTTACAGCAGGAGCTTTTACAGGAGCTGTCACTGGGGCAATAGCAGGCCGAGCCTCTGACAGTGGTCTCCTTCGTGGAGCTGGTTTAGGAGCTGTTGCTGGGGCTGTTCTTTCTGTTGAGGTGTTGGAAGCTTCTCGTGCTTACTGGTACTCAGAGCGGTCTGGATCCAGAAATTCTTCATCAATGGTAAATATTCACGTATTATTCATTTGATGGCCTATGCTAATGTGGAAAGAAGTAGTGGATAAGCATGTGATGAGAACACTGATCACTCATCTATTATAAAGGTAGAGCTAAAAGGCTTTACCAATCTTGCGTTGAGGGGAGAATGAAATATCTGAAGTTTACTGCTCTTAACTTTACTAACACAGAATATGCATAAATTTTGCAAATCTGCAGAATTTCAGCTGGGAACATGTTCTATGCTTACAAACAAGGGACATAGAAAATGTCAAGTGCCTGAAGTTTGAACACTAACTTTGTTCTTGGGACCTCTTTTCTGTTTAGGATGTTTTGGCACTTTTTCTTGAATGCATTTCGCAGCTTTGGAAATTCACTTTGTGATTTTTTTTGTCAAGGAAGCTATAAAATTTCAGACTATGTTCTTTTATTCTTTGGCAAGTAAAAATTGTATCAACTTAAGACAATAGTACATAGTCACATGTTTAGGCATGCATTCAGACAGCAATGGCCTCATGGATATGTCGCCACACATCAGTTAATTAGATTGGAGTGATTTTTTAATATGCAATTTACAAAAGAAGCTGAGTACATAATAATTAAAAAAAAACATCCTGCAACATAACAAATTTGTTGTTGCTGGTAATTTGGAAAATGTTGAAGCAGATGTCAAGATGTCTCTCTGTTGGCATGATGAACCTGGTCTCTTGTATCTGTCATTGCTTTGGCTTGAAGATCCCTTTCTATGATTACTTATTGTTATCACTTGAAATTGTTCCTTAAGAATCTGCCACAAATTTCTCAAGGGGTCCTAGGCTATCGAGTGGTTAGTGTTAATTTTTGAACTTGATTTATTAGATCTGATCTTTTAGCTTCTTTTTCAATACTTTAACAAATTATTTAGATCACAATAAACTGAAAACTGATAACATAGAGCAGCGTAAATAACAGATCACCAAAGAACACACAGATTTACCCTGGGGAAAAAACCCAATAAAGGAGAAAACCCCAGCAAATATCTTCCTCTTAATTAATGAATAAGCTTTGCAGGTACAATAACCCTCAATGGAGTGCTACAGTACAAAAATCACAAGAGAGAGAGGACGGCTAGAGAGCTTTTGCTTGTGCTGCTAGTAGATCTGAAGTATAACTTGTAGATCTGATAAATAACTTGGATATTGTAGATCTGCACTTGGATGCAGATCTGAACTTGAATGTAGATCTGAACTTGAATGTAGATCTGAATTGTATGAAGATCTGAACTTGAATGTACATCTGAATTGTATGTAGATCTGAACTGTATGTGGATATGAGCTTGAATGTAGATCTGAATTGTATGAAGAACTGAACTTGAATGTATATCTGAACTGTATGTAGATCTGAACTTGAATGTAGATCTGAATGGTCCTCTTGTCCTTTTTTTTTTTATGGTTTCTTCCAGCGTTCTAGAAACGTCCAGATCTTATCTTCTTGTTGGGCTTAGTCAAACTTCTAGAAGCCCCAAAGAAGATTTAAGTTCATCTTCCTAGTCATGAGGTTCGACCCCCTTCTTCTAATTGCTCATTGACATAATATAACATTATAACATTATAACTTAGGCTTTTTAGCCTTTTAATTCTTGATTACATTTAACCTTAGTCATTTAGACTAATTACATCATTAGCAAGCACATTATTCCTACACTCTTCTTTACATGGTCCTTATCTGCTCACAACAGCATTATTACTTCAATAAGAGGAAAGATCTTTTACACCATGTGGTCATTTGATCCTTATGCTAGGTCATTATGCTAAAGTGACTCCTATAGTGGCCAGCTCTAAGAGGATCACAGCAAAGACTAGCAGGTCGTCCCACATACCAGTTTAGCTCACAAGGCTTTTATGTTTGTCCTGCCTCTTGCTAAACTCTACCTTGGCTTTTGCACTAGACTCACAAGGTTTGTACGTTCACCCTGGCTATTGTACTAGGCTCACAAGGTTTATTTCTTCATCTTGACTTTTGCTCTAGGCTCACAAGGTTTATTTCTTCATCTTGACTTTTGCTCTAGGCTCACAAGGTTTGTACCTTCACCTTGACTATTGATCTAGGCTCACAAGATTTGTACCAGCAGCTCCTTTGTTGCGACTCTTGTCTGGCTCACAAGGTTTGTACGTTCACCCTGACTCTTGCCATGACTTCACAAGACTGTTTGATTCTCCAAATCTCCTTGGCTGGCCTCAGGGTGGGCCACTGCCTCTCATTGGAGAATGTCTCCTGATGCTGCTATTTTCAACAGTTAGTAGGTTTGATTGGTTGTGATTGATTCACATTATTGATGGGTATGCAATGGTTGAGCAAGATCCTGGGCCATGGGGTAGGTAGGTCTATTGTTCCTTATCGAGATGCAGTTCCATACCCAGTGTACGAAGTAGCAGTTATGGTTCTTGGTGTAGATAAACCACCAAGTGATCACTTGGGAACTACTAAGTGTAGATAAATCTTTTCCCCAATGGGGGAAAAGCAGTTGCTTTTTATGTAGTTTCAGTTCGACTTGTTCCATAGCTATGCCTATAGATATGAAACTGTATATGAAACATGATCTCAAGCAATGAGCTTGACAGTTAGGAACACTGCCTCTGTCTCCGGTGGGGATTCTCTCTCTTTAGAGTGTGCTTTTCTGCCTCAAGGGGGGTGTCCCTATGGAACTCTTCAGAGTTTCATCTCAGCTCACTTGAATGAATGATCTTGCAATTACACTCTTTTTTAGTACTGAAAATAAAGAATTTTTTAGATTTTCTGAAGTCTTTTATCTGTGATTGGTTGATGCCTGTATCCATTGGGCATTGAACTGAAATGTTTTAAACACGAAGTAGGAGAGTATATGGAGGACAGAGGGTTTTAACAACGCAAAAACATGCTAAGAATCCTGTTAAACATACACTTCTGATCTGAATTGCAAGACTTAATGAAGGAAATCAACTGAAATAATCTTCACACAATCATAAAGTTCGCAAGCGACAAGTAACCAAAATGAATCAGCATTTTCATTATTTAGAGCTGTTCGAATATAAACACGGTATGGGTATTCACTTTCAAATCATTCTGAGTTACAAGGAATCTCCAGGGCTTGACAAGAGTCACAAAATCAACTCCTATTTTCCCTGAAACATCGTGAAGATAGACAAATTTTGCAACAGAAGCATAGGACAAATTGACTCTTGAAATCTCACTGGTTGCAACATTACAAATCAATCTTGAAATGACGAGGAAACAGAAAAGATGGATGGATGAGAACACAGGAAGCAGATGAATTAACCCACTACCTAAGGGCAAGTACCGCTACCAAAATGATCAAAAGATTTGTTCATTGCTGGACCCTAATTTATCTTCGTGGTCTCCTTTTTTCGGACTTAATTTGGGCATATTCTCGGAATTTTTGAGATTCACAAGAGTAAGTAGGAGAATCGAATGAAACCAAAACAAACCCAATTTCTGCAATTAATACAGAAATAAATAGCACTAGGGCAGCCAAGAGAGATGCATCCTTAGATAAGATAAGATAAAGTGATTTTATTAATGTCCAACGAATGACCACGAAAGTTGGTCAATGGGACTGCTGAGTACAATAGTGTTGATACAAAGTGGGAGTGCAAAACCATCTCCTATAAAGCAAGATGTAGAAAGAAGTGATTTAAGATAAGACCTGAACAATGATAGCAGAAAGCAGATATGAGAGAAAAATATACAAGGAGAATGAATCTAGAATTTGGAATACAAATAATGCAAGCATATTAGGGTCTGCTAGAGCGAGCTTCCCTAACATTTGAGGCTGAATGGAGAAAACTTCAGATAGAACACTATTTGGAAGAGGTGCCGGAAGGGGATTTGCACTGTACATTGTGTGGTTGCTTGAAAGGGGCCGCCTGCGTGACCTCATCTAGCTGTTGGTGGGGGGTTTGGAACGACAAGGTTGATAGGGTTTCTGGGAAGTAAGAATAGCCCCCTGGGTCCTCACTGATTTGGAATTAGAAGCAATGTTGCTATTAATAGGGTAGAGACAGGTCTAGGAGGTGGAAGGAGAACCTAGGACCAACGTTTGAGGGACTCCTGCATGTATAAAGCCAAGCATCTTTGGTCGGGACATTGGAAGAAACTAGAGAGGGTTTGTGACTCCTTGAATAGACAATGGAACCACCCTTGGATCTCGTAATAAATTGGGCGATGAAAGATGAAATGCTTCTTTGTCTCAACCTCTGGTAGATGTCACAACTAGTAGATCTTGTCCGATTGATCGAGCTGGTGCTCTACTTGTACTTGAAGTCTATGTGAACCTTCTTTAAATACATCCAGTGACGATGTGTGTATGGAGGTTGGACAATGAGTACATCTCTCAACTCCATGAATTTCTTTGCATAAAGGGACATCTTTGGACATAACCTTTCCTGTGGGTCTATCCAAGTGACTTGAATATATTGCCTGTAATTTTGTCTCAAGTGATCTTTTTCAACTCCTACCTAGTAGATAAAAGATGGTTAGGCGGCGCATTAAGGGAGTAACTAAATGGAGGGATGCGGTCCATCAAAAAACCCATAGGCTCTAAAATATTCGAGATCCTTGCAAACCAACAATGACCCCACTCCAAGGCTAGCCAAAGTAATGGACTTTGATAAATAGTAGGCCAGTCTCGATCCTCTATCGAGTCAACAAAAATTTGAACGCGATGTAGGAATGAAACAAGCTGAACACAATGTCATGTCAGACGGAGTAGGCGCCAAACTCTGCAAGAATGATGGGTGTGGAGACCCTTTTCTTACATTTTATAAGTTATCAAAGGAGAAGGATTTGCACCCTCTCAATTGTGGCCTAGTCAAATTATAACAAACAGGGCTCCCAAACCTTTGAACCATAAAGAACTGTGTGTCGGATAAGCGAGTCCATGAGAGACATCTTGGAAATGGTGTTTAAAACACTATCTCTCGAATAGGGCTAGGGACTTGTAGCCCTTGTTGAGACGGGATTGAAGAGCATGCCTCAAATTGAAAGTAGTAGGCCTTGAGAAATGTACCCGTAAGTATGTATAGGCATTGGTGATCTCCGTCTCCCCCTCCCTGAAGAATAAATGATCATCTAAGAGTACCTTTTGTTAGAGTTACCATAGATTTGTTGAATGATGTCTGCAACAATAGTAATAGTAACAACATTAATAATAAATCACGGCTTTTGTCTTCTGGGTCAAAGTCATTATTGATGGCTTTTGTCTTTTAGAGAAAGTCACAGTTGATGGCTTTTATCTTGAAGCCAAAAGTCATAGTTGGGTGTTGCTAAAGTCTTCCATTGTTGTTTTGTTTGTTTGTGGCATGGGTGGAACGTGATGTGATGGCGGATGTATTTAGCCTCCTATCATGCCTATAAATGTATCCTTGGAGTCTTAGGAAACATATATCTCTCACATATTCAGTTATGTGAACTTCAAGGAATGGAGCATGTTACACCTCAGATTCATGTTAGTGCACCTCATATTTTTTCCCTAGATGTGACCCATCATAAGAGCATATTTTGTGCCTATCTTGATGGTATTCGAGCTTAGAGTTCCATGGTTAGTTGTACTACCACGATGCTTTGTATTATTGTATCATGTATCAACCAAAAGTGTGACCTTTTTTGTACTCATGTATTGTATTGGACCATGCTCAAATGATCTATGTAAAGGTGTTTCACCCAGGTGGTAGCTCTAAACCCTTTGTGGTTGGTCATGCCCCATTCTCTTAGTCCCCATTTCTAAATATGCATTTCTCTTATAGCTTAGCTGACTATCCCTTGGAGACCATTAAATTGTTCCCATGTTGGTCATTTATGACCTGGGTCGGTACACAGGGGTCTTGGGATGGATCTAACTAGGGCACATGACCTAGAGAGCCCCTAGGTTGTCTCACTTCACTCTATGTAAAAGTGTTGCTCATGTATAGCTTGAGTGGGCCTAATGTTTAAGAACACGTGTTTCCTCCTAGGAGGTCATAGGTTCAAATCCAGAGGGGGGTGGAGTCTGTACATGTTGGCCCGTTGTGATAAGGCTAGAAGGGTGGACGACCCCTGGGATAGAGGTCCACCTCGGTGAGCTTCGTGACGCCTCAACCCTTGCTAAGTCACAAGTTTCTAGTATATTTGGCTTGTGGGCTGTTGGATATACTCTTGCGTTATTTCCCATGGTTAAAAAAAGTGTTGCTCATGTAAAAGTTCTCATACCTATAGAAGAACACTTATCTTATTCCTAAGCATGGATCCCCTCTTATGTATTTGTCACACTTCGCCCATGGACTCTTGGAGATGATTCTACAATTGTTCGTGTAGTTCCATAGATCTTGAGGCAGTTCATGGATCCCAAGGCATTGGTCACATTGTTTGAGGAACTTTGGGGCTATTTCTACATGCATGGGTCACCTCTTGACATGCCACATCCTAGATACTTGAGTGCTCTCCTCCATCATTTTTGGACTCACCATTCACTTGATTTGAGGGATGACCCCTTTGGAGCACTTGTCTACTAGTCGTTTTAGCACGTGTGGACACCTTTTGACTTGGAGAGGGTCATTCTATGACTTGTGAAGGTAACTGTTGGACTACGATTGTCGTTAGATTGCAGTAGATACATCATTGGATCCATTCAGAGGGATTGACATCAGTCAAGGAGGTTCAGAGACTCACCTTGTTAAGGTTTAATCTATTATTAGAGTTCTTTGCATTTCACTAGATAACAATAGTATAGATAGGATCACTGAGAAATACACAATCACAAGATACACATCATTTATCCTGGGAAACCCTCATGGGGGAGAAAACCCAACAAAACTTCCTTATTATAGATAGCCAATACAATGCCAAGAGGTAACTCAAACAAATACAGAAAGTCCTCTCCCAAGAATGTGCCTCTCTCTCTCTCTCTCTCTCTCTCTCTCTCTTCTCAAACTGCAGCTTCGAAACTTGCTTCTCAATGAACAAGTGTGTGTGTGTCTAAGTGAGGCGCTAGCCTCCTTATTTATACAACTCTGGCACGTGTGGACAGAGGTGTCTCTTCACCGGTAGGGCCGATTTCTTCTTTTGGGTGGTTATAACCACCTTTAATATATTCTGGGGCCTCTTTAATATATTATGGGGTCGACTTCTTATTCTGCCTATTACAATTATGTCTTGACCAATTCGCAAAAGGGGATTTGGTCTTTTACAATATCCGACATGATCAATCCGCAATAGGGGATTGATTTAATGAATAATACAACAATGATAATTAGAATACACTTTGCAGTTACATTATTTCAACACTCCCCCTTAACAAGAAGGGTATTCTACAACAACATCAGGCGAGAGAGAGGACAACATGATCCACAACATCAGGTGGGTGAGACGACAACATCATCAATATCATCTTGGAACACTGACTGGCGTATCTATAAATCATTGAAAGTTTTTCTCATCGACAACATTGTCATTCTCAATAGAATGGAATCGTCATCTGCATCAATATGGATTAGTATAAAACTAATACATCATCATCACAGCACAAGGCTGGTCACATCATCACATCACGAGGCTGACACACTACACAACAATTAAGCTGGAATCACAACACAACAATTAAGCTGGAAACACAGTACTAGACTGGCTTTACGTCACAACAATTAAGCTGGAAGCATAGTACTAGGCTGGCATATCTCAACACAACAATTAAGCTGGAAACACAATATTAGACTGGCTTTACGTCACATCAATTAAGCTGGAAGCACAATACTAGGCTGGCATATCTCGATTCTAAACACAACAATTAAGCTGGAAACACAGTACTAGACTGGCTTTATGTCACAACAATTACGCTGGAAGCACAGTACTAGGTTGGCATATCTCATCTCAACAATTAAGCTGGAAACACAATACTAGATTGGATTTACGTCACAACAATTAAGTTGGAAGCACAACACTAGTCTAGCATATTTCAACACAGCAATTAAGCTGGAAACAAAGTACTAGACTGGCTTTACGTCACAACAATTAAGCTGGAAGCACAGTACTAGGCTAGCATATCTCAACACAACACTACTCCCCCTTTCGGACTATACGGAGCTTATTTCGAAAGTGCTCAAACTTTACACGAGATAGAGGCTTGGTCAACACATCGACAACCTGTTCATCTGTGCTAACATATTGGAGCTTTATGACTCCTCTTTGCACCATGTCACGGATGTAATGATATCGGATCTCTATGTGCTTCGACTTGTTATGAAATACAGGATTCTCTGTCATCTTTATGCAGCTCTGGTTGTCACATAGGATCGTGGTTGCTTCCATCTCTAGGTCGAATAGACCAATCAATAACTTACGAAGCCATATAGCTTCGCAGCTGGCAGAACAGGCAACAATGTATTCTGCTTCCGCTGTACTGAGAGCAATGCTGGATTGCTTCCTACTCTGCCATGAGATTATGGTTGATCCCAAACTGAAACATCATCCTGAAGTGCTCTTCCTGTCAGAGACACTTCCAATCCAATCTGAATCAGTGTACCCACTCAGTGTGAAATCATGATCTCCATCATAGATTAGACCACAATCTAATGTACCCTTAAGGTACCTCATCACATGTTTTGCAGAAACTAGGTGAACATGTCTGGGTTCTACCAGAAACTGACTCAAGATGTTCATGGAAAAACATATATCTGGTCTGGTGTTCGTCAGGTACATCAACGATCCAATGATCTGTCTATACAACGTGGTATCAATCAATTCTGACGAAGTGTCGACCAGTAGCTTCAGCTTCTTTTCCATGGGTGTAGTCATGGACTTGCACTCCAACATGTCAAATCTCTTTAGGATTTCGACTGCATACTTCCTTTGGTTAAGGAAGATTCTCTCTGGGCTCTGCCATACCCCAAGAACTAAGAAATAATGCATTAGGCCAAGGTATTTCATCTCAAATTCTGAAGTGAGCTTCTTCTTACATTCGATGATGAGATTTTCTTCTCCAATTAAGAATAGGTCATCCACATACACCAACAATATAACCGACTCATCGTTCATAACCTTGAAGTAGAGGTTAGAATCTACTTTACTCTTGGTAAAGCTCAAGCTCGTCAAAAAACTGTCTATCCTTCCATACCAAGCTCTAGGAGCTTGCTTCAATCCGTACAGAGCCGTCTTCAACTTGCAGACATGAGTCTTCTTGTCTTCAACTTCAAATCCTTGAGGTTGCTCTATATACACTTCTTCTTCGATGACACCATTTAGGAAAGATGTCTTTACGTCCATCTGGTGTAACTTCCACTTCATCTTAGCTGCAAGGGCTATGATGGTTCTGATCGAAGTGTATCTGGCTACAGGAGCGAATGTCTCTTCATAGTCAATGCCTTCCTTTTGAGAAAAGCCACGAGCGACAAATCTTGCTTTATACTTCTCAATACTTCCATCAGCAGCATGTTTTATTTTGAAGAGCCATTTGGAAGATACCACATCCTTGCTCTTCGGTCTGGGAACTGTTTCCCATACATCGTTCTTTATTATGGATTGGTATTCTTCTGTCATGGCATCTGCCCATTCTTTCTTTTGAATGGCTTCTTCAAAGTAGGTAGGCTCCTTCTCTAGGAGATCACACATCAAAGCCATATAACTGGAGAATGGCTTAGGTCTCTTCACCTGTCTCGTGGTTCCTTCGGGAACACCATACTTCTCTCCATCTTGAATAAGCTCTCTAGCCCAAGCAGACTTT
>ML806045.1:143640-177816 GCA_009831015.1 Picea engelmannii | reverse complement strand
ACAATTATGTTTTGACCAATCCGCAAAAGGGGATTTGGTCTTTTACAATAGCCGACATGATCAATCCGCAATAGGGGATTGATCTAATGAATAATACAACAATAATAATTAGAATACACTTTTCAGTTACATTATTTCAACACACCCTTGGTGCTTGGAGGGCATGGGAGCTACAAGATTGATCCAAAGGGAGGCGTGGAGGTTCAGGAGGGACGCAATCCCATCAGACAACAACAAATCTGCGTATTCTCAGTGTATGCAACATATTTCACCGTGCATGCAGCGTATCTTCCATCTAGTAGCATATTTGGACTTGCATGTGACAGATCCACACTCGCGAGTCACATGTAGCAGATCTGGTATTTCCTTTACTAGCATATCTGGTATTTCCTTTACTCGCATGTAGCAGATCTATCCACATGAGATTCACCATTCATTAGTAACAACATTTGCAGCGTATTTCCATTGCATGCAGTGTATTCTCAATGCATGCAACATATTTCACGGTTCATGCAACATATCTTCCATCCAACAACATATTTGGACTTGCATGCAACAAACCCACACTCGCATGTAGCAGATTTGGTATTTCCTTTGCATACATGTGTATTCTAGGTTAGATCTATGCTTATAAAGATCAATTTGAAGAGTTTTCAACAGTTTAGCAATGTTTTTCTTATATTCTAGTATTCCATTTATTGTAATTTCAGTCTTTACCATTAGTGCAATAAAGAACATTGTTCCAGCAAGAAATCTATTTGCATGCTTAGTCACCTGGTTCGTGTTCGTGTTCGAATTCGGCAAGCTTGAAGTTCGACAAAAACTCGACAGTCAAAATTTTGTGGATAAAATTCGGCATTAAGTTCGACAGACTACAAAATTTGAAAAATAAAAAATATATATAATAAAATTTAATACTCTCATTATAACACATATGATAAAAATCTAAAAACATGTTAATGAAAGTCATAAAACATAACATTAAAAAGTTTTACAAAAGTGAGCATGCAAAAAAAAAAACTAGAACATGAACACAAGTTTCAGTGTTGATGTTCCTGTGGCCTACTTATTACATCAATAAGCTCTATGTCATCAAGAGCACTAGGAGCAGTAAAACCACTAGAAGCATGATCACCACTAAGTTCAAAACTAGCTCTATCACTCTCTCTCAATGCCAAGATCAAGAAATGAGAGAAGCTACAAAGGCACTAATGTTGGAAAATATTTGAATTTTTAGTGTTATGAATGGCCAAAACTCATATAAAAGTCAATGACGACTTACTTGACCAATAATCTGAAGTGTTTTATTCCTCTCGTTGGAATGTATATATATATATATATTCTATTTTTATAATTTTCTCTCATTTTATATTCTTTATTTATAAAAAATAAATTAAAAATAATATACCTTTTAGAATTTAATATAATATTTTAAGATTCAATATGACAGATATATAATGTTCTTACCTGATACTAAATGCATGAGCATTAAAATATGAAAAGATAAATATATATATATATATATATATATATATATATATATATATATATATATATATATATATATATATATAAACTTAATTTAAATTTAGATAATTTAAAACTTTAATTTCCTAGTTAGGTTTAAATTCGGCATTAAGTTCGGCTTGAAGTTCGAATTCGACATTAAATTTGGCTTGAAGTTCGGCATTAAATTCGGCTTGAAGTTCGACGAATTTCATCGAATAAATTCGGGATTGGATAAAAATCGGCGAATTTCGAATTTTATGCTTGAAAATCGCCGAACCCAATGACTAAGTTTGCATGCAGTGAAAACAAGCTTAAAACCCCAAACATTATGAAAATAAACTAAACCAGATCCAAAATCCTTGAAACCGCATTCAGAAACCCAAAGAAACTTTAGTCAGATAGCCAAATCAATATTTGGGATATTTCAGTTGTAAAGGAGAGCAATTCATGGTGTCTCTTCATAAAAACATGTATAATGATCGCAAGTGCTAAATACACGTCATGAGTCCCTAAAGAACTGGGGAGATGATCACCTAAGCCAAAGTGTGACAAATATATAGGGATATCCATGCTTAGGCATACAATAAGTGTGCTCTCTAGGTATAACAACCTCTATAATACATGAACAACACTTTTACATAAAAGTAAAGTGAAAAAACCTAGGGGTTGTTGATGTTTGGACAACATCGAGAATACATTCTTCCATATATATATATAATATCATATAAAATATGACATGGTATTTATAATACAAGGTATAAATATATATATAATAAATAAGTAGTTATTTATTATCCAAGGGACACATCCTTTCATGGATGGTCACCATATGTTCTCTATATATGGAACACTCATCATTGTAATAATATATCGAATATACAATATCATCTCATATAAAAAATCAACATGGTATCAGAGCGAGACTGGGCTTGACTCCCTCACGGGAGGGCCCAGGTAAATGAAAGGGAAATGGAAGATGTGAGAATAAGAGAGTAGAGTGTGTGTGAGTAAAAGAGTACTTCCTTCAATGTGGAATTGCTCCAGTTAAAGAGAATGCACCAGGGATGTCGAAATTAGATGGCCGAACGAAGGAAGACGTGTTACCTTCGAGCCCACTGATGACCTCAACAACAACACTCGAAGAAGTAATCATATTATTGCTAATTTGCTCCTTTGATGGCACTTCTCTTAAACTGGAGACTATTTGAGATGATGAAATTGGATTTGCTGCCATCTTGTTTGTGTCAATTGGACCATCTGTTTGCTTTAACTACGACCGAGACGTTGACAATCGCTTCCAGGTCATTAAGTCAACTTGCACGTAGACTCGATACCCCAACTGATGTGTGTCGTCGATGTCTTCCTATCACATAAATCAGATGGCGACGTTGCGCGGTCTGATGTATCTGGTAATGAGGGTGAGCATGAAAAAGGCACGGAGAGCCCACGAAATGGCACTGAGTCTTCAAAATAAGAAAACGAAGAGTAGAGAACGCGTTGCGTGGCGAGATTATGTGGTGCATTTTGAAGCTTTAGCTGAGCATGTCATCGTTTGCTTGAGTAGTAATTACAAGGAAAAAGATATGCCGACCTGGTTGAGTGCAGCTTTGACAAGCCTCGACACATGCTTGAATGGATTTCATGACATGAAATTGTTTGTTACGAATCCTATAAGGACCAAATCCCTGTAATACCATGCTTTTAGTTTCTCAAGAACACAACATTCGGGAGATTGTCTTTGAACGCGATGTGGGTGAGAAGGTCCGTCCTGCGACTGTGGTAATGGTAGTGGATTCTACATGGCATCTATGGCCCCATAAACCCTAGGAATATTCAGAATGAATAAGGAGTTGGATGATGGGATCTATTGCTCTAGAAACACTAGAAATATTCAGAATGAGTACGGAGTTGGATGATTGGAAACCTGTGTGAGAGGCATAGGTTGGTTTCTTGCTGCGATATATTGTCAAACACTTGAATCGCGGGGAGTCTATGAATGAGACAGAGCCAGAGGTGGCGGAAGTGAAGCAAGTGGGAAAGATCTTAAGCACCCAAGTGCCCCAGATATGACCCAACACCACCAATTGCACCATGCAAGTCCACACCACAATGATGGTGCTAGTACGAATAACCCACATTGGCTCCATGAGGGAATGTCGATGTGTCCTAGAGAAGACATTGGTTACATGAGGGAACCTCGATATGTCTTAGACATGTGTTCCACAAGGGAACCACGAGATGTCTAGTATGGACACAGTTCATGAGTGAAGCCCGAGATTCGACACTTCAGGATATTTGGGTGTTCAATATACATTCATGTAGCCAAGGAGAAAAGGACCAAGCTAGACCCTTCAGGAAGAAAGGGTACATTTGTGGGGTACAGTGAGTCTTCTAAGGCATACTGGATCTACATCCTTGGTCAGAGACATATTGAGGTGAGCAGAGATGTTACCTTTGAGGAGGAGGTAGCCTTTAGTAGATCTAGAGGATATCACATGGAGATTGATAATGAGAGACAAGAAGAGATGGTGCCTTCTCCCACTCACCCTCGAACAGTTCAGAGGGAGACAATTGAGCTTATTGATCTAATTGATCCCATTGATCCTGTAGCTCCAGTTGATGTTCCTAGAGATATTGCAGTAGGTCGGAAGAGACCTACATGGGCTCGTCAGACTCTGCAGGAAGTAGAAGGACATGCAACTGCTCGTGGTACCTTTCGAGAGAGCAAGAGACCTCAGAGATATTCATGCTATGCCGCTTCTATGAGCCACATCATTGATTCTAATCCTTCCTGTTATGAGGAGGCATCTAGTTAGCCAGTATGGAGAGATGCCATGATGGAGGAATATCCGTCCATCATGAAGAATGATGTGTTGGATATTGTTCCGAGACCTGAGGGGAAGTTTGTAGTGACTTCCAAGTGGATCTATAAGATCAAACACACAGTTGACGAGAGCATTGAGAAGCACAAAGCGAGATTTGTTGCTAGAGGATTCTCTCAGGTGGAGGGAATAGATTATGAGGTGACATTTGCTCCTGTTGCTTGATATACTTCTATCCGAATAATCCTTGCAGCATCCATGTTTTGGAGACTACATCAGAAGGATGTGAAGAAAGCCTTTCTCAATGGAGAGATAGAGGAAAACGTATACATCGAGCAACTAGATGGTTTCGTGATACATGAGGAGTCTCATGTGTGCAGGTTGAAGGCGGCCCTGTATGGACTCAATCAGGTACCTTGAGCTTGGTATGCGAGGATTGAAGGACACCTGATGAGCTTGAGCTGTGTGTCACTGGACAATAGCTGTGTGCTACTAGCAGTGGTTGTGTACCATTGAAACGTAGTCATGTACTACTATGGATCAACACAACCGTGTTCTATAGAATGGCCCAAGCGTAGTCTTCAAAGAACAAAAGACTTGATGTTCTAGTGTTCCTCCAATGTGTGGAAACATCAGGCAAAATTTCACCCACAGGGGTGTACCTATAGTGAATGTCCCGAGTAAGCATTGGGCGAACCTTCTCCTAGATTGGGCTGCAGACCAAGGGAGATAGGATACATTTATAACAAAGGTGTACTTGTGGTAAATGGGCCCAGGTAGAGTCCTTCCTTGATCATGACAAGGAATAATATGGAATTGAGGTGCTTTCCACGTGTCAGTTAGCATTAGGATGACATTCACTCACATGGGTGTACTTGTGGTGAACGACCCTGGTGTAGTCTTTGTCCTAGTCATGTTGATTTGACAAGGAATGATAAAGACTCAAGATGCTAGATGCTATCACATGCGGACCCAGAGTGAGCCTGATCTTAGAGAGAGTCAATTGGCTCAGAGGGAGAGCCACAGAAGGAGTTTCCCCTCAGTTTAGGTGGGAGAGAGACATATCCCAAGACTGATAGACAAGTGTTATGAGTCTAGGGTGAAGTTTGTATACTTTAGAGACAAGCTTTGGCATGATGAAGAATGTCTCCCTTGTTGAGAGGGAGTGTTGATGTTTGGACAACATCGGGAAGACATTCTTCCATATATATATATATATATGACATGATATTTATAATACAAGGTATAAATATATATAATAAATAAGTAGTTATTTATTATCCAAGGGATGCATCTTTTCATGGATGGTCACCATATGTTCTCTATATATGGAACACTCATCGTTGTAATAATATATCGAATATTCAATATCATCTCATATAAAAAAATCAACTGGGGTTCCCTAAGTCATGTGTTCTAATAGATCCACTCCAAGACCCCCCCACACCCACCTCGACCATAAATGATCTCCATGAGTACAAGCCATAAGGGCATGGATTATCTTGAAATGGGGACTAAGAGGATGGGCCATGACAAACCACACGGCTCTAGATAAACCACCTAGATGAAAGAAACACTTTACATAGATCGTTAAGTATGGTCTAGTACAATACATAAGATGCAATGGCCACACTTTTGGCTGATCATGATACATAATACAAATCATCGTGATGGCACAATTAATCATGGAGCCCTGGGCTTTGGCATCATCTCAAGATAGGTAAGAGATTGGCTCATATACTGGAACATATTTGGTGAAGAAAATGAGGTACTCTGAAGTGAGGTGAAATAGAGGGGTAATAGGAGCTTTGGGCTAAGCAAGAGCGCTACGGGCATCTACTCAGGCAACAAAATTTAGCTGAGCTTCTATAGGCCTCAGGCTTTAAACAACGAATAGGTGTTGGTTATAGGCTTCAAACAAAATAGGCTTTGGGCTCGAGCTTCAATCCATGAACATATATTGAGCTTGGGCTTCAATCCACAAATAGTCTTCGGGCTTGGGCTTCAATCCACGAACATGCATCGGGCTTGGGCTTCAATCCACGAATAGGCATCGGGCTTGGGCTTCAATCCACGAATAAGTAGCATAGGCTACGGGTTCGAGCTCGGGCTTCGAACCACGAACATACACCTTCGCTGACTTGGGCTTCAAAATGTGAACAAGCTTCTACGGGCTCGGGCTTCAAACCATGAAGAAGCAGCTACAAGCTCGAGCTTTAGTGATGAGGAGATGAAATGGGAGATGGGGCTGAAGGGAGCCACGTGGGAGCAAGTTGTGGTGTCGAAGAGAGTTGACAGGAGATGGGGATGACTTGATTGCCGACTCGGTATCTGTGGGAATGGGGCCAAATGCAGATGGGGCCGACTCAACAACTATGAGAATTTTGATTGATGTTTTACTACATTGCATGGGGACTTTCCCACCCTCCTCCCCCCCCCCCCNAAAAAAAAAAAAAACCCATACCTGGCGTTTCGTCGTTGTGGGGACTTAGGGACCCCTAGGAAACGTCCCCAAATTGCTTGGAACTTCATCAGGGACTTGGGGACTTGCTGGCCGTCGCAGCCGTCCCAAGACATTCTGAACAGATTTTAGAGACGTTCCAGACAGATTTCGGGGGTGTTCTGAATAGATTTCAGGGATGTTTTGGGCAGATTTGGGGATATTCTAGGCATAAATCTTCAGTTTTGACAATGGACATTGATGATTGGACAATATGATCATTTTTCCCATCCATTTTTTTTGTATTGCACTCAATCCAAATCTGTTATACAAGTTGCAGCTCAAAACATGGGTTTTGATTTGGGTTTCTGGTGATTTAACTAGTGTATTTTCAACAACAATATTACAAGAAGCAAAGCCTCCATGTCAAAAAAACAGGAAATGCAACATTTCAAACAGCTGATCCTTTTGGTTATTGCTCTTGTTCATCTCATTTTTCGGGTCATCTCAGCTTTACATATTGTAAATGGGTTTACAGGAGTCATTCAAATCCAGTTTTTCAACCACCATCCCATCCCCAAGCATTCTGAAAACAATCAGATAGTAATGAATCGGATTGGGTACTAAATGTTTGAATACATTCCGATTCAATCACCTTCTTAATGTGAAATATGAATTTAATCTCTTTATAGAATCAAAGTTTTTTCTAGTGGTTTTCAACACAACTGTAAAAATTT
Source organism: Picea engelmannii (assembly GCA_009831015.1). Classification (NCBI taxonomy): domain Eukaryota; kingdom Viridiplantae; phylum Streptophyta; class Pinopsida; order Pinales; family Pinaceae; genus Picea; species Picea engelmannii. The sequence continues at coordinate 170,308 of ML806045.1, read as the reverse complement.
GCAGAACCTATTGAGAATGGAACGCCTTTTGTGTTTTAACATAATCATCATTTACATGAAATATGAGGAAGAAAAGCTGCTATAGAGACAATTCTCTGTCTCATAGACCCTTCATGGACCTTATTGCAAATAGTTACACTTAAGTTTCCTCAATAACCTTCAGATTTGCTGTAAATTTAATTTCGAGCAAGCTGAAAATTACTTTTGCAGAATTGGGGTTCAAATCCCCCTAGGGTCAAAACCCAAAATTTGCTACAACCAAAAATTTGAATTGTTGGGCTGTGTTTAAGCTCTATAGTGACCAGAAATAAAGATATACAATGTAAATCAAATCTGGAATTGAAATAAAAGGGTTTGGATTGATAAAACTCACGAAATACACCCTTTTAAAGTGTACACCAAGTGTAGATCTGAATAGTTTACTTGCTGTTTTACTGCAGATCTGCACACTTATTTTCAAATAAATCCTTGTAAAAGATGTTAAATAAAACAAATAACACAAGGGAATATTTATCTTCGGGTAGAGAGAAATCCCACAAGGCAAAAACCCCAAGATCTACTAACTTAATCAAGATAAAATTGAAACACAAAGCTAGGGTATGATTTTTTTGTATTTTTTGTAATAAAATATGATTGAGAATATTTATAATTAAAATGGTTGAGAAAATTGAGAGATTTTTCTTACCTTATGATGTCTCTGGTTTGTGCGATTATGGCCCCTCGAGTTTAAGATTGGCTGGATAGATCTCTAGACAATTGGGTTTGGAGTGGAAGCACTATCACCCCCAATGCTAGAGATTGTACCAATAGATGGGTTCTTACTGATAGATGGGTTCTTCCTGGGATCTTGCTAGGAAAGCTCCTCTACAGAATGGTTTCCAAGATACCAATCAACTTGGGTTGAAGAGATAATAGACCACTTGGTTGAAGCTACTCCCAAAGGTGTTGGTCCAACAACTTGGGTGTATTACCCTTGGATCCCACAAAGAGAGTAAGGAGACGAAGGCGTATCTTCCTCTCTTCCACGTGACTATGTAGCCCCTCAATGGATTGATTGAATATCTTCCGCAAATCTCCTAAAGAACCCCTGCCAAGAACACAATTACAAATATCCAAGACCAAGAAAAGCAAACATTACAACCTTAAATGAAATAGTGCTGAGATTACGTTCTTGCCATGAACTCCCATATTCTATTATTAAGAATTACTATTACTTTGGGACTAAATACAATATATTTGATTGAGAAATTAAGAGTTAAATTGGAAAAATCAAACTCGGATGTTGGCCTCTTCTACTTGCAATTTCCCTGGTTAGCACAACAGCCAGATGCTTTGAAATAGTAGAGCTTGATATTTATTTTGTTCTCTACATTTGATAGGATCTCTACATCTGTTATATGCTATGCTGCTGGTTCTGCATTATGTTTGCTAGGTTGTATTTTATTTGGTTTTATTTAGTAAATCTTGTAACTAGATAGGTGTACTTAAGAGATATCTTACGCATTCAACTCTGTGGTAATTCTATTTGATATGAGTTTTTGATAATTTTTGCTCTACTGTTGACATAAATAAAATTTCCTTTTATCGTTTGCTTGCTGTCCTTCTGTCCATTGTTCACATTGTCATAAATACAGTGTCCTACGGACAAGATTAGAAGTTTGTATGAAACCCTACTTCATTCAACTTGGTTAAAGTATTTTATACCAGAGCAATTATTAATTATTAATTTGCTTTTGTTATTGATGGACTCCTTTAAACTGTATAGGCAGATTTCATTGAAGAGCTGCTGAATGGAAGATTTGTACAAGAACAGGTTGGCCCAGCAATGTTAACTGCATATCGCTGGCAGGTTTTTCTCGTCTCATGCCAAGATTAATTATGATTTGTTATTTGAATTTAAGAATTTTCGTCTTTCCTTCTATTTTATGTAGATAACAGTATATATTTTCTTAACAGGTTAATATTGCAGAGATGAGTCATGAAGAGATTTTTGACATCTTTGGAGAAGTTGGAACACAAGGATTATCCGGGGCTTCTCTAGCGAAACTTCCTTCCCATCTCATCACGAAAGAAAATAAGAAAGATGCTTCTGGAGAGAACATTTGTTGCACTATATGTTTGCAGGTTTGACTTTATGCAGTTTATTTTAATTTTATCCCGGAATTGTATCATGGTTAGTTCTTGGGATGGGATCAGTGGACATGTGCAGCTGGTTTTCTTTCTTTTGATTATTTCTAAAGACTTGAAGATTTGATGTATTTGTGTCTCTCTCATTTGTTTTGGTTAGGATCTTCAACAAGGAGAAATTGCTAGGAGCTTGCCTCTATGTCATCACATGTTTCACATGTCCTGTGTAGACAAATGGCTCATTAGGCATGGATCTTGCCCTGTCTGCAGGCAAGATATCTAATACTCTGTACACAGTAGAGTTAGAACAAGTACAGTCATTGATGCCCCTTTTATTGGTAAAAAATTCTGTGATTGAGCAATGTTTGAATCTGTTGTGTATATAACTTTGACTTTCCTCCAGGGAGTCTTTTTCCATGACTTTAGCCATTGTAAAACATAAATGGTTCCAGTCAAGGTTTCATGGAAGTTATTTTATCTCATCGAAATGTGTATATGGGGACAAGTATAGGTGGATTCAAATTAGAGCCAACTTGCGTTGGTCATCCGGGGGTAGTTATGGATGCTGTGTGCATTTGCTTTGGTGGAGTCTGCCTCCAAGTTTTTATACATAAGTTACAGGGAAAGGGTGAGCTTTTGTGTAATAACTCCCATTAATTTTTTCTTTATGATATATAGAAAGTCTTTTTTGTTTTTTAAATCCTGCAAATGGTTTAGGCTTTGTAAGAAGATCAAGTTCAAAATCTGTTCTGAAAATACAATTGTCAGGGATAAGAGAATAGACCAAGTCACAACAATGGCGGCTATTCATGTTGGGTAAACTAATGAGTAATAATACATAAGTCATGTTAAGATTTTCTAATTGCGTCTAGCCTGAGTGGTTGAGAGGAGTGTTATTCTCCCAACCCAGGGTCTATTCCCACAAGTGACATGTTGAGCTCTTAACGAGTATATTGTTGTAATATCTTTGAGCCTTGTTGTTGACCTGGCGTTGTGCCCTGAAGAATCTAGGGTTTACCCGGGTTACCATCCTTAGAATGAAGTGTAGTGCTTGGGGTTTTCCCTGGGATATGTTACCTAGAAAAATATGTCGAGTTTGGAAAAATATTGAAATAGGAATGCCAATGCATGGGAAAACCTACTTACGTGGATGAATTAATACTTTTACAACCAAAAGTGTTGTTAGAGCCTTATGAGAAATGGGGCGTGGACTTTGTATGACCTATATATCTACCTTCAAATCAGAAAGATTACATTCTGGGTTGTACTATCTATCTTACTAAATGTTTATAAGTCAAACCATTTCAGAATGACAAAGAAGATAAGGTGGTATGTCAAAGAAGATAAGGTAGAATTCTTATGAAGAAATATTCAGTAGATTTGATGTTCCATGGAAGATAGTGACAAATCAAGCTCCTCAATTCACATCTAACTTGACTGAAAAATAGATGGGTTTGTACAAAGTTCATCATAGGGAGTCCATTCCTTATCATCCACGAACCAATGGACAAGTGGGAGTCACAAATACGAAGAACATGTTAACAGAGACAGTGTAGAAATACATAAAATCTTGGGCTAATAGATTCACCGAAGCGATATGGACATACCAGATAACTTGGAAAACAACCACATGGTTTACACCATATAAGCTAGTTTATGGTGAAACTGTTATGTTACCTATTGAATTTGAAATCTGGACACCTAGGATAGTGAAAGAACTAGGACTAGAATTTTCTGTAACACAGACACAGTTGATGAGCTTAGTGAACTGGATGAAATGAGACAATAAACACTTTTTCACAAAGAAGTTATCCAACAACAGAGAGCCAAATGGCATGACAAGTTCATTAAGACGAAAACGTTTCAAAATGGTGATTGGGCACTGTTGTGGGATTCTAGATTCGAGGGTTTTAAAGGAAAGCTAAGAGCAAGATGGCTAGGGTCATATGAAGTAGATATTTATTTCACCATTGCTTCAACGATGATAAGAACAATAGATGAAGAAAAAACTACCATTATGGTAAATGGCAACCGACTAAATCTTTATAAAAAACCATTGTCCATAGAAGAGTTTATATCAAATCTGTAGGAACAACCCCTGAATCTGGTTGAAGGTGTTTGTGCCTTCAATTTAGACTAGTGCATCTTTACCATAAAAATAAATAAAAGTATGAAAAAATGTAGTGCCAAATCTGTAGGAACAACCCCTGAATCCGGTTGAAGGTGTTTTTGCCTTCAATTTAGACTAGTGCATCTTTACCATAAAAATAAATAAAAATATGAAAAAATGTAGGGCCCTCATTGACACTAAGACAACTAAGCAAAAATGTATTACAAAATGACAATTTTTTATAACAATAAATGATTAAGTGTGTGAGATTATGTGATCAGAATCCAGATGATCCAATTTTTTATAACAATAAATGATTAAGTGTGTGAGATTATGTGATCAGATGATCTTGATAATCTTAGGAAATGCTACTTAATTCTTCCAACCAGGTCATATAGAATATGACTTGATCCTTATTTTCACAATATTCCAACATACTAGACGTATTTAGTGCAATAATTAAATCTAAACATATTCGGTGATAGGACCTATATTTCCTTATCTCAAGGCTGATTAACTTAAACATAATAATTTTTCCCATTAGATGCAATCGACAATCCAATTCTTACTTCTTTCTAGATACAATCACATTGTAAAAGTCTACAATCAATCCCCAACAAACTACTAGGTTTTTTCAATGAAAATTGAAAAACAAATGATATATAAAAGGTTGCAGTAGGCACTCTTTTCATCTTTATACTTTTATTTCACTGCTTCTTCTTGTAGGGTTATGACTCACATATTCCTATTAATTATTAAGTATTAATTATATTCCTATCAGTGGAAGTATAAGGATGAATATAAATGAACTATTATGTAATCATGAGAGACAATCTCTACTCCAGAATTTCTTCCTTTCAACTCTCTAATGCAATTCTTTGATTTCAACATTCCTTCCTATAGAAGTAAATTTCCCATTCATATTATATCTACTCTAGAATTTCTTCCTTTCAACTCTCTAATGCAATTCTTTGATCTCAACAATCCTTCCTATAGAAGTGATTTCCCATTCATATTATATCTTTGTTCAAATGATTGAATGTACAATTATGCATTAAATTGTCACCATTACGACCAACCAATATTGAAGGTATTCGTATGAATACATTTCCATGTTAGTTTCCTAACTCAATAGTAATCAAAGTTATTTCAGCGAAATGAAGATAACAATTCCAGAATGAGAGGTTTCCCCTAGGTTGGAATTCAGGACAAATCTTTCAACTCATGCAATGGTGGTAAACCAAATAAGAGAAGATCATAAAAACACAATTAATAAGAACATTTTTCCTATTATGTTATTGAAATAGCTAAAGGTTCATTCTTTAAGGACCTCCTACTTTCATTAGGATTTTAACCAAATTTTGTTATTTTGAAGATAAACATGGAAGCTCACCATCAAGTATAGTGAGGAGTTTTCCTTGATGATTCCACGATGAATAAGTATCTCTTTTATGCATTCTTACTTATCTTTGCATCCAAGTATGTTACAATGACAAATAAACAATATCTAAAAACAAATTTGACTTCTAAATTGCGAACAAGGCTAAAACTCAGTAATTACAAGAGTAGGATGTCAATTCAACTCAAAAGATACTAAACAGGTTTTCACATGTTTAAAACATTAACATCATTGTTAAAAGGTGAATCATAGAAGTAAAACCCCTTCATGAAAACAGACGTATTTTATTGAATTTTTTATGCTTAAAAATACCACTTCAGAATGTGCTCACGAGTCCCCTTAAGGAAAAAGTGAGCACTCGTTACCGTGACTTCTATAAAGCACATGCACCCCTATGTGTTGGTTACTATGTTTTCGATAAGGTGTGAGCATCCTGTTTTCGTAAAAAAAAACCACAATATTTTTTTCCAGAAAATTTTACTGTGAGCACTCGTTACCGTGACTTCTATAAAGCACATGCAACCATATGTGTTGGTTACTATGCTTTCAATAAGGTGCGAGCACCCTATTTTCGTACAAAAAAACCCACTATTTTTTTTCCAGAAAATTTTACCAACACTCAGTTTGTGGCGTTATTACAAAGGATTTATCAGACTTTAAAGGCTTGATTGAAGGTTCTAAACAAGTATTGTAAAACTCTAAACAACAAAGAATATTTCTAGAGTTCAAAGGAAGCAAACCCTCGGATGGAGATTTTTGAATAAGAAAATAAGATAAAAGTATAATTAAATTTATTGAAAGCCATACCTTTTTCTCAGAAAGTCGTAGATGTTCTTTCTCTATAGTGTTCATCTCTCAGCTTGCTCATCAAAAGTGTTCAAAGTCTAGCTCCATTTTTCAGCTTGCCAATTGTATGAAAGTTTACTAGTTGACCTCCCTCCTGTGTACCAAGTGTACTTTTCTTCCCTTGGAACCCCCAAGCTACGAGGGAAATATGAAGGTGTATAAAATTATTGCTAGCAATGGTGAAAGGTCTTGCCCACTTCATCAAAAGATTGTGTAACTATCAAAGAGCTATGGGGTCCCCACACCACACCACACCACACCACACCACACTACACTACACTAGACAAAACTTGATGAGGATTTGCACAATCAAGGCCCTTCACTATCAATTTTTTTTATATAATCATAACCATTTTTCATTGGAGAGCATAGGGTGCCTTCCATGGCCCACCCTCCCTTTTTCATTATAGTAATTACGTAAAATGCCATATGCCTTCTCATGCAAAAATTCATTATTAACATTGGAGAGCATAGGGTGCCTTCCATGGCCACCCTCCCTTTTTAATTATAGTACTTGTGTAAAATGCCATATGCCTTATTATTAGTTCAATAAAATGCCTATTATTCATCCAAACTACGTCTCTTCCATGCAGGATTCTAATTTCTAATTAATTTAAATGCATGATATTCACTCAACTCTCAACCATCTTTCCTTTTTAACTCATTTATGTTCCCACTTTTTCCATTTTTTGACACGTGCACATGTTAATTCACTTTTATATAAATAAAAACCTCTAAAATAAGCGATGCATACTCTATTAATGTGTCTCTCTTTATATTTAATTTCCCAATTTCAAATATGCATAATAAAATCAACCTATTATATCTATAATATCCCCTCTATTTAAATGAGTGTAATGTGTTCATATCTATCAGAACCAAAAACTGGACCGGACCAGAAAAAAACTGGACTAAAAACCGATTGGCCAAAAACTACATAAAACATTCATATTTTGAAAAAAAACATATATATTCATGTGCATCAATGTGAATCCAAATATAGCAATTTAGGTTCATACCCTTCCAAGCAAAGATCCAAATCATAGGCCAATTCTCTTGCAAGTTTTACCACAAGGCAAGTCTTGAAACACCACTTTCAGATTTGAGAACATGTCATTTGTTCAACGTGACTTTAAGACCAATATTCAAAGATGGTGGATAGCCACACAATCTCAAAGCCAATACAAAGTGGTAGAATTGTAGCAAAAGTTAAAGATATTGAAGTTTCAACTCAAGGATTGGAACCACACGACATTTGGAAATATCTTCCATCACTAGTAACAATTGGAAGAAAGAATGAAAAGATTGCAGGACAAAGTAATGCAGGGAAGAAAGCATAATCAAATTAGAAGAGAAGCAGCTTCGATGAGACATAGATGAAAGAGACCATCAGGAGGAGACCTTTTGGAGGCAAAAAACCAAAGTTTTTTAGGTCCCTTCAACCTTAAATTCAATCCGTCCCAATGATTGCACCATATGGAAACGGTACATAATAGGCCAGTTCCGTGTTTTTGGCTAGTTCTCATATGAAACCGGCCAAAAATGTTTCTGTATCACCGGTCCAACTGTTTTGGCTTAGAAGGCCAATTCGACTGGCCGGTTTTAATAACACTGGTTCATATGAATAATACTTTTCATGGTGCATTTTAAATATCAATCTAAATGTTATGAACATAAATGATATTTTGTCTTAGAATAGTGAATCTCATCGATATAATCAGTACCAAGGTTGAGGCTGTGCTCACTCTATCCCTCTAGGTACACATACATTTTTATGATGGGGTAAAATCAATTGTAATATGGCAATAACACTGTTAACTTCTGTTTATGCACGGTGAAAGACTCATGGTTATTAAAGAATAAGGACTCCCCGTCCTTATTGCATGCCTCTTAGTCACACCTTGTGAGCTATTGTGTGTGGACTTCCCTCACGACAATTTGTAACCTCCCGTGTGAAGTACCATCTCCAACCCATTATGCAGATGTACTTGTTAGTAGGTAGGAAATATGGATGCTACTTCTCCTCTCCCAATCATATACATGCCACATCCCTTCCATACAACCCTTACACGTGTAAGCTTAATTGACAAATTTTCATTTTTGTCTTTGCACACATTGAGAGACGTATTGAATAACACTACTAAAAACAATTATAAATTACAATAACATGTTTACAAGATCATATTGAAATTGAGACATAGTCTCCTAACCCCATCTTGGGTCCATGTAACTTGACTCATTCCAGAGTCCATATGCATGTGGTTCTTTCCTGTCACACTTGACAAATCATTAGTAGCTTTGTAGAAATAGATCAATGCAATAGTGTAAAACAATTAATGCATAAACTCATTGACAAACCAACATACATAGAATTGATTTAATAGCTGAAAAAATACACATGTTATGCTAATAATAAAATTTAGAATAGCCACACAAAAGATATCAGCACTATGGTTCTGGAAAGCCCACTCCTATGGAGAAAACCTTATTTTTATTTGTTTCTCAGGTTTGAACACATACAAAAAATGTCATAGTTTCATTGGCTAAGGAGGCCGTACCACCCGTATGGCTCTGTACAGACACTGGTTATCTAGCTGGGTAGTTGTACAACTCTACAATACCCCTTTGTGGTAGCTTTGGCCCTCTTTCTCTAATTATGGACCGTAGCAGACTCACTCTGCCTCTGCAATACCCCCGTATGAGTCCCTCTTAGTTGTTTTCCTTCATCCGTACTAGTCGTACGACCTTCCAGCTCCTAGGTATAATTTCTGGGTGGGCCGATTTTCCTTCCTGGCAATTTGTACATTCACTCTCTTTCTTTGGTTGACCCTTGCTTTGTCCCTTTATCTTTGAACTGACCCGACTTAGCCTTTCCTAGACTCTACTAGGCTTTCCCTCTTCTTTTCTGGTTAATATCCATACGAATCTGTACGACCTGTACGGATTTCCTGTACAAATTCTCTCTTTAGCTGAGTCGTATGGCCCTTCCTTGGCCAAATGCTCCTTAGATCAACCCTGCTAGGCGTTCTCTAAGCTTATGAGGTCCAACTCAACCTCCTCCTTGTTGGGTTCGACTCAAACTGAAGATTCTCTCACTTGAAGCACCCACTCTTACTCAGCTGGTTTTCTTCCTTGTGAGATATTTGAAATGAGGCACACTTGGTGTATTATAACCCTAGCCTCTCTCTCATTCAATGCTCGCCCTTAGATCTTCTTCTCAAGATATAGATCTGGCAGTGGGGACTTAATCAAGCATTGAATGAGAGAGAGGCTAGGGTTCTTAGATCTTCTTCTCAAGATATAGATCTGGCAGTGGGGACTTAATCAAGCATTGATACAACTTAAGTCACATCCAACGATTGTGACTTAATCTCATGTTAACTTAAGTGATCCCCACCAACATTAAGTTGTCTAGACATAATGTGGCCCCCTTTCACACTACTAGACACCCCTAGTGTGAAGGTACCTGCCCGAGCTACATAATCCTAACACTCCCTCTTAGCGAGAGATGAAATGTCATTGGAGTTGCTTCCTCCATGGTCCACATCACCGTGAGTCTCTCCCTTTGAATAAGAGAGACCCAACCTCTCTAGATTTGGATATTCCACTTGCTATGCTTTGTAGGTGATGCTAGAGTTTTATGCGCTGAGTATGTCTGGGTACCCCCATTCCTCCAACTGGGTCCATTCCCACCAAGTAGGTTTGCTTAGGAGAGCCTCCTGCTCTCTTAGGTACGATCCAACTGTCCCATCTCTTCCATATCTGAAGTGATAGATGGGTTGTCCCCATAACCTGTATAGACTATCTTCACTGATACCTATCATAACCGAAGGTCCTGGATCTTGACCTCTCAGGGAGCGAATGTACACTCCTCGACCAACAAAATTGAGACCCAACCTCTCTAGATCTGGATATTCCACCTGCTATGCTATGTAGGTGATGCTAGAGTTGTCTACACTGAGTCTATCTGGGTACCCCCATTCCTCCAACTGGGTCCATTCCCACCAAGTAGGCATGCTTAGGAGAGCTTCCTGCTCTCTTAGGTACGATCCAACTGTCCCATCTCTTCCATCTTTGAAGTGACAGATGGGTTGTCCCCATAACCTGTATAGACTATCTTCACTGATACATATCATAATTGAAGGTCCTGGATCTTGACCTCTCAGGGAGCGAATGTACACTCCTCGACCAACAAAACTGACACCATAGAATTGATCCTCCAATGTTGAAATTGAGAGTACACTCACTCTCATACTCGACACATAAATCACCCTATGCACTTTAAGAGTCCTCCCTGACCCTAGCTGCAAGGATACTGTCCCAACTCCTCGAACTGGCACCAGACTAGGATGCACACCACATCTCACAAAGCCTAGATCTCGTGTCGTAAATTCTTGGAAGTCACGTCTTTCTCCTCTCATATGGCATGTGGCACCACTATCTAAGTACCATCCTTCCCTCGGTCTGTCCTCTATGTCTAGGAACAACGTGTACTCATCTTGAAACATTCTCGAGAATTCCTGAGTTGTGGCAGTGAACTGCTGATCTTCTTCCTCATCCTTGTCCTCAACTTCAACTGAAGCTGCTACTTCCTTCCTCTTGCCTTTTGCTCCATAGCCCTTCTTGGCTTGAGAGCACTGGCTGACATAATGCCCAAACTCTCCACACACATAGCACTGAACATGTGAAAGATCCTTCTTTGGCCTTCCACTTGTGGCTCCTCCTCTAGAAGTTGGTCCTTTCGTGCCTCTGGTTCCCCTCTTGGCGGTGAGAGTGATATTCTCCTCTTCATCTTCATCTACATCCCTGCCTCTTCTGATCTCTTATTGGCAACAATCATTCCACAACCTGTCCCAGTTTGGTAGGTTTTCTCTGGCCACTACTCCTACAATAAAAGGGTCCCATTCCTTTGGGAAGCCTCTCAAAGATGTTCTAACCATCTCAGTCGGGGAGAGCTTTACTCCTATTGCAAGGAGCTCATTTAATAATTGTTTCACTTTGGTGAGATATGTTGCAACACCTTGCCCTTTTGTCATCCTTGTGTGCTGAAGTCTTTCCTTGAGAGCCTCTCATGCTTAGCTTCAAACAATCTCTTTAGACGTGACCACATTTCGTGGGTTGTTTGCTTCTCACCAATATTGGGTACGAGGTGATCCTTCACCCCATCTAGGAAAATCCTCCGAGCTCTGATCTCTAGAGAATAATGTAATTCTTTTTCCTTAGGATCAGTGGGGATTGTGACAGCCTTCTCAACAATACCCCATACCTTACTTTCTTGAAGAACATTCTTCATCTGGTACTTACACTGTACATAGTTGGAAGCACCATCCAATCTGTCCTCATACCTGAGATTTGTTGCCATCTTGCTACTCAACTTTAGCCTCTTTTAGAGACCCTTCTTAGCTCAACACCTCTTGAGCAATGCTGGGCCAACTACAACTTGCTCCCTCTTAGACTGAACATGTCGACCCTTCTCACAAATCCTCCTTCTTCAACTTGGAGGGGTCGTACACCCTACAACACCCTTCCTCAAGGTCAAATCTTGACCGTTCTGATGAAAGAAGCCTGACTTTGTTTACTAGGGGTTCTTTGACAACTGGGTTGGCTTTCCCTTCCTTGTCCCTGGAGCACAACACTTCACAAAATCTTTTGGAGCTGTTAGGGGCTCAACTCTAATACCATGTGTTAGCTCTCCGTGAACTTTGTTTGGCTGAGAAACAAATGACATAGGAAACCTACAAACCAACTTTGAGACCCGAAACTAGCCTTTTGGACTTGGAGAGGGCTCTCTCGGGAGACTTTGTCTCGATACATAATATGGCTTTAAGATATCAACTAGATTTAACACCTTTAAATAATAACTTTCTGGTTCTATTGGCACAAGAGAGTAATATCTTGGGCTATGGAGTCGATTTAAGAAAACGATAGAAACAAATGACTTGGTGACTGCACTTGAGAGGATAAAGGCTCAGCGAGCAACAATCTTCAGTTTAAAATCGTTGTGTGTGGCGGGGAGAAAAACACATGAAGTAACTTGGAGCACCTCTGAGGATGAATTCGGAGTTAACTTAGAGGAAAATGGTTTGTCTGAATGGTGCGAATCCCAGGGCGTTGCGCAACGAATCCTAGGTTCAAAATTACGTTTGGATTAAGATAGAAATAGATATGAATAAAAAATACAAGAAGTACGTACGCAAAGAAAGGAAACAATACATCCCACTGCTACAATTAGAATTTTTTCATCAAAGCTTCAAGTCTTTTGCATTAAATTTTGATCGAACCCAAACTAAATTCAATAGTCAATGTCTACACTAATTTTGCCAACCAACTTGACTTACATTGAAAGGATAAAATATATAGGCAAGGGCGCCGCTTGGGATGCCCTGCTCTCTAGCTACCATCCCTAGAATTTAGGAAACTGACTGTTCTCTGTAAATGACCTTTCATATAACACCTTTCCAGAAATAGAAACCAACTGTATTCGGTCGCGTCATAACCACTTGTCTTTGCCATGGGGTTCGGTTATCAACAAGGTCTCGTCATGGTGAGAGTGATGTGTTGATGCCTTCCTTTGACAAAGTATCTGAACAATCAAGTGCTCTGGTCAGGCTCCCACCATCCACTGTAACGACCTTGGTTTCTGCCGCGTTCTCATTTGCAGGGGTGCTTACGTGGCGAGTGAATGTTGACTGTCGCAGTCATTACCAAAATGAAAAAACTGTCCAAGGGCGATGCCTTCCTCAGAACTGTCAAAATCTCCGCCACAATTTGAGAATACAAGAATGCACTCAGTTAATCACGTTTCTTTTGCGCGCTGACAAGAGTTGCGCGAACTTTCTCCCCGGTCGCTTCACATTCTCTGAAATGCTTCACATTTCTCTCTTTCGATATTCTCTCTGTTTCGCGTAGTTGTACTATTGTATCCTGTGCTTCCCTGAGCTCTCTCTTAAGCCACGTCACATTTCCTTCGCGGCCTTGTGTTGCTGACACTTCAAAGGTCTTCGTTGCTAACTGTTGTCTTAGTTCTTTGTTTTCCTGGTAAAGCTCGACGATAGCGAGCTGCGCTTGCTTCAGCTGCTGAGATGGCTCTCGAACATCTGTGCCTCCGACATCTGTCTTCCTCATTCTGCTCCAGCTCTCTCGACCTGTACCTTCGACAGGATCGAGCCGAATGGCGTGCATAAGTAATTCTTCGACAACTAACCTTGCATGCGGTTCGCTTGGGACTCGAGTTTCCCCAGCTTCCTTGTTCTTCTTTGGCCTGCCCCTTCTCCGAGGTACTTGTTGTTGGGGGGATAAGGCTTCCACCGTTTTTCCTTCCTGGGCAACCTCTTCCACTCCAGCCTCCGCACGGTGTGATATTACCTTTTCTGAAGGTAGAGGGAAATCTCCCTTTGGATCCTTGGGGATCCCCACTGTGAGCAAGAACAAATCCCAATTGCTTCCCAAACGTCTTAATTCTTCAACTACCAACAATTTAATTAGTGAGACATGAGAGAGTTTCCTTTTCGATTGACCTGCTTCGGCCTAGGCGTTGTCCGCCATCTCTCAGAGGTTCTGATGTAAGAAAAATGGTAGATTTAATTGTCTTCTTCCTATGAAGTGCATCAATAATCTAATGTGATGCGAATGTATTCTGTCGAACCTCCCTTCATAGGTGAAGTATCTCCTAATTACTCCAAGTAGTTTTCGAAAAGGTTCTTGCAAATATCTACTCGGAATGCCTGTCTCGATTTTCCCACCTAAACAATCTCGTTTAATGAAATCTTCATAGCAACACGTGTCCAAGGGCATGCCTTTGAACCACCTTTCACTGCATAGAGGGATCTCTTTCGCGGTTGACAGAGTTTCTTCTGTTACATGGATAGTGACACCCGCAATTACTGCACGAAAACCGTCGAAACTGAGTGCAAACTGCTCAGCTATTCTCAAATTGAATCCTTGGATTTTCCTACAGAAGGCCATGCACCTGAACTGTTCGAAAGACACCCTCACCTCCAGATCCTTGTTGATCAATGCCAAGTTTTGGGCTCGAGCCCAACACTTCTACCACTTCACACGCCCTTATGTTTTGGGAGATTGCCATGGTGCAACATGTATTTGTCCTGCGCACGATGGATTTGGCACGGGTCCAAGGTAGTGATCTTGATCAACCTGGGCTTGCAAGAAGAACTAAAAACAATGCATAAGCTCGATTGGTGAATAGAATGTGTGCAAAACATCTGGAATTTATAACAGAGTAGGCGGGAGGTGGAATCGTGCCAGGGGACATTGAATTCATGGCGACTGGATGTTTTGAAACGAACTGAAGGATTTTCGTAGCACATCCGCGTGTGTAAAGTACAACTGATAAGGGATACAGGGCATACGTGATACGAACACCGTGATTCTTCATCCTTCCAGTGTCCATAATGAGCTGATGATGGTCACTGCACTTGCCGACGTGACTGCTATTAAACAACTTGCCTCGACCTGGGGCACGCAAAAACTTCCTTTTTGATAGGACTCGACTCTTTGGGAACAAACTCATACTATTTACACAAGTTTTGCCTCTGACATCCCTTCCCGACTCCAAGGGCCAACTGACCACTTGTTGACTTCGACCCTTTTGTTGTTCAGTACCTGACCTCACATGCTTTGACACACATACCACAACTTGACTAAGACCGACTCTAACTGAAAAGAAAAATGGCGGCGCTAACACCATGTAAAACAATTAATGCATAAAATAATTGACAAACCAACATATATAGAATTGATTTAATAGCTGAAAAAATACACATTTTATACTAATAATAAAATTTAGAACAACCACACAAAATATATTAGCACTATGGTTTTGGAAACCCCACTCCTCTGGGGGAAAACCTTATTTTTATTTGTTTCTCAGGTCTGAACACATACAAAAAAATTCACAGTTGCACTGACTAAGGAGGCCGTACCACCTGTACGGCTCCGTACAGACATTGGTTATCTAGCTGGGCGGTTGTACAACTCTAAAACACCCCTTTGTGGTAGCTTTGGCTCTCTTTCTCTAATTTTGAACTGTAGCAGACTCACTCTGCCTCTACAATATCCCCGCACGAATCCCTCTTAGTTGTTTTCCTTCATCCGTACGAGTCATACGACCTTCCATCTCCTAGGTATGATTTCTGGGTGGGTCGACTTTCCTTCTGGAAAACTTGTACATTCACTCTCTTTCTATGGTTGACCCTTTCTTTGTCCCTTTATCTTTGAACTGACCCGACTTAGTCTTTCCTTGACCCTACTCGACCTTCCCTCTTATTTTCTGGCTAATATCCGTACAAATCCATACGACCTGTACAAATTCTCTCTTTAGCTGAGTCACATGGCCCTTCCTTGGCCAAATGGTCCTTAGATCAACCCTGCTCGCCCTTCTCTAAGCTGATGAGGTCCAACTCGACCTTCTCCTTGTTGGGTTCGACTCAAACTGAAGATACTCTCACCTAAAGCGCTCACTCTTACTTCGTTGGTTTTCTTCCTTGTGAGATATTTGAAATGAGGCACTGTTGGTGTATTATAAATCTAGCCTCTCTTTCATTCAATGCTGGCCCTTAGATATTCTTCTCAAGATCTAGATATGACGGTGGGGACTTAATCAAGCATTGAGACAATTTGTGTCACATCCAATGGTTGTGACTTAATCTCATGTCGACTTAAGTGATCCCCACCAACATTAAGTTGTTTAGACATAATGTGGGCCCCTTTCACACTACTAGACACCCCTAGTGTGAAGGTACCTGCCTGAGCTACAAAATCCTAACAAATAGTACAAATTGTTGAGGACACACTTACACTGAGAGGGGGGGGGGTGAATTAGTATAAGACAATTTTTTACTTTTTCAAACATTCATCAACCATAAGAAAACAATCACATATTAACTATAGAACATGGAACACGAGATTTACGTGGAAACACTTTTGGGAGAAAACCATGAAACTTTTCTTTATAATTCTTTGTAGGCACCAACTAATTGTTACAAATATTTTTAGCTACCAACCTACTGGAGACCCCAGTCCGTACCGATACAAATCCTGGTAGGCACCAACCTACTCTTACATATTTTTGTAGACACCAATCTACTGGAGACACCAATCCCCACCACGGAACACCAACTTAGTAAGATACATCAATCTCTTTTAGATTTTCGTAGACACCAATATATTGGAGACACCAATTCCCACCGCTAAGCACCAACTTAGCAAGACGCACCAATCCCTTACAGATCTTCGTAGACACCATTCTATCGGAGACACAAATCTCCACTGCTAAGCACCAACTTAGCAAGAGATACCAATCTCTTACAGATCTTCATAGAGACCAATCTATTGGAGACACCAATCCCCACCGATAAGCACCAACTTAGCAATAGACATCAATCTCTGAGTTGTACCAACCTTCATGGAATCTTCTTGCTATTTTTTCCTTCACCAGGACTGCTCGCTACTTTTTCCTTTATGAGGTCTACTCACTGCTTCTTCCTTCACCAAGTCCGCCCACTACATTTTTCTTTACAATTGATAACTTTCCCAAAGCTTCTTTTTTTGGGCCTGTTCCCAAGAACAAACTTGTACAACATGCCACATATCAAAATTTTCAAATCTGATTATAATATTTTTACCTGAGGTGCTTCTGTATGTCTCCTCTGTCTCTGCAAAATATCAAGGTGTGAAACATCCCAGAAAATAAGTTATAGTAAAAGAGTCAATTTGACTTGTTTGAAGCTGATTTCATGAGCATTTAGGAACCCTAACTTCCACATAGCATATCTCCGAAAGTGTAGCGAACCGACATTTGATATTTTTACCACATGTACACAAAGATCTCTCATTTGCTTCTGCAAAATATCAAGGTTTGAAACATCCCATAAAATAAGTTATAGCAAAAGTGCCAAGCTGACCTGTTTGAAACTGATTTCAGGAGCATTTAAGAAACCTAAATTCCATAGGACATATCTCTGAAAGTATAGCAAACCAACATCTAAGATTTTTACTACATGTACACCAAGATATCTCCTCTATCTTTGCAAAGTTTCAGGGTTTAAAACATGCCAAATAATAAGTTATAGCGAAAGTTCCAAAATGACATGTTTGAAATTGATTTTAGGAGCATTCAAGAACCTTCCATAGAGCATATTTCTAAAAGTATGAAATTATAGAGAACCAATATATGAGTTTTTTACCACATGTATACCAAAATCTCTCCTCCGTCTCTGCAAAATCTCAGGGTCTAAAACTTCTCAGAGAATAAGTTATAGCGAAAGTGCCAAGATGACATGTTTTAAACTGATTTAAGGAGCATTTAGGAACCCTAACTTCCACAGGGCATATCTCCGAAAGTATAACGAACCAGAATCTAAGATTTTTATCACATGTACACGAATATCTCTCCTTTGTCTCTTCCAAATTACAAGGTCTGAAACATCTTAGAAAAAAGTTATCGCGAAAATGCCAGGATGACTTGAAATTGATTTCACAATTCAATCTTTGTTAATCCATTTTTCACACACTAACTTTCTCTCAATGTTTCTCTTTTTATTCTTTTCTATTGCTCTTCATGAAGAGACATGTCCTTTGATTAAATAATTAATTTCCAATACCTTGGGAAAATACCCCAAACTCATGGGTTTGAAACCACCATTTCAATTTTTACTTGCTCACACGCACCCTTTTTTAATATATATATATATATATATATATATATATATATATATCTTGAAAATGTTGTGTATTGTAATGCTATAATATGACATTAATGACATCATTAATATAAATTCAACACAAATTACATATATTCTTATCATAAGATCATTCCATAAGTGCATGCACCCAATTATAGTATAACATTACTGAACAATGCTCAACATGTTCATGATAATCCATAATCATCACATATACATTAATAAAAGATCACACAATTCTAGAGTGTTTCAAACATAAATCCAATCTAGGTGCATTCCTTAACACAAATATGGGTTGTCCATACATCACAGACGCCCTCAATTAATAATATGTTGGATCATAATAAGTCCAGCTAAAGATGAGCATTACATACTCCCCCCTCTTCAAGAAACTTTATCGCAAAGTTTTATATTTAATTATAGGTAATATTCAAACTTAGATATACTCAATATAATATGATAAGAACTCAATTTGACTTCATGTCAATCTATTATTTCACCTCTTTTAAATTTGAGCATTTGTATGATTTCACAATCTTTATTTCAGTTTGGTATTCTTTGCACGTAAGGAACACATATTTCATATCCATGTCATTGTTAACATAAGGTAACACTATGTTGTGTTGTATTTGACAATTATCCAATCAATATCCATGTTACTTCAACCTAAAGATTGATTTCATCTATATCCATTTTTCTTCTAGTTCTTTCATGCACATATAGAACATATTTAATATCTTGTGAAGGAATGTGATTTCTGTTGAGAAGAGTAACTCAGAAGGTCTTCTTCCATGTGTGGCGTCCTAGCATGGTAGAAGACTATGAAACTTAGCCAAGTTGATGTGTTAATCTCTTTCCTAAAGTTTACTTAGGAAAAAGTCACTTAAATGTGTTATATTTTAATTTTGATTTATTGAACACTTTTTATAAAGTTAAAAGTGAAAATAATTTAAGTGATGGTCTTTAAATCTTGATCATCCATCTCATTGTGAGGATGAGGGTTGATCTTAACCCTTAATCATTTTGGAGATGGGGTTTTCACTTTCTCAATGGAGAAAAAGAAGTCGACTTGGTGGCTGGGGGCATTATTCACTCGAGAGAGGGCAATTTTCAAGAGAGAGAAGAAGATTGCTCAAGGGTTTGCTGGAGGAAGTTTGCAGAGAGGACGAAGGAGATTTTTCATAGGTGGATCGAATTCATCTCAACATTTTGCAGAGGCCATACACTTCATATTTGTAGAGTCGTTGTACAGTGACACAAAGCTTACATAGGTAGCCGTACAACACCATACATGTGACGTAGAGGCTTACGTAGGAGATTTTCAGACCTGTGTTTGGATTGTTAATTTGACAGAGGGCCGTACGATTTTTTGGGAGGGTTTGTATTGGGGTTTTGCTTAGTCATTTGGAGAAATCGATTTATACTGTAAGAGATCTCTGTATTCTTTTCGCTGCATAATAAAAATCCACAAACAGAGGAATGCGATTTCCCATATTGGGTTTTTCCCTAGGTTATTTACCCAAAAATATGTGTCTCTCATGGTTGTGATTGCTTTTATATTCTTCATTGTAGATCATATTTATTTTTGTTGTGCATTGCTTAGTTTTGTGAAGAACCTAGCTGTAACCTAAGAAAGACAATTTCAGAAAATTATTTAATGTGCTAAGTAAATTTTTGAGTGATATATTGTGAATATTTCTAGTTCATCTTGCTAGGGTTTTAGAAATTTCACATGGTATCAGAGAAGATTTGTTGAAATAACAACATCAAGGTTCAAATATGCAAAAGAGAAGTTCATATCTGTAAAAGAAAAGTTCAGATCTACAAAACAAAATGGTTTATTACAACACAAAATCAGTAAGGTAGCGTAGGGTTTTAACAAAGAATTATTTTCAAATATGGCCACGACCTTGAGAATGGAATATAGGCTTCAGGGTGCTAAAATGTTTTCCATCTGGAAGGAAAGGGTTATTATGATATTGGATGTTAATGATGTCCTTGAGCATGTGGATAATAATGCGGCAACTCCAAGAGTTGCAACATTGTTGGTAGCCTAGAAGAAGGGTGAGGCTAAGGCTAAGAACATACTCCTTGATGGGGTAGAGTATCACATAATCCCTCACCTCACAGGGAAAAATTTCGCTAAGGAGATGTGGGCTGCCTTGAATGACCTTTACCAGAGTAAAAATGAAAACATGGTGATGGTACTTTGAGAGAGATTGAAAAGTACCAAGATGGAAAAGGTAGAAGGTGTGGATCACTACCTTACTTGGCTTACATAGATTAGGGATGAATTAGTAGCATTAGGTGAGAAGACTGAGGATTTCGAGTTGGTGTGTGTGACACTAAATGGCTTCTTGAAGTCATGGGATGTGTTCATGCGTGGAGTTGTAGCTCGAGATAAAATCCCTGATTAACAACGTTTATGAGATGATTTTGTGTAGGAAGACATTCACCTTGGTCAAGCGAGTAGATCATCTACATCACCTCAAGTTGTGGATGAGGAGGGTTTGGCTCTTGCTAGTAAAGGCAAGGGAAAGTCCAAGAAGAAGGGCTCCTGGAGTGCAGTAGGTGGAAAGAAGAAGAACATTGAATTTTCAAAAGTCAAGTGCTCAACTGTCACAAGCTTGGACATTTTACCTCAGAGTGTCCTGAGAAGAAAAAGAGTAAACCACAGATGGCAACCTTTGTAGGTGTAGAGGAATTTTTTAAAAGCTTTGAGGAAGATTTATGCCTTGTTGCATGTATGCCGAGGTCAACTTCTCCGAGTGTGTGGTATGTGGACAATGGTGCCTCTTTGTCAATGTTTCATCGAAACCTACACAAGAGATCTATCTAAAGCAAGTACAAACAAAGATTATCAAGAAAGGAAGAGAGATTCAATATGGAAGAATGAGCAAATATATTCACACTAATCCAATGAGGCGATGATTGATACACAGATGATGATCAATATTATACAATGAATGAGTGGAATACACTCATATATAGGAAAGAACATGCATAATACCATAATGCATGCAATTAACTCCCACTGAACTAGTGTGCTGAAAATATAAATTTCTCCAACACCCCTCATGAACATCACTATGGAGTAAAAAATGAGTCTCATCTACTAGGCCATATTAGGTACTCATATACAATGAAACTAATGAGCATTGATAAAAGTTAGGAAAGAGGGAAAACCACGTGGGAACAAACCCCCCCCTCAAAAGACAATGCATCAAAAGAAGAAAAGGCAGCTGCTAGGCAACTGTGTTCTTCACTCCAAGATGATCCCGCAAAGCCTGAAACTTATTCTCACTGAAATTATTCGTACCTCTTGATCATGTGGACCCATCTACACCTGAAAATATTCATTTCCGGTGGAAGTGGAACCATATCCCAAGTTTGATTATTTATGAGTGATTCGTACTCCTTTTGCATGACTGCTTGCCATAATGGATTGCCCACAACCTTATTGTAGGTCTGTGGATTAGAATATTGAACCATATAGCAATGCATGGGCATTGCAAGTTCAAAAGATGAAAGTACATGAGAAGGATCCTCATGATGAGATTGAGTTCTCTTTGAATCCAATGGATTCCCTACAAGAACACTTGATGCCTGAAGTGTGAAATGTGTCCTCTGGGGCATCTGCTGAAGCTTCGACGCTGGCTTCTTATTTGGTTGTACTACCTGCTTATTTCCATGTACAAAATCTGAGTGTATGGAATCATCTATGATATTTGAAACTGATGAAAGCACAAGAGTATCTGCATGTTGCACTGGAGGTGTATGTAGAGTACTCTCCTTATGTGTAGGTAGAAAAGATGAGTCACCGTAAAAAAACTTGGTGAATTTATACAACCTTGACTTGTGATCCACCTCACCAATTGCAATGATGGAATTGTCATGCATGCCAAACATAGAAACTGAATCTGATGTAAATTCAACCTTTTTACCTTTTTGAGTGATCTGATAAACTCAAAGCAGATTCATAGAAAGCTTTGGAACATGTAAAACATTCTCAAAATTGCCATTATGGAGTTCCACTCTCCCCTCTTCTACTACTTCTCCTAGAATATCATCCCCCATGAGAATAGGGGGTCTTGAGCATGAACTCAAAGAATTAAAAACTTCTCTTTTTGCTGCCATATGATGTGATGCGCCATAATCTATAATCCATGAATCGAATGAGGAATTAATTGCAACAAGAGCATGATGATTACCTTTCTTAGGTGCATGATATTCTTCCTTCTGCTTCTTGACTCTCTTCGGAATGTAGTTTCCAAGGTTGTTCTGCTGAAGTGCATGTGCCATAAGATCGATTTGTTTCTTCATGCATGTGGATTCTTCATGATTTGGTTTATTGCAATAAGTGCACTGCTTTCCCTTCTTCTTCTTCTTCTTGGAATCTGAAGAGTCTTTGGAAACTGAATAATCGTTGAAGGGTTTGGAATATCCCTCCTCCTCATTTTGTTTCTCCTTTCTGTTCTGTTTGGATGATCCTTTTCCATCATGCATGGTGAGTGCATGTGATTTGGGATCCTTGATTAGGCCCATATGAATGAGTTTTTCTTTCTCATGTGTGAGAGAATCAATGAATTGATCCATGGTAGGCATCTTCCAATTTGTTCCCATAAGATACCTGCCAGAATAGAAAGTGGAAACATAGACCACATATTTTGGTCCTAGCTTGGCCAAGATTGTTAGAATAAGTTGGTCCACTCGTTCAAACTTATCAATACCACAAGATGCTAAGCTCAATATCAAAGATTTAAACTTAGTAAAAAAATCTTGTATATTATCAAAACTTTTAGGATCCAAAGTATTCAACTCTACCTCAAGCATATGACCTCTCATCTGATCCTGCTTTCCAAACAAACTTTTCAAGGTGGTCCAGATATCCTTTGGAGTCTTGCATGCAACAACATAAAACCATAGATTAGTTGAAATCAATTCAAGAATAAGTCCCGTGGATTCATCCTTTCGGTTCACCCATCTGGTCTTCTCAATTGCTAATGTAGGTTCTGTTTCTGCCCCCATCGTCAAGTTGTACATTCCTTTCCTTCTGAGTTGAAATTCTTCCTTGGGATTCCAATCAAAATAATTGTATGCTGTGAGGATTACCACCAAGTTTGAATGTAGAATAGGTGTCTTATCCATCTCTCCCACTGTTTCTGAGAACTCTAAAAAAACTGAGAAATCACTGCCGAAAGGGCACTTTAAGTGGAAAATTTGTATCAGTTTCAGAAGGCAATATTCCAATTTCCTTTCTGAGAAAACGGTGAGAAATCTCGCCAAACGGTTGAAAACCCACTTGCAAAATGGGTCGCTTTACTTCTCTCGCTAGCCATTTCTTCAAAAAGTTAATATTTTGGGAGATATAACTACAACAAGAAAGGTCTTTTGAGAGGCGGCCACACCTTGCCTTAAGAGACAGAGCGACCAGTGTATTTGGAGTGACCCTGGTTTCCCTTTTCCAGTGTATGGGGAGCGACCCTGGTTTCCCTTTTCCAGTGTCTAGGGTGCGACCAACCCAAAATTTGAAAAATTCGCAAGTTTGGGTGCAATGGTCGCTCTTTTCAACATGGAGAGGGTGCGACCATGTCTGTTACATAGATTTGCTCATCGAAACTATGATTTTCTCATTCTTTGGATTGTCTGGCTTGCTCCAAGAAGCATAGCTATGATACCATGTCAATGTTTCATCGAAACCTGCACATGATATCTAGCTAAAGAAAGTACAAACAAAGCTTATCAAGAGAGGAAGAGAGATTCAATATGGAAGAATGAGAAGATATATTCACACTAATCCAATGAGCTGATGATTGATACATAGATGATGATCAATATGATACAATGAATGAGTGGAATACACTCATAAATAGGAAAGAACATGCATAATAGAATAATAGTGATGATCTAAATAGAAAGTCTAAAATAGAACTAGTCAGTTAACTCCCACTGAACTAGTGTGCCGAAAATAGAAATTTCTCCAATACTCTTGTCATATGACAGGGGTGAAGAGTTCTTCAATAGTTTGTAGGAGGGAGGCATGAACCTCCATATTGAGCTAGGTAATGATGGGTAATATAAGGTGCAAGGCATTGGTACAGTGACATTTTAGAGGGAGTTTGGTAAATCCATCTGCTTTGCTGACATGTTATATGTTCATGGTCTTACCAAGAACCTCATCTTAGTTTCTACCCTGGAGGACAAAGGGTTTGAGGTGATCTTCTACAGAGGCAAGGTGTACATTAGACCAAAGGGGTCTACATCCAACATGGATAAGGTGATTGGGGTTCGCAGTGAGAAAGTGTACAGGTTACAATTTGAGTAAGAAAAGGCATTGGTCAACAATATCACAGATTTGGGAGAGTTGTGGCATAGAAGGATGACACATCTACACCATGGTGCGTTTGGACACTTGAGACAGACACTCAAAGGATTGCCACAATTTGTAGCAGAGAAGCATGACCCATGCAAGGGTTGTGCTATGTGAAAATATGCAGGGAAATCTTTTCCATCTAGTGAGCATAGGTCCAAGGGGATCTTGGATCTAATACATTCTGTTGTTTGTGGTCCGATGAGTGTACAATCATATTTGGGATTGTTTTTCATTATCATGTCCCTTCAGAGAAGACGACAAAGCTAGACCCCACAAGAGAAAAGGGGATATTGGTTGGTTATAGTGAGGTCTCCAAGGCCTACCGCATCTTTGTTCCAACACACAGGAAGATTGTGATATGCAGGGATGTGCAGTTTGAGGAGGAGCGAGCTTTGAGGATATCCAGAGATATGCCAGCACATGTAGAGGACCAACAAGGATAGGACTTAGGGGTGAAGAATGAGAGGTTATATGTACATAGTTCAGGATCACAAGGAAAGTCACAGGGTACAAGTACATGTATAGGTGTTGACATAGATATTATTTGACATGACAGTCAGGGGACTGATGAGGAGGATGAACAACATGAGATTGCTCCACAGGATTCAGATACTAGGCCAATACCTAAGTGGTACAAGTCCACAATTAGTGATTACATACATGTTGGGCCTCCTGAGAGGTCCATGAGACATAGTAAACCACTAGAGAGATTCGACTACATGACACTCATGACAAATCTTATAGGTGCTGATCCTTCCACTTATGAGAAGGTTGCACAACATGGAGTGTGGAAGGAGGCCATGATGGAGGAATATGCCTCAATTATGAAGAATGATGTATGGGAGGTGGTGCCTAGGTCCGAGGGAAAATGAGTGGTTGGTTCTAGATGTCTATACAAATTCAAGCATGCAACAGATGAAAGCGTGGAGAAGTATAAAGCGTGCTTCATGGCCAAGGGGTTTTTACAGAAAGAGGGAGTCAATTATGAGGAGACTTTTTCCTCGGTGGCCAAGTATTCATCCATATGAGCAGTGATTTCATTAGCAATAGAGATGGGTGTTAGAATTAGGGTAGATGTGCAAAACAATAGTATCTTTTAAATTCAGTGATAAAAAACAGCTAGATCTTTTAACTCAACAGAGATAGCACACATAGAATGTAGATCTATCAAAGACAACAATAATCTTATAGAGGAAACTCTAATCTAATATAAATAGAAACTCAGATAGTACTCTGATCTATAGTAACACTGAACAGATCTGAAAGATACAATAGATCTATGAGGCTATATACAGATTTCAGATCTAACAACTTAGTCTGATCATTACTCAATTGAATAACTTATAAATTCAAAGCATGTCTTCAGATCTACTCAATGCCAACTAGGTTAACAGTTCTGTAGTGAAATCAAAACCAAATCTAAATGAGTAAGATGCATACATGATACAACAACCTTACCTTGAAGAAGAACAAATAACCTTAGAAGATGTAGGACCCTTTTTATATGCTTAGACAAATGTTCAGTTCATAGATCTCTTATAGATCTCATGCCAAGGAAGGAAGAAGTTTTCTTGCCACCAAGCAAAAGGGCCACAGGGAGAAAACACAATCCCAACAGAGGTAAATAAATGCCCAAACCCTCACACAGAATATAACACAGTAAAACCCTTACCTCAAGAAACTTTAGGAGATGTTACAAAGGAACTGGAAATGCAGGACTGTGTGTAAACCCTTGTTTCAGCAGAGAACTAGACTGAATCCTTAATGTATGCCTCAACACAAGGAACCCCACACTTCATCCTAGCAAGAGGGCCGTAGACTAGAGGTCTCTCCACACAACAGAGAAAAGGGAGTCAAAACCCTTATGAACAATTCACACAGTAGGGATGTAGCCTCAAGAGTTTGCACACAACAAAGACTGAGGGTGCCGCACCTTGCACACAACCCACACACTGAAAGACTACACTCTAACATTCTTTAAGGAGACCCGTGGCCACTCATAACATCAACCCTGCAATAAAATGAGGGAGCCACACCTAGCAACAATTCCAAACAACAAACAAGGGAAGAGGCTTGATCTGAAATGTCCCTTACAACAAATACAAGGGAGG
>ML806045.1:121476-142864 GCA_009831015.1 Picea engelmannii | reverse complement strand
CCCCAGTCGTATACTGGGGGCCCTCACAAGGGTCTTTTCCACCATGGTACAAGACCATGGATCAACCCATGCCTCAGGCATGGGTACCCTGGACATTTCCAGGGGCCCTAGACATATCTAGGGGCTTTAGCTGCTTAGTCTCATACTAAGAACCCCAGTCATATACTGGGGGCCCTAAGAAGGGTCTTTTTCCATGGCACTGACTGTTTGGTCCCAGACCAAATACCCCATGAGTGCATTGGGGGCCCTAGATCTCGTCTAAGGTCTTAGCCATCCTCCAGGAGAATGGCTCTCGTAGCTGCTTATTAATTTAACAAGGGGTTTGTGCATTCATTAGATGGACGTGAAGACTACCTTCCTTAGCAAAGTTATTGAGGAAGAATTCTATATTGAGCAGCCTCAGGGGCTTGAGGTCGGTGACAAAGAGATGCATGTTTGCAGGTTGAGACGAGCCTTGTATGGGATCAAGTAGGCACCTTGGGCATGGTACTCGAGGATAGATAACTACTTGAGAGAGATGGGTTTCCAGTGGAGTGAGGCTGATTCGAACCTGTATTTTCTAACAGGTGAGGTGCCTCTCACACTAGTGATATATGTTGATGATCTATTTCTTACTGAAGATGAGTAGATGATTGCAGAGTGCAAGGGAAACCTTGCAACAAAGTTTGAGATGAAATACCTTGGGTTGATGCATTACTTCCTTGGTCTAGAGGTTTGGAAACAGGATGGGCACTTCTTCTTGGGACAAGGGAAGTATACTGTGGATATATTGCACAAATTCAGGATGACAGATTGCTGGCCCATGTCCACGCCTCTAGCGACAAATTGGAAGAAGATTGATGTATCTATTTCAAAGATAGTTGAACCCACTATCTATCGTCAGTTGATTGGGTCACTCATGTATCTGGTCAACACTAGGCTAGATATGAACTTTGTAGTTAGCTCCCTAAGTTAGTTCATGGTGGACCCTCGGAGAGTGCATTAGATAGCTGTGAAGCATGTGCTTGGTACTTGAGAGGTACTCTGGAGTACATGTTGTTGTATGAGCGTAGTGGTGGAGTGAGATTGATAGGTTTTATAGATGTTGATTGGGCAGGATGTATAGAGGACAAGAAGAGCACTTTAGGTTGTTGCTTCAACATTGGATTGGGCATGATTTCATGGTTCAACATGAAGTAGAGATCAATGGAATTAAGCTCTATTGAGGAATAGTACATGGCAATTAGTTTGACAACATGTGAGGCATTGTTGTTGAGGAAGTTGTTCTTTGGACTGTTTGGTGTGGAATTGGAGGCTACAATGATACATTGTGATAATCAAAGTGGCACGAGGCTCTATGAGAATCCTATGTTTCATGATCGTAGCAAGCATATAGAAAACCACTATCACTTCCTACGAGATTGTGTGCAGAAGGGGGTCACGGGGATTCAATACATTCATACTGATGATCAGATGGCATCCATATTTACTGAAGCACCGAGCATACAAAAGTTTGAGAAGTTTAGAGATACAATGGGGTTGGTGAAGAAACCCTTTCTCATTAAGAGGGAGTGTTGAGAAGAGTAAATCAGAAGGTCTTCTTCCATGTGTGGCGTCCTAACATGGTAGAGGACAATGAAACTTAGCCAAGTTGATGTGTTAATTTCTTTCCTAAAGTTTACTCAGGAAAAAATCACTTAAACGTGTTATATTTTAATTTTGACTTATTGAGCACTTTTTATAAAGTTAAAAGTGAAAATAATTTAAGTGATGGTCTTCTAATCTTGGCCAACCATCTCATTGTGAGGATGAGGGTTGATATCAACCCTTAATCATTTTGGAGATAGGGTTTTCACTTGATCAATGGAGAAAAAGAAGTCGACTTGGTGGTTGGGGGCATTATTCACTTGAGAGAGGGTGATTTTCAAGAGAGAGAAGAAGATTGCTCAAGTGTTTGCTGGACGAAGTTTGTAGAGAGGACGAAGGATATTTTTCAAAGTTGGATCGACTTCATCTCAACATTTTGCAGAGGTCGTACAATTCATATTTGTAGACCCACCGTATAGTGACACAAAGCTTATGCAGGTAGTCATACAACATCGTACATGTGACACAGAGGCTTAAGCATGAGCTTTTTAGAGTTGTGTTTGGATTGTTAATTTGACAGAGGGCCGTACGATTTGTTGGGAGGGTCTGTACTGGGGTTTTGTTCATTCATTTTGAGAAATCGATTTATATTGTAAGAGATCTCTGTATTCTTTCTGTTGCATAATAAAAATCCACAAACGAAAGCACCAATTTTCCCATATTGGGTTTTTCTCGGGGTTATTTACCCAAAAATATTTGTGTCTCTCATGGTTGTGATTGTTGTTATATTCTTCATTGCAGATCAAATTTATTTCTGTTGTGCATTGTTTAGTTTTTTGAAGAAACCTAGCTGTAACCTAAGAAAGAGAATTTCGGAAAATTATTTAATGTGCTAAGTAAATTTCTGAGTGATATATTGTGAAAATTTCTGGTTCATCTTGCCAGGTTTTAGAAATTTCACACTTTCATCTTTAATATTGATTGGGGAGTATTCTTCTCAAGAATCATTCTTTCTTTCTTAGTTTTGTTGAATACAATATACACTTGATCATCAAAATTAGTAATAATTTTTCACTTTGCATGTTTGCCATTATCTTAGGAACCAACTTATTGTTAGATTGTCATCCTTTTATTCTTTGTTTGATAAAGTAAAAATGTACAAGCTTCAAAGATCAATGATCAATCCTAGATGCTTCTTTTTAGAAATTATATGACCATATAACCATATTTAATCAAATATTGATCAGTAACCTTGATAATTTATTTTAGATGGTCATTTTCACTATAATGTCATTCCCTCCAAGAACTTCATCCTTGAATCATAAATCCATGATCACTGTTATCACACAATTTGTACTTGTCCAAGTCCAAGACAAGTAAATCAAATCAACGTAACTACATGACAACCCACCACTGTCACCTTAGTAGTAAATCCCCACGTTTTAGGGATGGATGAGGTACAACCCAAGTGAGATGTCCTCGGTAACCTCAAGGGATCAGATAAAAAACATGTGGTCAAGCTTAGAACACCCTCTCACTAGTTACCTAAGTCAAAGGGTCTATGTCTGTGAAATTGAGGCAAATGAAGATTTTTTTGTACCTTCCTGGAACAATAAAAGTATAACACACACACACACACACACACACACACACACACACACAGACACACACACACAGACACAGACACACACACACACACACAGACACACACACACAGACACAGACACACACACACACACACACACACACACATATATATATGACAATTTCCAAGTACCAATATGATAAAATCACCTCAATGGACAACAAATAACATAAATATATGGTGGCTGATGTAAAATTGCAACTAGATGACGATTTATAACAACAATTAGTA
The DNA here is from genome assembly GCA_009831015.1 of Picea engelmannii. NCBI lineage: Eukaryota > Viridiplantae > Streptophyta > Pinopsida > Pinales > Pinaceae > Picea > Picea engelmannii. The sequence goes on along the minus strand of ML806045.1, from coordinate 139,422 downwards.
TTTTGTAACAAGCACAAAAAATATAGATCAGAATTGCATGAAATGATAGTGAAAAATAAACATTTATCCAATAGATCAATTAACACTTATTCCAAGAAATTTCTAAGTATATTAGCTAGTATTTAGAGTGAGTTATGCAACAAATTACAATAGTTAGTATGGTTGTAGAAAAATTGGCAACAAAATCAACTAAATTATTAGATTAAGCTAAGCTAAGGTTAGAGAAAGTTAGTAGAATCTTTAGACAATAGATTTTGAGAGTTTGTTTGATCAATTCCTTCACAAGAGAACAAGTAAACTAGTGCCTTTTTGGAATATGGATGTTGATTTTTCAATAATCTAGGCTTAAGCATGAAGTTCATTCCATTTTAGCATTCTACTTAAACTAAAAACAATTTGTTGCAGCAACCAAGATCACAAGAAGAAACACCATGCACAAGTACATAAGAAGTATCCTGGGAAACCCTTCTCAACAAGGGAATAAAACCCAACCAATCCTTTTCTATATTCTTCAAGAGAAAGACCTCCACCACCACAAATACCTAGCACACAAGAGGGTGCTCACAAACCCTAGAAGACTAGTGTTAGGACCAAAAAAAGTCCATTTTTCACTATATCTTTTGCCCTTTCAACCTTAACATTTCTATGCTAAATGCCTACTTTAGTGCTTGTTAAGACCCTTTTTCCCAAGGTATGAATCATTGATCTTGCTTTGATATTCTTATTTACTTAACACGTTTGATTGGTAGTATTTCTCATATTTTACCCATAAATATGAAACTAATGATCAAAATGTGTAAGACAACCAAGACTTGAAGAAAGATCGTTGTTGTTACACCAATTGTTACAACTGTGTGCTAGTCCTGCATGCTATTACATGAATACAACAACTGTGCACCTTTCCTGGAAGCTGTCACACTTGCTGCAACAGAGGGCCACAAATCCTAGAAGCTGTTACACCAACTACAACAGATGCACACCAATTCTAAAAGCTGTTACACTCGCTGCAACAGATGGCCACCGATCCTGAACGCCGAATCCTGAAGATTGATCCTCTGCTGTTATACGTCTTGGCTCACATTGATTCTTTTTCCTGATTTCGTGAATATGATATATCTCTTGTATCTTACGAATAGATTGAGAATCTGGGATTCTGAAGGCTATTCTGAGTCGGTTTTGAACTAAATGACTTTGTCTTTAAATAACAAAGCTTTTGTACTCATTGATACTGAAAGATATCAGTGGAACAGAGAGTGAAGAAAGAGCATATTGTATTTGAACCTTTTTTTGCGAATCAATAAAGAAGTGCATTGATTTTCTTTAACCTACTGTAGCCTATTTTCGAGTGGATTCAGTGAGAAGGAAAGGGCCCACCTTCCTCACATACTCCCCTATGTTTTGATGTTTTAGATTAACTGCTTTGATTTGAATGATTTATCTGTTTAGCATTTCTAAGAATAAATTTGCTGTTATAGTTCAGTTCTTTCCTGTTAAATGTGCATTAGTGAGTCTCATGAGAAGTTAGAGTCAATTGTTGAACACTGCTAGAGATTTGTTTTCCCTTTTTTTGTATTAGATTAAATCTCAGTTTTCAAGCAAAAGAAAAGTGTGAATTCCCTTTCTGCAATTAAGTAGGTTTCCCTTCGGCAATAAGCACAAGATTCCTTTCTGCAAGAAAAAAACAGAAAATTAGAATAAAACATATAATCTAGGATTCTTATACACTCATCAATTTAGATTTCAATTATGCAAGTGTGATTCCAATTCTGCAACAGTAGATTAGAACTCCAGCTGTGTCAACAACTTGTGTTAATATTCAGTTTTCAAAACCCTGTTTCTTTCAATACTACAACTTGATTAGTGTTTTCTTTCACCAATCTAGCATGGTCTGTGCACAATTATCTTGCAATAACAAAACTTCCCTGGGTTTGAGAGTTTATATTGAACACCTTAATTACCTATTTATTTAGACAATTAAAGTGCCCAACATTTTGGCGCCGTTTCCGGGGAAGATAATTAGAGATTCTTGTAAGCACATTAATTAATTTTCTTTTCTTAGGAATGATTAGTTTGCATGAATTGAAGAACAAGAGGACGTATCCCCAAAAATACTAACCCTATAGGTACCAGAGGACGTGGAGGAAGGAACCCTGCACTGGGAAGGCCAACCTTTGTTGATGAGATTATAGCTAGAGCATATTCTTCTTCAGGATCTATCTTTCACCCTTCAAATCCTCCAAGAAGACATACTCCTCATTCATCAGAATTACCCCATTTTGAGACATCGTTTTTATCAGGGGATGAAGCTGAAGATTTGTCACCAACAAATCAACAAGCAACACTGGAGAATATTGAAGATCAAGGAAGTGTAGTTCGGAACAGGGAAAATCTAGAAGAAGCGGTTTATCAGATCAACGGACAGATAGTCACTAAAGAAGAGTGGGATGCTGTCCATATTGAGTGGAGAGAAATATCACATATGGAAAATCAAGGTGATAATGAAGAAGAGTTCCACCGTGAGAATCCACCAAACAACGAAGATCAGGCAAATGATGAAAATACAATCTCTACCCTGGTCTTTCCTATTTTTGATATTCCCACTCGAGGGATGGATCCTATGAAAAACATACCTCTCTCAGCTCTGCCAAATTTTCATGGATTATCTACAGAGGATCCAAATGAGTTTCTGTTTGAATTTGATATTCTGTGTAGAAGCTATGACTACACTACCACTGCGCAAAAGCTTAAATTGTTTCCATCTACATTGAAGGGTAATGCGTTAATATGGTTCATGAGCCTTGGAGGAGAGAATAATTCAACACGGGGACAAATGAGGAAGCTTTTCCTGAACAAGTACCAAGACTATTTCTGAACAAGGGAACAAAGAGAGGAATTGTTCAAAATGTCTCAGAAGGAGGACGAGACCCTTGAATATTTTGTGGAGCGACTCCAGTATAATCTACAAAGGTCTGGACATTCGGATGTGAGTAAGGACATTCTGAAACTATTTTTCTAAAATGAGTTAGATATGATTGTTTAGATATGATGAATATGCTAGGAAAGGGAGATATATCTTATGAATCCTATGATGACATTGTTAATCTTTGTAAGAGATGCTCTCGAGGATCTACAAGGAATAAGTCCGCTACCAGGGATACCACTTTTTCAAGGGTACATAAATCAACCAATGGAGGGGCAACAAGAGCAGAAATAGGTAATCCGTTAGAAGATTTCAAAACAGAGATGATTAACTCTTTTTCTTCACAAATTGATACTCTACAGATTAAACAGAAACAAGCAGAAGCAGAAAAGGCATTTTCCATTTTCTGTCCGAAGTGCAGAGACAAACATCCAAAAAGGGAGTGCCCACGGAACAGTGTTCAGGTATGTCTTATTTGTGAACTAGATCATCCCACTAAAAAATGTCCCTCCTTACCAGGCGTAAAAACATCAATGAAGGCGACTAATGAGGAAGCAAAGGCTGCCTATCTAATTACACAGAGGAAACAATGGCAACCACGAGGTCAAGGTACAAACCCTCAATTCTCTCCTGCAACACTTAATTATTGGAATAATGTAAATAACCAGCTTCAATATGGCCAATTAAATGCCCCCTCTCCAAATCAGATTCCCCCTCCTTATCAAGATCCCAATGCATGGTTACCTATGCCCCAACAACAAAATCACCATGGGCAATGGAACCCATATTGGAGAGGCCCTCAACAACAACCTATTTATCAAAACCATCACCAACCAAACCCCTATCAACAACAGTTCCAACCTCAATACCAACAACAACAGCTGCAGTTACCTCACAATGCCCCACAGAACAATCCTCCCTTGCGACCTTAGATGCCTGTGCAACCTAAACCAAATCCAAATAATAATGCCATTCAAAATATTGATATACACAATGTGCCAACTCTATCTATTACTCCTATGCCTTGTGATGAGATAAAATTGAGATCAGGGAGAATAGTCGAGCCAATAATTGAAGATGCTCCATCTTCAGAATTAGACAAGGAATCGGGGGAAAAACCATCTGCTGATACAGAATAAATTGACCAACCTATTATAGAATTAGTAGACCCCCCATTCCCTGAAAGACTGGAAATTACCAAAACTGTGGAATTACCATCCTTCAATCTCTTAGGAGAATTGCAAAATCTACATGTCAACATTCCACTATTGCAAGTGATTAGGGATGTCCCTATTTATGCGAAGACTGTGAGAGACCTCTGTATCAAACGGCCTGGAAAGAAACCTAGGGACCCCCTCATAGTACACGTAGTGGGAGAATTGTCTGAACTGATGTTAGGAAAAATCCCACCTATTAAATATGGCGACCTAGGAAACCCTACAGTCACTGTCAAAATTGGACAAACATTTATTTCCCATGTGTTAGTCGATTTAGGGGCAACAATTAACATTATGCCAATAGAGACTACACAATTGCTGCAACTCAGAACGCAAGTCAGACCTACTCCTACTGTTTTAGAATTAGCTAATCGTTCTACTATCATACCATAAGGAGTAATCGATGATCTAGTTATCTCAGTTGATTCATGGGAGTATCGTGTCGATTTTGTCATATTGCAACGCAAAATCTGTCTGGGAGGCCACCCTCTAATTCTAGGAAGACCTTGGTTAGCTACAACCGATGTTTTCATTGGTTGTAGATCTGGTTCAATGACCATCTCTGATGGTTATGGCACCAAGAAACTTACCCTTTATCCTCATGCTACACCCAATGTGGAACCCAAAAATTCTTTATGGATGGACATTGAGGATGAAAGCGCTCTGCCCGTGTTAACCATAGGAAAATACCTGAGTTTAAAAGATGAGACAGAGGATGAGTTAATCATTTTATTTATCTGTGACCCCTCTGTTATTACACAGAACATGCACCACCTATTGAATAGAATCTTCGACCCTATTGCCTAGGAAGGAACAAGCCCGAAACCGTTTTCTGAAACTGCTGTAAATCAAATTAATTCAGCTGAAACAACACATGCTAAAACAACAAATGTTGAAACAACAATTTCTAAAACAACTGAATTATTTCCTAAAGTCAGTTCAAAGAGTATCGCTGTAGAAATCAAACCTGAAAAATCCCTGAACATCAATCCTGATTTATCTTATGCTAAAAATCGCCAATTGATGAAATTACTGATTGAATAAGGAAGCATTTGCCTGGGATTACATGGATATGAAAGGAGATTCCTCTAAACTATGCACCCACCATATATACATCAAGGAAGAATGCCGACCCATTTGCCAACCCCAAAGGAGGATGAATCCTAATCTTAAAGAAAATGTTAAGGAAGAACTCTAGAAACTTCTCAATGTCAGATTCATCTACTCTATATCAGACAACGAGTGAGTTTCACCGTTGGTTATTGTACCTAAAAAGAATGGTAAATGGAGAGTGTGTGTGGACTATAGAGCCCTGAATAAGGCCACGCAGAAGGATCATTTCCCTTTACCATTTATTGATCAGGTTCTAGACAACCTATCTGGGAAAAAGTTTTTTTCTTTCCTAGATGGATTTAGTGGCTATAACCGAATAAAAAATGCTCCACAGGACCAATATAAGACCACCTTTACCAGCCCTTAGGGTACATTTTCTTAAAAGGTTCTCCCATTTGGCTTGTGTAATGCACCAGCCACTTTCCAGAGAGCTGTGATTGGTATTTTCTCTGATATGGTGAATGACTGTATGTAAATATTCATGGATGATTTTACACCTTATGGTACTAATTTCGATGAAGCTTTGACTAATCTGGAAAAAGTGCTCAAAAGATGTATACAGTCTCATCTTTCTCTAAGTACACAAAAATTTCATATGATGATGAGCGAAGGTGTGGTGCTCAGACACTTCATTTCTTATGCAGGAATTCAGGTAGACCCAACCAAAATCCAGGTAATTTTGGACATTCCAACCCCATCAACTTAGAAAGAGGTAAGAAGTTTTTTAGGGCATGCTGGATATTACAGGAGATTCATTAATTTTTTTTCCAAACTTGCCTCTCCCTTATTTTTTCTATTAACAAAAGATGTTGACTTTCATTGGACTGACAATTGAGAACTGTCTTTTGCAGATCTGAAACAGAAATTGTCCACAGCTCCCATTTTGAGAGGGCCCAATTGGGCTTTGCCTTTTCACATTTCTTCAGATGCCTTAGACATTGCAATTGGTGCAGTACTTGGGAAACAGGAGGACAAATATCCTTATGCTATCTACTATATCAACAAGAACATGGCTCCTGTTGAGTTAAATTACACAGTTACTGAAAGAGAATTCTTGGCAGTAGTTTATGCGATCAATAAATTCAGGCATTATATCACTAGTTATCCTACTTTTATTCATATTGATCATACAACAATTAAATATCTGATGAACAAACCTATTACTAATGCCCGAGTAACAAGATGGTTGTTATTACTTCAAGAATTTGACATCACTATAGTAGATAGACTAGGAAAATAAAATGTGGTTGTTGATTTTCTCTCAAGATTGCATATAAATGATGATAATTCACCAGTAGATGATTCCTTTCCAAATGAACATTTGTTTGCAGTATTTGCTCACTCACCTTGGTATGCAGACATTGCTAATTATTTGGTTGCAGGGAAGGTACCTCCACATCTATCTCCAAGAGAAAGAAGGAAGATTATTCAGAAGAGTGCTCAGTATAGTTGGATAGAGGGATACCTTTTCTACACAGGCCTGGATCAAGAAATCAAGAGATGTGTTAGGGATGATGAAGTTTATGATCTGCTTAAATCTTTCCATGATGGCCCTTGTGGAGGTCATTTTGCTGATAAAAAGACTGGGCATAAAATTTTGAGGATGGGCTATTTCTGGCCCACAATATTTCAAGATGCAAAGGAATATGTCCAAGCCTGTGATAGTTGCCAATGCATGGGTCAGCCAAATCATAGGGATGAGATTCCTCTCTAGCCTCAAGTAGTGTTAGAGCCTTTTGAGAGATGGGCCATGGATTTTATAGGGCCCATGAACCCACCTTCTAATTAGAAAGTCTATATATTGGCCTGCACAGATTACATGACCAAGTGGGTAGTGACAAAAGCACTCATCAGGGCCTCAGAAGAAGTTGTCTTAGCATTCTTGTTTGAATATATCTTTGTTAGGTTTGGATTTCCCAGAGAATTAGTAACTGATGGGGGACCCCCTTTCACATTACATAAGTTTGAAGCCCTACTCAGTAAATATCATGTTTTGCATAGAACAACTTCTCCATACCATCCACAAGGTAATGGCCAAGTAGAAAGTACCAACAAAGTCATAGAATATATTCTTACTAAGACAATGAGGGCACATCATAGGGATTGGTCTGACAGATTGCATGAAGCTCTATGGGCTTATCGAACTACTTGGAGGAGCACAACTGGTTTTTCTCCTTATGAGCTGGTATATGGAAAGAGCCTTGTTTTTCCTATTGAATTCGAAATCAAAACCCTAAGAAATGCATCAACAATCAATCTTGACTTGACTATGGCACAAAAGGCCAGACTGTAGCAGCTCAACGAGTTAGATGAGAAGCGTTTGGACACTATTCATCAAACCGCAGTGATTCAACAACAGAGAACAAAGTGGCATGACCGAGTCATCAAGAAGAAATTGTTCAAAAAGGGAGATTGGGCTCTATTGTATGATTCACGCTTTAAAGAATTTCAGGGTAAGTTGTGTACATGATGGCTAGGACCTTACAAGGTCGACACTGTTTTTCCCAATGGGATGGTTAGGTTGATCACTATTGATGGATCCAATACACAGTTGCATGCGAATGGTCATCGCTTGCGCCTGTATCGACGTCCACTCCCCAAGACAGAATTTACATCCAGATGTACAGCTGATATAGGTTATCAATTTTTGAAGGAAAAGGAGCTTGCTCCTTCCCCTTCTATACCTTAGAATTTTCCGCTTTTGCAATAAAACCTTGTATATAAATAAACTCTGTGAAATTGAATTTTTCTATTCTTTTTTTCAAAATTTTTATGCTTCATTAATAAATTCAATCTAGGAAGGTATCAGGCAGTTACTTGTGTGCAGATAGATTGAAGAACAACAAGGTATATTACAATAGCATGAGCTAAAGGATTAGTTTCTGGAAGTTGAAAAACTTCCTAAAAACTAAGTGATTATGTGTTGTAACACCATTTTTCGACCGCATGACCGATTTCCATGTCGTTACACCATGTTTCTTAACACCGTTTTTCGACCACATGAACGATTTCCATGCTGTTACACCATACGCCGTTACACCATTTTTTGACCGCATACCCGATTTCCATGCTGTTACACCATTTTTCCTTGCATGCTGTTACACTCTTTTACGACAAATTGGCTGATTTACATGCTGCTACACCTAATTCCACCACCCCGACAAAAATATATGTTGATACACCTACTTCTATTATTCCTTTTGGATATTTTCTACGCTGTTTCACCCATCTTCTTTAGCATTTCTGCCATTTCTACATACGACAACATTGCTGTTTTGTCCAAATTTCCGCCATTTTTCATAAATACTTTATGCTCTCTCTGTCCCAACAAGAGTCGCTTCATCATTACTTAACTCCACATCCACAGCTTTCCAACTGTTCAACCACAGAAAGGACTCCACTTATGCTCCACTTGTCATATCATCATTTTTCACGTTCCAGAGTCATCTCTCATTATTACAGCTATTCCACGTGGATCAAATGGTGGTTGGATAGTGCAGTTACTCTGACAGATAAGTTCGGGCAATAAGTTATGAGGTACGCTACTAATCTTACGTGTCTAAGTGATATAGATATGAAATCACGCTTTGATTCCTACCTGTCGGTTGTCCTAAAATTCGTTAAACCGCGATCCAATCAGATTAGTTGGGGGGGAACGAAAAATCCACGTCGACCTAACAGAAAAATCCCTTTTTATATTTCACCTCCGCCACCTTTAAACCACACTTATTTTTGCTACGACACTGTGCTCTTCATGCAAATGCACATTTGACCTTGCTCTATCTCTGGTTTAGGTGCCGGTTTCTCCTCCTAATTCACTGTCGAATACAAACGCAACGTCATGGGAGGAACGCCCATGATATATGAACTAGAAAATCTGGATGCATTGCTGTTGCACCTGTATGTTTATCAAATATTTCTGCAGGCTGGCTGGGTTTCTTATTTTAAGAAGCTATAGGGGTTTAATGAAGCATAAGTCTTAGAGTTCAATCAGAATCTCGCAACCGACTATTCAATGGTGAATGAAGTGCGGATTCCAGTGATAGAAGAGAGCATAGCCGCTGTGATAGGGTTGCCAACCACAAGAGAAAAATGGTTTAACAGGAAAGCACATGTTCCCGATGCACATAAGGGTTTTCTCATGGGCAACGAGAAGGTACAGATCAAGGGCCGAGGTGAAGACGTAAGTTCCTTACCAGATCCATGTGGGAAGGTATTAGAATTCGTAAAAAGGTACATCACATGCGAAGGGAGATATCAAGTTGTTTATTTTTCTGATTTTGTTCTATTGTCACATTTGAGACATCAGAAGTTAATAAACATCCCTTATTATGTTCTTCATTCCTTGCATAATATGGCTCACTTTGTCAAGAAATCCAAGCACCCCCTAAATTGTCTCTCCAATCACAGACTAATAAGATTATTGATTCATAAAGGAATGGGAATTCCTAATGCCCCATTACCTGAAGTAGAAGAACAACCAAATCCCACGCCCATCGTTATTACCAACCTTGAACAACTAAGCCCAATTCCTGGTCCAAGTCATGAGTCTCTGGCCTCGGCTGCACCAACAACCAAAGCCCCGACTATAACTGTTCCAAGAACCATGCGCAAAACCAGAAGCGCCTCTCACACCAACCAGAAAAGCATTGGACTAGAACTGTTGAAACCTATGCCTTCAATTGTGGTTGAGCCAACAGTTGACAACACAATCCCTGGACCAAGTCATGAGCTGCAACCCTCTGTTGCAACAACATTTGTTCAAGAACTCCCTCTAACCCCTAAAGCTAAGAAAAGGAAAACCCTTCCTTCTATCTTTACACTACCCAGGACAAGAACTAGGTCAGAGCGATCCGATGCAACAACAGTTCCAGCCTCCACTGTAACTGCAAGTACCTCGAATTCTTATCCTGTGGCACCAACAACAAATCAAAACCCTCCTGTTGCTATAACAACAGTTCCAACACCTACTGTATCTACCAATGACTCAATTCATAACACCAAACGTTAATCTAGATGAGAATCTCAAAGGGGAATCGACAGAAGCAACCCTCCTCGTGTTGCAATAGCAGTTTAGACCCCTACTGTCACTGCTACTGAATCGTCTCAGAAAAGAAAACGTCATCCAGAAAGAAAATCTAAAAGAGGCATCAACAGGGTTGTACCAGATGCTACCATAAAGTGTCCTGATTTTTTTCATACTCAGACCTTACCAGAATTTATGGAGGTATGTATTCCAGGTTTCACCTTGTGCAAGGAATTTCAAGCAACCATTTTATCATTACAAGAGGAATGTACACGAGTTACAGTAGAATCATCAGCTCCACTTGATGATTTTGTTCATCACTCGATGAGTGATGAAGTACAAATTATATCAGACCCCAACATCCTAGAATTTCCTCCTTGTATGATTGTTGAAGAATTCCCTCCTTGTGATATTGCTGAAGAACACCCTCCTTCTTCTAAAGCAACGAAAAAGAAAGACCCTATTTTTGTCTCTACCTTACCTAGGAGGAGAACTCGATCAACGAGGTCTATTAAAGAATCAGTTGGCTGGAAAGATATGGAACATGCAATACCTATTCTTCGTCCATTATCCTACATTGTTAAAGAGACTACCACGCAAGAACCAGTCCCCTCAAATAACATGGATGTTACACAAGAAATAGCTGCCTAGGACGACACTGTTCCACAAGATACAACCATCCAAAAATTAGCTGTTACACAAGAACCATCTAGCCAGAGAAAGACTATTCTACAAGAACTAGCCAGGCCAAAATCAACTATTCCAAAGGAACAAGTCATGGGTGTATCTGCCACACCAGAACCAGTTATAGCGAATAGTGAGGATGTGCCACTTGCTCAGCTTTTTTCTCAAATTGAGAAGAAGATCAAGGATACAAAAAATTCCAGTATTACTGAACTATTAAAGGAAAATGATAGCCTCAAAGTAGAATTGGCTTCCTTGAATGAAGAATTGTAGGTTGTTCGTTAGAAGAATCTAGAGGGGATAGCCTTGGACATATTATCACTCACAAAAGCTGTTATGGACCAAAATAGAGAGCTCATGTGCTTTGATGTGGTAATATTTATTTTTAGGTGGGGTATAAAGTAGTGAAAGTACCAGTCACTGGTCAGCTTGAAGAACCAATCAATATCTCAGTCAAGACAAAATATGACCTTACTGCTCCATAAGAACCAGTAAGGCAGAAGATATATCAATGTAATAGAGTAGCTGCTGGTTCACCAACAACTCAAACACAAAAACCTCTATTACACACTTAAAATAATTCTGTTCTAGAAGACAAGGCAAGAAGGACAAAATTTTGAGATAACAGATATTGGGGGTACACACAGTTTTCCATACCGATACTTAGCGATTTGTCTTAGCAGTTTGCATGGGAGGAGTCGCCTCCCTAACTTAGATTCTGTGTAAGGCTTGAAAGTGTTTTACATGAGGGCATGCAATGTCTTCAGTTGGGGGGCATGTTAGGACCCAAAAATGTCCCCTTTTCACTATATCTTTTTCCCTTTCAACCTTAACATTTCTATGCTAAATGCCTACTTTAGTGCTTGCTAAGACCCTTTTTCCCAAGGTATGAATCATTGATCTTGATTTGATATTATTATTTACTTAACACGTTTTATTGGTAGTATTTCTCATATTTTACCCATAAATGTGCAACTAATGATCAAAATGTGTAAGACAACCAAGACTTGAAGAAAGATTGTTGTTGTTACACCAATTGTTACAGCTGTGCGCTAGTCCTGCATGCTGTTACATGACTACAACAACTGCACACCTTTCCTGGAAGCTATCACACTTGCTGCAACAGACGACCATAAATCCTGGAAGCTGTTACACCAATTGCAACAGATGCACACCAATCCTAAAAGCTGTTACACTCGCTACAACATATGGCCACCGATCCTGAAAGCCGAATCCTGAAGATTGATCCTCTGCTGTTATACATCTTGGCTCAAGCTCAACTTGATTAGTGTTTACTTTCACCAATCTAGCATAGACTGTGCACAATTATCTTGCAATAACAAAACTTCCATGGGTTTGACAATTTATATTGAACACCTTAATTATCTATTTATTTAGACAATTAAAGTGCCCAACAACTAGCTCCCAAGAGAGGTGCACACTTTTCCCAAGTAGATGTACTTGTTGAAATTTCCAAACTCACACTTAAGATATGATTCCTCAATGGGGAATTTACCTTTACTTATATTATACTGAACTTGTCAACATAAGTGTCTATTGGCACAACAGGGTTGACCTCACTAACTCACAATATAATTAATAATTACCAGATTAATCATCTTTTACATTACTTATCTTCTATATTAAGGTGGGGCCGACCTGTACCTTTTACATTACAATTAGGGTTACAGGTAAGTCTGACTCTTGAACAATATAGAAAGGGATCTCATACACCCACTAGTGTTCAACCACTAGGGGCACATCCATAGGGATGTCCATATCTCTATCTCACAACGTCTCATAGGAGAACCACCCTCACTAGTGGTCAACCACTAGGATCACGTTCACCTATGCTCATCCACATGCACATCCAACTTAACAGGTATTCTTTCCCACTGCATTACACTGGAGAGTCATCTGGAGTTCATCATCTCAACTCTCTGCTCATAGGAGGCTAATACATCGTTTTCATCTCTGTCTCATAACGATGCACCCAAATCATGGGAATTCACACATTCACCTTGTGCTCAACCACGGGCACGTCTAAGTCATCAAATATTCTTTCTCATTGCATTACACATTAGAATCATCTGGAGTTCTTATCAACTCTCTATAAGGAGGAGGCCATCACTGCATTCCATTTCTCTCTTAGATAGGAACCACACACCCATCTCAGGGTCTTCTCTCTCAGGTCGGTGTCTTGGAGGATGTCTCACGCAACTGTAATCATCAACACTCCCTCTCAGCTAGGGAGGCATTCTTGTTAGATTTTCAATGAGCTATGGCTCATGTATCTTCTTTAAATTTTGTATTTAACTATAAATTGAACCATAACTACTGTAACAAACCAAGATCATAAGAAGAATAACCATGCACAAGAACACAAGAAGTATCCTGGGAAACCCTTCTCAACAAGGGAAGAAAACCCAACCAATCCTTTGCTATATTTCTCAAGAGAAAGACCTCCCACACCATCACCAAACCTAGCACATAAGAGTGTGCTGCAATTCTCATAATTTCAGACCACAGCTTCTGAAATCATGAGATGACACAATGATAAGTGTGTTTCCTCAATGAGGATTCACCTTTATTTATTAAGACTTGTCACATAAAATGATGTGTCTTTTGGCACAATAGGGACGACCTCAATAACTCAAAATATAATTAATAATTACCATATTAATTATTATCTTTTATATTAATTATCTTTTACATTATTTATCTTTTATATTAAGGTGGGGCCAACCTGTACCCTTTACATTACAATTAGGGTTACAGGCATGGATGAATCTTGAACAATATAGAAAGGGATCTCATACACCCACTAGTGCTTAGCCACTAAGGGCACATCCATAGGGATGTCCATATCTTTGGCTCACTGCATTACACAAAAGAACCACTTATTCACTAGTGCTCAACCACTAAGATCATATTCACTTGTGCTCATCCACAAGCATGTCCACTCAACAGGTCTTCTTTCCCACTACATCACACATGAGATTCATCTGGAGTTTCTCATCAACTCTCTACTCAGAGGCGCTAATGCACCATCTTCATTTCCGTGTCATGACGATGCACTGAACACTTTGGGATTTCACACGTTCACCTTGTGCTTAGCCACAAGCACATCCAACTATGCAGATATCCTTTCTCATTGCGTTACACAAGAGAATCATCTCGAGTTCTTCTCAAATCTATGTAAGGAGGAGGCCATCTCTACGTTCCATTTCTCTCTCAGATAGGAACCACACACCTATCTCAGGGGCTCTCTCTTAGGTTTGTGTCTTGGAGAATGTCTCACACAACTGCAATCATCAACACTCCCTCTCATCTAGGGAGGCATTCTTCTTCAAGCCAAGTCTCATATGGAAGTACTTCAAACTTTTTCTTGGCTGTAGTCATCAACACTCCGTCTCAACTAGGGAGGTATCCTTCACCAAGCTAATTTGGTGAATATGTCTGCAATCTGCTCATGTGTAGGAAGGTACTGCACGTGTACTATTTTTCTCTACATCATGTCTTTGATATAATGATATTTTATCTCAACGTGTTTTGATCTATCATGAAACATTGGGTTCTAAAGGAGGTTTACACACAAATCTGGTTATCATCATAGGATCCATCTCATGATCAAGTAAATATGTCAGAATCTTGTGAAGTCATATTGCGTCACACACTCGATGCTACATACTCTTATTCTATGGTATTCAAGGCCATAGAGTTTTGTTTCCTTCTGCATTAGGAAACCATGGAAAACTTCATGGTAAGAAAACATCCGAATGTGCTCTTCTGGTCCACTATAATCTCTGCTCAATCTGTATAGGTATGTCCCTGCAAACTCAAGTCTACACTAGAGACATATCACATGCCATATCTAACTATTCCTCGTAGATATCTCAATACATGTTTCGTTGCTGGCTAGTGAGTCTGTCTCGTCTGACTCATGGAATGACTAAGTACATTCACTGCATAACATCAATCAAGTTTGGTGTTAACCAGATACATCAATGATCCAATGAGTTGTGGATCAGTCTTATCTGAATCATCATCAATCTTTTTCTTCAAATCCATTACGGTGGATTTGCATTCTATCACACTGAACTTCTTTAATTATTCCCACTGTATATTTTCCTTGACTCAGGAAAAATATCATTGGTCCTCTGTCATACTTCTTGTCCCAAGAAGTAGTGCACCATACTCAGATCCTTCATCCCGAAATCATAAGTCAAATGTTGTTTGTAACAACACGACTTCTTGAATAAGTCATCAAAATCAGGTTCTCGTCACCAACAATGTAATAGTATAGGTTTGGATCAACAACACTCTTGCTAAAACCCAAACTTCATAAAAAATCCATCTATCTGATGTAGTTTCCAACTCATGGAAGGTAGTACAGATGTGAGTGCATAGGGATACTGAATCAATATGTCTCATCATAGTTCACTCCCTCTACTTGGGAGTATCCTCTGACTACAAGTCTCATTTTGTATTTCTCAACATTTCCATCAGCTTCATGTCTTTCTGCCTCTTGTAGAGTTTTTCAAGTCTAGACAGACCTTTATGGCCTACTGTAAGGTTCCTAGGAGTATCAACTGGAACAACTGGATCAACTATGTCAATGGTTGTCTCCCTTTGAACTGCCGAGGGGGAGAAGGTATTTGTCTTTTCCTTCTTCTCGATTAACTTTGAATTCCTCTAAGTCAAGTGACTCCCTTTGAAGTCTTGAAGGAAAAACATATTCCTTTGTTGTTAACTTGCCTGGAACAAGGAAAAAAATGAAAGGAAAGAAGGCAAAAAGTATCTCCTAGAGTAGACTCATGAGTACATCTCTAGAATCAAAACAATTTAAGGATTGTTTGTCATAGCTAAAAGACCTACTTGTAAGGTAGCATGATAATTAAAAAAATCAAACCTGGAGTCTTTACTTCCAATGTGTTTCTCCTTTGGATGCACTGAGATCCTTCTGGATCCATGATTGCACCAAGTGTTCCTTCCTCCTGCAAGTACCCTTATGTTAATGATGAAAATAATATATATATATATATATATATATATATATATATATATATATATATATATATACGAGTCCATACCTGAGAGTGTACACCAATGGAGGTTCTTCTTGTTTGTCAATGTCACGATGATCAATGAAATTTATTGTTTGTTTTCCTTGTAGCCTCCTTGTACTATACTAGTCTCTTCATCAACCTTGTAGATCAAGACTGTAATCAAGGCTTTATTTCTGTTTGTAGGTGACACAAGTAATAATGAGAACCTCCTTGCTATCAACCAATGTCTTGATTGTCTAAAATACCCTTGAGATGCTAGCACAAATATTTAAGACCAAACACTTCAAACAATCAATGTTGTTGTCTTTTGGATCTGGTCCATTCTTCTCACTAATATCTTCAATGCACTTAGGCAAGCCATCAACATCCTTTTATGTTTGCTGGAATATAAACCAGCACCATTATTAAACACTTCCATCAATTAATGACATCAAGGATGGAAAACTGGAACAATAGGACAACATAGATATAACTCGAAAATTTGACATTTTATTCATGCTTGAGACAACACTAATAAAATCCAAGGACAATAATTTTTATGCATGAACTTGTCAACCAAGGATTGCCTCAAAATATCAATCTCCAACAATTTTAAAACTGCCAGCTTCAAATTTTTGTAATGCCACTTGAGTATGGCACAAGGGGGGTTTGAGATCAGATTTGTAGTCTAGTATTTAGACAAGGGTACTGGCCCTACTACTTTCCAAAAACCTGCCTTAATATAGGCCTTAAACTCAACCTTCCTTTCTCCAAAACCCACCATCAAGATTGCTTCAAAAGTGATACAATTTTTACTTTTTGCCAGCTTCAGAAATATCACTTCATAAATTAAACTTGGCATAGATATGTGGCTAAGCTTGTTCTCAAGCCTATTTTCATGTTCAGGATTTGTTTTAAGGTTTGAACCTTTTATTTTTACCACATGAATTCAAGAAGAGTTTTTCCCTTTCTTTCTAGGCATTCTTTGTTAGTGCGACAACCTTTAGAGTGTTAGACGACTAGGGTATTAGTCTTACAGATATGCTGTTAGAGCATTTTTGTGGTATCTTTTAGGGGTCCGACCCTTCTCCTAGGATTCAACCCTTATTCCTTCAACACAAAACCTTTAGATAGGGGTTTCGACCCTTCTTCCTTTACCATACAATTTTTAGAAGGGGTCTGACCCTTTTCTTCTAGTCTGCGACAACTTAGAAATTACCCTACAGGCCTGTGGCTTTCTTAGAGGCTTGCGACCAACCCTTTTAGGCCTTCAATCAAGCCTCAGCCTCCTCTTACACAATTGATTTGGTCTAAGGTTAAGTCTTTTTACGGTTCTACTGTTAGGATTCTTCTACAACAATATAGAGGGGCCTCTCCAAGCTACATTTTTTCTTCAAGACTCTCAATACCTCGCCACATAATTTAAGTGGAGGTTTCAGCCTCTTTGAGGGGTTTCTCCTTTTGATGCCATCTCTTCATCATCTACCACATGGAATTAAGAAGGGTCTGACCCTCTTTCTTGTTAATTTTTATGCCATTATTATAGTTCTTTGCATTTCATTAGAAAAGAGCATAATAAGAATAAGATCACTGAGAAATACACATTCACAAGAGACACAACATTTATCCTGGAAAACCCTCTAGGGGAAGAAAACCCAACAAAAACTTCCTTATCATAAATAGATTATACAATGTTCAAGAGATAACTCAAACCAATATAGAAAGTCCTCCCCAAGAGATGCCCCACTCTTCTTCTCCTCTCTCCATGAAACAGGTTCTTGATGTTCTTCCCTTATGCACATCCATTGCATATGCCTTCTTGATCAACCTTGAGTTCTGGTAAACTTGTGACAACTTTGCATATGTATGGTAGCACCTTGTAGTTGATGTGAGCTAATCTTCTAGAGTTCACATGGATTCTTCAATAGCGTGGGTCAT
>ML806045.1:74142-105643 GCA_009831015.1 Picea engelmannii | reverse complement strand
ACATTGACCAGGTCTAGCTCAACAATCTTGCAGTCGCCTTTGATCTAGGCAAGGCGATGGGTTGGTTATCGAGCCTCGCTTCTCTTTATTTGCCTATGTGTATTGTGCTCTTGATCGCCAATTATGGGCTATGGTGTCCAGTGGCTCTCAATGGTCTAGAAGATATCTCCCTTGGTATACTGGCAGGTGGGTGAAAATTGAAATTCATTTATACTAAGAATGATGCCCGGCATTAATTGCAGTTGCACCTCAAGTGTATATAATTTCTCATACTCCACCCACAATCTTAATTGATAGGCTTATATCACATTGTGCATACGTTTAGAGGACCCCATCTTGGTCTTGTATGGAGGGCAATTGACTTGGAGTCTTTCAAGTGAGATCTACATTCCACTTACACAATTTGAATTGTCTCAATTAGATAAGATATGTTCACATTCTGAATACGTGTTCACATTGGATATGGTTTGTTTCACATCCATACTCTCTAATCTGATCAATTTACACACATTCTATGTTTTCCCTCACATGAACTCCTCTTGCTTTTGAAAGGTGGGAATTTGCTTTGACTCTATAAGTATGAGTTGAGCATCATGTTGGGGCTCTCCACTAATTACATGAGGTTGAGCGCGGTGGTTTACACCTCTATCCAGACCGCAATAACTCCCGCAACAAATCCCTTTTCCTGCTCTTGAACGTCGAGGTTCCTGCCATGGTCTGCTTCCTCTCGGTGCCCTTTGTTGGAGGGGCAGACCAAAAGGAAATGGCACAAATGCAAAGGACATTCTTGGTGGCAATGTGCTACGGAATCGCCATAGTCACGGGTGTGTATATGATTCTCTTTGATTTCGTTCCACTCTCATCCTCGTCTGGAAAGTTGCATGCATTAATTTTGCTTGGCCTTTTGCTCGCACTTGTGCCTCTCCCTACTACACTCTTTATCACGGACAGGAAAAACCAGGCTGCAATAAAACGTCGACAGGTACATCGGGACGTGAAGGTCCTGCAATAGATGATGTATTGGACGAGAAAGATGAGCCCGAGCCTCGACAACAACGTGTCTTGGGCCGACGCATGTGAGATCGAATCGAAATCCAGGCGAACAGTCCTTTGGGAGGATCATAACACAATCCAACTCATAAATCCTATGCCTGTGCAAAACGCATAGATTACCATCGATGCCCACACAAGGTTTAGCTTGAAAAACATGCTTATACCATTCAGAATATGCACTGCTAAAAACGTGCTTATACCATTTAGAATACACACTGCTAAATGCTTAAAATTTCTTTTCACATAATCAAAATAATGAATGAGGACTTGAGCCTTCCACACTGAAAAGGGAGGCTCTACCATTGCCTGTGCCATGTATATAAGCTAGTATTATGAGCTGCGCTCTAACAATGCTTACAAGTTTGTTGGCAACCATAGGTTATTAACGGAGCATCCATCGTTGTCGTTGATGATTAAATCATCCAATGATCATTCTGATGTAACTAGGCCCTCCCGTGAGGGAGTAAAGCCCAGTCCTGCTCTGATACCATGCTAGTTTTAATTCATATGAGATATGAGAGATATTCGATATATTATTACAATAATGAGTGTTCCATATATAGGGAATATAAGGTGACCATCCATGAACGAATGCGTCCCTTGAATAATCAACAACTATTTATTATTATCATTTACTTATAATATACTATATTTAATAATCAATAATAATTGTATTATTAATTATTATCTTTATAGAATGTCTTCCCGATGTTGTCTAAACATCAACAGAAGTATCTTCAATATCTTCCTTCTTGCCAACATCATCACATGATTCTTTTCCTTTAAAATCATCACATATGCAATCAAGAGTTAGAGATTATTTACCTTTGATAATCTTGATGGAGTGGTCTTCAACACACACACACACACACACACATATATATATATATATTTGATATGTCTCCTCTAGCTTTAGCCATAGATCCTTGGAGGAAGTGCATTGTCCCATGCTCTATTTGATAGGGCTTGAAAGTCCACTAAGAATGGTCTTGAGAGCCAATGCATCATTCTTCTTTCCTTCCCTTTGAGTTGCAAACTTTGACTTGTTCTTCAACGAAACTGATCCATCAATGGCTACCTTCCAAATAGCTGCTCCCATTGTCTTCAAATACAATCTCATCTCTATTCTCCAAGTAGAATAGTTTTCCTCATCAAGGATTGGTATTTCATCATCCATTTGTGTGTCTATGGATCTACTTCAAGCTTGTTAAGGCTTGTAGTGAAGGCCTGCTCTGATACCAATTGTTGGACACACCTACCACACTTAGAGGGAGGGGGGGTGAATGAGTGTGGGGATCTTTTTCCCAAAACTTCCCTCTTACACAAAAACTCCTTAGTTAACATTCAACATTCAAAATTTGCTCATTACTCATTTCTGTTATTTATAATTAGTTAGATTTGAATACATATCAACAACATATCATCAACAAATTATCTCCACAAGGCACACAAAGAGCACACCATGTATGTACAATTTTTCTTTTTATTATGGACTTCAATCCTAGGGTTTTTCAGCAACAAATGAATAGAGTACAACTCTACAAGAGCACCAGCTCTATATGCAAGAATCAGCTTACATTCTCAGCACTAACTGAGATGAGGCAACAATCCTCAACATATATCAATCTGCCAACATAAACAAGTGCATCAACCATGCACCAACCTGTGTCAAATAACCTGTAATCAAGTTGTACCATAAATAAGTGCATACAACCATGTACCAAGTATATACCAATCATGTGTCAAATACTCATCAATAATGACTCATCAATATGTACCAACATCATCAACTATAAACCTCATGTATGTGCCAACTTATCAACTGCTTGTCTCAACCATAACTAGTTTTGGATTAGTCAACAACCCCAACTTGAAATAATCATAACTTTGTACCTGTAATGAATAAAGATCTGAAACTGATACAAAATGTTCTTCAGTGTGTTTTATGCAATACCTCTAGGTGGCACTACTTGGAACCTTTTAGAAAATGTGTTATAGCAAAATGACATACCTTGCTGAATTCTGGCTTATTCTAGAGAGCGACCTTGTAGAGCGTGGCCTGCACACAATATTCGTTGAATTGATCTGAAACTATTACACAACATAATCTAGCCTGTACCCTAACCAACACATTTTGTCTCACTGAATTTGGATCTATTATGAAGAGGTTATGCCATTTTTATCCGAAACACTTGTTTTTGACTAGTTTCAGGACTAGCCACAAACCCTATTTTCCACGGAGTGTAACTCCAAAAATACAATGACCCACAAGCTGAATTGTTTAACAAAGATATTGGGGTATGTTTTCTCAATGGCATATAAATTTCACGGTCTGAATCATTATAGAAAAAAACGTTATAGCGAAAATGGTGAGATGACCTGTAAATAACATACCTTAGAAAGCATCATCAAAATAATTTATCCTCCCTTCAATTCCGACCCTCTTTTCTCCACCTTCCTTTTGAAATTCGGCTTAGATATCCTTGGTTACCTCAGTCACCTATAGATCTTCAATATGTTCAAGTGTTCCACACCAAAAATGCTCAAGAATCTCTCACAAGAAGCTCTCCATGAATACTCCAAAATATATTCTCACAAGAAGCTCTCCATTGATCCACAAAAAGGATGATCTACAAGAGACCATTGCTATCTTATTTATACTTTCATTTTCTAGGTCACTTAACCCATTTTTAGGTCACTTAACCCATTTCTAGGTCACTTAAATCTATTTTCCTTATTTTAGGGTTAACCACTTTCCATAAATAGAAATTTCTCCAATATTTTATCATTTAAATATTCCTTCTTGATTTTATCATCTTACTTTATCACTTGATTTTTTTTCACTTCTCTTTATTATTTAAATAATCCACCTTGAGTTTGTGATGCAGGAGCATCATTGGCAAGCTCGCAGAGGCAGGACCACTCAACACGTGAGAGTTCTTCCAGAAATTCAACGTTGACAGTTGCAACTGATTTTGAAATCTGCCCTAACTCAGCGCCATAATTTACCTTTGGAGGCATGCTTAAACTAGTGCCGAATTTTACCCTTTGAGGCACATTTTGAAAATTGCAAGCGAAGCAGGAGTTTCCACTATGGCTATGAAGTGCGACCGGACTAAGATAACATAGGATGAATTTTAGAGTAGGAAAGTTAGCAGAAGCCCGAAGCTTCCAAAGCCATTGTAATCATATATGTTCTGGTAGCTGTTTCGACACTTGTGAATAGAGCAGAAGGAAAATTGATCCAAATGCGTGTGTGTGGATGTTATTTGCAATTTTCCTGTTATTTCTGTTTTCATGAACAAGTGAATGAATCTCCACAGAGGAGAACGAAACTCTGACTGTTAGTTTTTAGTTTCAATTGTTTCTCTTCATTTGAAGCTCTGCAAGGTGTGCATTGAGCCAGAGAGGAACGCAAGGAAATCGAGAGGAATTTCTCTGCGAGAAATATTGTGGATCTGAGTTATCGAAATCCCTCAGATGCAAGGAGTGAGAAAGAAATCGAAGTCGGAACCAGACAAATCTTAGGAGGAACAACATGTCAGAAAGTGTTATCGAGATCCAGGAACCCATTCCCTGGAAGAAGCGAAGTCTGAACCTTCGAAGACTTAGAAAGTATTCTGAGTCTGAAGCGAGTGAAAGCTCAGAAGGAGGAATGCGAGACCCTGCAAGCCGTTGGATCAAGTGGAGTTGCGAGGAGGTTATTGAGATCTGATAATAGATCTGGAGGGCATTGTGAGATGTTGATCAAGCGCCCCAAACTTTTGGCATTTCGGCAACCGGGAGTACAAGGGTCAACAACGTGGGACTCTCGATCGATGGAACCCCGAAAAGATTAGAGCCATCAGATCTTTGAAGGCCTAGAACAGTTTATTTGTAGTGAGGGGAGATTTCATGATTTCACAGACTGGGAAGAGGAGTGGATAGCTCCGTAAGACGCGAAGTCGCAAAATGCGAAACGCCAAAATAAGCGTAGCCGTCGATCCAAGAGAGATCTGAGCCGTAGATCTCACGTCATCGGGATTTCAACATTTGTGACTTGGAGGGGTCAGGCACCTTGTATCGCAGGTTCTAATACTGTGAACCGCAACGTGATTTCATGGTAAAGTTTGTGGTCACGGGTGTGTAGTCGCATGAGTTGGGAAAGGGGAGGGCCTAACCTCCGTTATCCCTCATCAGAGTTTCAGGACTTGGAGGAGCCAAGGACTCGTCGCATTGGAAAGCCCGGGGTCACGAAACACGACGCGGATTTTGGGCCAAGTCTGTGGTCGTGCCCATGGTCACAAGGAGTGGAGAGCGTGATCCTAGCACTTGGTCGCGTAGGTGAACACATAGAAGGACCTGTGGATTTGAAGAGGGAGGTTCCAGCTCGGAAACAAAAGAGCCATTTAGGCCCCGAACCAGAAGATCTTGACCGGGAGGTCACGCATCCCTTAGGAGGGATAGGGGGTCTGGATTAGGTGGTATCAGAGCCTAAGTTCTTCGTCTGTAGACTCTAGGCAAACGAAAGAGAAAGAGACAGAGCAATCAGAGTTGTACTCTGTGTGTGACAAGAAGTCAACACAATGCTGCCAAGGAGACGAGAGGCACCTTTAGTCAACCGTGCTGTAGAGAGGAAGATGCGAGAAATTCACGCCAGATTGGAAACAATGGAAGCAACGCAGAGAAGAGCACCTGATGCTGGAAATGTCAGTGAATCAGAAAGTGAAGAGGTTGAAGTTGAAGAAGCTTCAGGAGAAGACGTTGTCGAGGAACGTTTGTTGAAAGCAATTACCAGACTGGGAGGCAGAGCTAAGATAGAGATTTGCATGTATGAGGGAAACCTAGATGTTGAAGAATTGTTGGATTGGATAATATCCATGGACAAACACTTCGATTATGAAGACGTCGATGAGGAGAAGAAGGTGAAGCAGGCAATCACCAGGTTAAAGGGACATGCAACGCTGTGGTGGGATGAACTACAAGCTGAGAGAAGAAGCAAAGGCAAACATGAGGATAAAGAGTTGGGACAAAATGGTAGCCAAGCTGAAGGCTAAGTTCATACCCAAAGATTATTAGATAAATCTCTTTAGGAAAATGTAGAACCCGAGATAGAAAGGGATGACCGTTAAGGAGTACACCGAGGAGTTCTACCGGCTGAACATCAGAAATGGACAATGGGAGAGAGATGAAGAGAAAGTCGCCAGATATATAAATGGATTGAGATATGAGATCCATGATGAGCTTAGCATGATGTCAGTCAGAACCATGGAGGATGCTTATCAGTTTGTGCTAAAGGCAGAGGAGAAACTGGCCAAAAAACAAAACCAATGAGGAAGAGGTAAAGGCTCGGTCCCAAGCAAAAGAAAGGGATTTAACCGTGATAGAGCACATCAATCTAAGGATGAGGTTGAGAAACCACACAATCAATCAGAACGAGGAGGAAGTTCTCGAGAAAGACAGGGTGGTGGAAGAAACTCTTTTAGAGGAAGAGGAAGAGGAAGAGTAAGATGTTATGCATGTGGAAAGACATAACATATGTCTTGGGAATGCCCCAAGAAGAATAAGGAAGGAGGAGAATCTCACATTTCATAAGCCCAATGAAGAAATGTTGAAGCAAAGGGAGCAGAGGATGGAGCATCCCTAATGTTGAGAAAAGTTCTCTTGAAACTGGAGGCAGAAATTGAAAAGCCAGTGCAAAGAAATAGTCTCTTCAGGACAACTTGCAAGACTAAGGATAAAGTGTGCAAGGTGATCATTGACAGTGGGATTACTGACAACCTAGTATCCACAAAGATGGTGGAGAAATTGGAGCTGAAGACAACTGGACATCCAAAATCATACAAAATCTCATGGTTGCAAAAATGACACCAGGTAATGATCACTAAACAATGCTTGGTTGAAATTAAAATAGGAGGATATAAAGATGAAACCCTATGTGATGTAATTCCCATGGATGTATGTCATATTCTATTGGAAATACCATGGCAGTTTGACATAAATTTCATTCAAGATGGGAGGAAAAACACATATACATTAGAAAATAATGGTAGGACGCATATGTTGCTGCCAATAGAGGAGAAGAGAGTAAAGGAGGAAGCCATCACAAGTATACTTCTCATGAGTGGGAAGGAACTCCTGAAAGAAGTTATGGAATAATAGGAGATGCAGTTCGCTGTGGTGAGGAAGCCCAGAGTCATCCTTATGAGTACATCAATGGATGATTTTCCTAAAGAAGTTCAAGAGCTGCTGGATAATTTTGTTGATATAGTGGTGGATGAGATGCCAAACTCATTGCCGCCCATCAGGAGTATCAGTCATCATATCGACTTGATACTAGGGGCAAGTCTTCCAAACAAAGCAGCGTACAGATTGACACCTTGAGAGAATGAAGAAGTGAATGACCAAGTCCAAGAGTTTCTAGACAAAGGTTTGTTCAGAGAGAGCTTGAGTCCATGCGCAATATCGACTGTGTTGATCCCAAAGAAAGATGGAGGATGGAGAATGTGCACAGACTCAAGAGCCATCAACAAGATCACCATCAGGTACAGATTTCCTTTAACAAGAATGGATGATTTAATGGATTGCTTAAGTGGAGCAAATTTATTTTCTAAGATAGATCTGAAAAGTGGATATCACCAGATTAGAATGAGAGAAGGTGATGAATGGAAAACAACCTTTAAGACAAACGAAGGTCTATATGAGTGGTTGGTTATGCCATTTGGCTTAACAAATGCCCCGAGTACTTTTATGAGGTTGATGAATGAAATTCTGAAAGATTTCATTGGCAAGTTCATGGTTGTATATCTGGACGATATACTGATCTTTAGCAGGACTAAAGAGGAGCATTTGAGGCACTTAACATTAGTAATGAGGAGGCTACAACAGGAGAAGCTGCTGATCAATTTGAAGAAGTCCTCTTTTATGAAGACGTAACTCATTTATTTGGGTTTCATGATCTCTTCAAATGAACTGAAGATGGATCCAAAGAGGGTGAAAGCGATTAGAGAATGGCCGTCACCAAGAAGCATGTTCGAGGTAAGGAGATTCCATGGATTAGCGAACTTCTATAGGAAGTTCATTAGAGACTTCAGTGGGATTTATGCACCCATGATGGATATAGTAAAGAAGAGGCATAAGTCTTTTAAATGGACAGAGGAGGCCGAAAGGAGCTTCAATATATTAAAGGAGAAGATAACGGAATGACCAATTATGGTCTTGCCGAATTTTGAAAAGACATTTTAGGTGAAATGTGATGCGATTGGAATTGCGATAGGAGCAGTTTTGAGTCAGGATAACAGGCCTATTGCCTATTTCAGCGAGAAGCTGAATGAGACTAAGAAGAAATACTCCACATATGACAAGGATTTTTATGCCATAATTCAAGCTTTGAAGAAATGGAGGCATTATCTTGTCCTGCAAGAGTTTGTCTTGTATAGAGATAACCAAGATTTACAATTCATAACCAGACATGAAAAAATGAATCAGAGGAGATGTTTGGTCATGCAGGAATTCCAGGTGAATACCTTGGGGTTTGAACACCTTAAGGACATGTATCATGATGATGTATATTTCAAGGAGGCATATGAGGCATGTGCTAATCCTGTGTTGAGAGATAGAAGTCAGTGGACATAATACATGATTCAAGAAGGACTGTTGTTCAGAGGACATCGATTGTGCATACCAAAATGCTCAATAAGGGATAATATTCTGAAGGAAAAGCACAATGGAGGATTGGCTGGACATTTCGGCCATGATAAAACGTTTTCATAGTTGAGCAACTCATACTATTGGCCATTTATGAGAACAAAAGTGATAAAGTTTGTGAACAGATGTAGAATCTGCCAACATGCTAAGGGGAAAAGACAGAACACTGGGTTGTATCAACCATTGCCAATACCAGAGAGGCCTTGGGATGAAATAAGCATGGATTTTGTGTTGGGATTGCCAAGAACACAAAGAGGATTCGATTCCATATTTGTGGTGGTGGATAGATTTTCAAAGATGGCACATTTCATCCCATGCCAGAAGACCATTGACGCAATGCATGTTGCAAATCTGTTTTTCAAAGAAGTTGTGAGACTTCACGGCCTACCTAGGAGCATTGTCTCAAACAGAGACACAAAATTTGTTGGTCACTTTTGGAGGACGTTGTGGAAGAATATGGGGACGAATTTGTCCTTCAGCTCAACTTATCACCCTCAGACATATGGGCAGACTGAAGTGGTAAATAGAAGTTTGGGGAATTTATTAAGGAGTCTAGTTACTAAACATCATAACCAGTGGGATCAGATTTTTCCACAAGAAGAATTTGCATACAATGAATCACCAAACAGGAGCACTGGAAGGAGCCCATTCCAAATACTCTATGGAATGCAACCCAGGGGAGTGTCTAAGTTGAGAGACTTAGAACATGGTGAGATCAGGAGCGCTGGAGCAGAGGATTTTTCCGCGGAGATGGAACGACTCCATAGCCAGATCAAAGGATAGTTGGAGAGTTCTAATCAGAAATACAAGCAAAGAGCTGATCAACATCACAGGGAACTTCAATTTGAAGTAGGAGATCAAGTTTTATCACATATCAGGAAGGAAAGGTCCCCTAGGGGAACATACAACAAGTTGAAGATGAAAAAGATAGGACCCTGTAAGATCTTGAGGAAGTTTGATGCAAACGATTATGAGATCGAGCTGCCAGATGGTGTGGGAATTTCACCCATATTCAATGTTTCAGACCTGTATCCATACATGAAGGATGACAAAGAAGGGTCAGAAGCTCAAGGAAAGATTCAACGGGAGAAACAGATGCCTGTGGAAGAAAAGTCGCAGATGGAGAAAATTGTTGATCAGAGGATTGGAAAGAAGACCAGGAGGAAGACTTATTTTGAGTATCTGGTCAAATGGAAGGGACACCCAATTGAAGATGCCAGTTGGGAAAATGAAGCTGCCATCCAGAAGCAGGGAAAATTAGTAGAGGAGCTCATGGACAGGAGTCCATGAATTTTTTTCAAGGGGAGTATGATGCATGAACATCGTTGGCAAGTGTGCAGAGGCAGGAGCACTCAACACATGAGAGTTCTTCCAGAAATTCAACGTTGACAGTTGCAGCCAATTTTGAAATCCACCCTAACTCAGCGCTGAAATTTACCTTTGGAGGCACGCTTAAACTAGTGTCGAGTTTTACCCTTTGAGGCACGTTTTGAAAATCGCAAGCGGAGCAGGAGTTTCCACTACGGCTCTGAAGTGCGACTGGACTAAGATAGCATAGGATGAATTTTAGAGTAGGCAAGTTAGTAGAAGCCCAAAGCTTCCAAAGCCATTGTAATCATATATGTTCTAGTAGCCATTTCGACACTTGTGAATAGAACAGAAGGAAAATTGATCCAAATGTGTGTGTGTGAATGTTATTTGCGATTTTCCTATTATTTTTGTTTTCATGAACAAGTGAATGAATATCCACAGAGGAGAAAAGAACTGTGACTGTTAGTTTTCAGTTTCAATTGTTTCTCTTCATTTGAAGCTCTGCAAGGTGTGCATCGAGCCAGAGAGGAATGCAAGGAAATCAAGAGGAATTTCTCTGCAAGAAATACTATGGATCTGAGTTATCGAAATCCCTCAGACGCAAGGAGTGCGCAGGAAATCGAAGTCTGAACCAGACAAAGCTCAGGAGGAACAACATGTCGGAAAGTGTTATCGAGATCTAGGAACCCATTCCCTAGAAGAAGCGAAGTCCGAGCCTTCGAAGACTTATAAATTCTTCTGAGTCTGAAGCGAGTAAAAGCTCAGAAGGAGGAACGCGAGACCCCACAAGCCATTGGATCAAGTGGAGTTGCGAGGAGGTTAGTGACGAGGAAGAGATCTGACTGTATATCTAGAGGGCGTTGTTAGCCGTTGATCAAGTGCCCTAAACTTTCGGCATTTCAACAACCGGGAGTACAAGGGTCAACAGCGTGGGACTCTCGACTGGTGGAACCCCAAAAATATCGGATCCATCAGATCTTTGAAGGCCTAGAACCGTTGATCTATAGTGAGGGGAGATTTCATGATTTCGCAGACCGGGAAGAGGAGTGGACAGCTCCATAAGACGTGAAGTCGCGAAATGCGAAACGCCGAAATAGACATAGCCGTCGATCCAAGAGAGATTTGAGCCATAGATCTCGCGTCATCAAGATTTCGACATTCATGACTTGGAGGGGTCAGGCGCCTTGTATCGTAGGTTCTGATACTGTGAACCGCGACGTGATTTCGTGGTAAAGTTTGTGGTCATAGGTGTGTGGTCGTGTGATTTGGGAAAGGGGAGGAGCTAAACTCCGTTAGCCCTCATCGGAGTTTTAAGACTTGGAGGAGCCAAGGACTCGTCGTATTGGAAAGCCCTGGGTCGTGAAACGTGGTGCGCCTTTTGGTCCAAGTTCGTGGTCGTGCCCATGGTCACAAGGAGTGGAGAGAATGAGCCTAGCGCTTGGTCACACAGGTGAACACAGAGAAGGACCTTTGGATTTGAAGAGGGAGGTTCCAGCTCAGAACCAGAAGAGACATTTCGGCCTCAAACCAGAAGATCCTGACTGGGAGGTCGTGCAACCCTTAGGAGGGATAGGGGGTTTGCATCACTTTGTCACCTTACTTTATCATTTAAATAATGATTTCTTCTTTTAGTTCACTTAACCCATTTCTAGGCCACTTAACCTATTTTCCTTATTTTTAGGGTTAACCACTTTCCATAAATAGTAGGTTCTCCAATACTTTATCATTTAAATATTTCTTCTTGATTTTGTCACCTTACTTTATCATTTCTTGATTTTGTCACTTCTCTTTATTATTTAAATAATCCACCTTGACTTTGTCAATTTACTTTATCATTTAAATGATGATTTCTTATTTTAGGTCACTTTGACTTCTTTGACCTTGTGGGCTTCAAGCCTTCATGTGGGGGTCCTTCATCTTCGTAAGGCCATAACTCTCAAACCATGAGGAGTTATGTGACATTCCACATACCACTAAAAATGGCATGACAAGCAATATCCATCTAGGATAGTTTCACCAACAATTTCCTTGATCTTCATCTCATTATTCCACAAACAAGCATGGGTCCTCCAACCATTATTCTAGGATAAATCAATCCGTAAAGTGTCTTCCTGTGAGGGATTTCACCATAAGGGGACCACTTTGGAGTTCATCCATTTGTGCACCTTATCAATCATGATAATAAAATAATGAGAGCAAGGGTCCTCCAATAATTCTTCTAGGATAACTTAATCCACAAAGCATCTTCCTGTGAGGGATTTCACCATAAGGGGACCACTTTGGAGTTCATCCATTTGTGCACCTTATCAATCATGATAAGACAATAATGAGTCATCTATACATTTTTCCAACAATGCATCATATACCAATGAAACTACAATGATCCATCTTCATCATGTATCAATGACAACTCATTGATCCATCTTCATCTATGCATTCTCATCAAGGAAAATACATATTATATTACATCAATCATCAATCAATCAATCCTTTGACATCAATCAATCAGTTGACATCAATCAATGACATAAATCAATCAAACCATTGGCATCAATGACAACATCATCCAACAGATGTGGGGTCTAGCACCCATCATTGGGCTCCAAATCCCTGATGAAGATCTGAACACAGTCATATCCTCATGAATACCTGTCCACTGGGAAATGTCCCACAAAGAAAAACAGATGCACCCTCCAAGGGTCCATAAGTCACAATAATCATGCCAAGTAAGCCACATATAATAATGGAAGCATCCAAACATGTGCATCAAACCCCCCCTTTTCAATCTAAACAAATGCTCAAATACCTTATACAATTTTTCAAATTTAGGTGTGGGAGGGGTGTCAAGGCATCCTATTGGGTCAACCAATCCTCAAGTCAAAGGTGTTTCCAAAGGGAAACCTATCTACGTCATGTGTGAATATGAGGTAGAGTGGGGTAAGACTTCTGGGTATGGAGTTTCATGACATACAAGGGTTTGTATTGTCTCATCTATGGGTTCCTTTGTTGAGGGCTAGCCACGTCCTTTTCCTCTTTTTGTTTTTTAAAGAATATTTTTCTAAGCCCTTTATTAGCTATTTATTTTGCATGTGTTTCCAAGTTGAAGACATTAAGGGGCACTAAAAATGAAATGCATAGCCCACATATGCTCTACCTTGGTTTTCATTCTTTTCCAAGTTGAAGACAACAAGGGACACTAAAAAGGAAATGCATAGCCCACAAATGCTTTACTTTGGAAAGCAACGCTAATTAATTAGTTATTTATTTTATGGGTCCCTCATTTTTTTTAGAGAGGCGTTTCATTTCTCTCGGGATATCAGGGTGTGATTTTATTGCATGATGTTTTTGCTAGGTCACCTCCAAGCATAATGGCCCTTTCTTCCCATGAAATGAGGTACATGCCCTTCTTGGGTCAATAATCATGAAAACCAAAAAGATGAGAAGACGAAATGTAAGAAGTATGGAAAGTGATAAGTATGATCGAGAATGGTATGATGACTCTTTAGGGAACCCCCTAGTAGCACCCCATTCCTGAGGGTGACCAACTTACTAGGAAATGATGAAACCCACCAAGGTTAAATAAGGAAAAGGGTATAATTTCCAAGCAAACATTTTGTAATCAAGAAAGGATTCTTTGCAACATATTTAAATTCTTCAATTATTAAAGTGACACTTACCATGAAACCAAACTTGTTACCTCATGAAGCAAAAACTGTTGTCCTCCGGGGCCAGGCCAGTGTGATGGATGCTCCTATGTTGTTGGTGATGATCGAAGGTGCAAGTCAAGATAGGAGGGGCCCTGCAGGGCTCCATTAGTCAATTTGGCTCTCGACACTCCATGTTTGCTTCTTGTGGGACTTGAGACATTATCTCCTTAGTTACTCTTAGTCCGAGGGGGTAGCATTAGGCTCCTACTTGGGGACATGTTCTCACTGTAGAGTGCATGAGAACCTCAACATATCTGGTATGAAATGTGCCTACACACTCAAGCACAATCGTCAGAGCATCTTGTTGAGGAAAAGGTATGAATTACCTTACTCAATCATTTTCAAATCTTTCCTAGCTAGGAAAAGATAGTTGGGAATGTCACCTGGGGGTTTATAGCCTCAAAATATTCTCTCAATATGAAAGTATTAACTGCAAGGACTGAGGCTGATTTATAGTTTAAATATGTTGTAAAATAAAATAAAATAAAAACTTCTGGAATGTACACAAATTTTGTGATAAAGTAAACATGGAAATCAAAAGTGAAAATTAACCAAGTCACGAATACACATATATGAGACAGAATAACAATATGATTTTATTTCACTCTGAAATATCAAAAATGTTTTTCTCTTTACAAAACCCCTGTAAGGGCATGGACCAAGTCTGATTTAGAGATCCCCGATGAACACCATAAAAAAAGACTCTGACAGTAAAGTAAAAGTGAAATTAATAATCTGGATCAACTTGCCACAAACTGCTGCCAATTTGACTCTGCACGATATCCTTTATCAGCCATGAAACTTAATTCACAAACAAACAAGAATACACAGACTATCAAGGATGGATCAACACCTTTAAAACAAGCGCCTAAAAAGTGTGGTCCAGTCTTGAACTTTGCTGTCTACAATAAGACCCTGCTGTCAAGAAGAGAATTAGGTTTTGAATAAACTC
Organism: Picea engelmannii; assembly: GCA_009831015.1. Lineage (NCBI taxonomy): Eukaryota > Viridiplantae > Streptophyta > Pinopsida > Pinales > Pinaceae > Picea > Picea engelmannii. Next base: position 90,934 of record ML806045.1, on the reverse strand, counting down.
AGAAATGAATGAAAACTGAAACTATCTCATGTAACTAAAGAACAAACCTTAGTCTTGCTTTGTCCTTCTATTCTCCCTTGTTTCTTCTTCTCATTCAACTTTTATTCTTTCCAAATAAGTTGAAGTAGTTCAACTACTTTCTTTAGTTAAGTTGATTTAACTTAATTAATTAGTTTAGGAGAAATAAATAATAATAATATAGTTAAGGGTCTTAATTAATAATAACTAGGTAGGTGGGACCCCTTATGACTTCCGTCATTTTTTCCTTTTAAATTATGAAATACAACACACACAAGATAATCATTTTAACCATATGCCACCCTTGTAACTCCCTTGAATATCTTTCAAATTGGATATTTAAATATCATAAATAATTTATATCATATCCAAAAAAGAATATATATATCCACATTATCCAAAAAATGTAAAAAACAGAGCTTGCTCTCTAAAATGATGAAAACCATTAAGCACTGTCCTCATCTACTGAAATCATATAAAACATAATTTAAAAACCATGTTTGCCACTTTGTGAGACAATTTTCCTTTTTTCATTGGTGTTTCCCTTAGACTTTTCTGAAGTATCTCATGGTTGATAGGACCCTTGGGGCTATATCTCGCTGATCACATGGGAGAAATAATCCTTTAAATGAAGGTGGAAATACACAAATTTCAAGGAATCAGTGGAGGGAGAAGAAGGGGAGGCAACTGCTTTTCCCTTGTTTTGCACAGGTTGGGGAATATTAGTTTTCAATTTCTTATTGGCGTGTGAAGACTGAACTGGTGAAAAAAAATGGGAAATATGGACATTGGGATTAATAGGTGGTGGTAAATGAAATGACATAATGGGACAACCACGATGGTGAGAGACAAACTGGTTGATGATCTCTTTCCAACCATCATTTGCGGGGACTTCAGGCTGCAAAGACACATGTGGAGGAATGAGAATGTCGGGGATATTCCGAGGAGGCTGGAAATGGGGTCTTTCTATTCGAGGGTGCATTATTCCATGCCCAACCCAATTAAAGAACACAACTTGGAACAACTGGTTCAATTCTTGAGGGTCAGAGTCAAAATGGATAGAAAATATAGGCCTCCTATGGCCTCGATTCCAATTTCCCCTGCCTCTGTTATTTCGACCATTGCTACCTCTACTGAAAAAGCTCATCCTATAGCAACAATTTGTCAGTAATGAAGCTCTTAATAAAACATACATGACACTCAGCTTACATGAATCAAAAGTTGGCTCAAAACCTGACACGAGATACATGCAAATCCATCCATAACAAACCATTCATTAATTTCCAAGTGAACAGGGAGTGATAGGGTTCATGGGAAATATGGAGGGAGTGTAGTTAGAGAAAAAAGGTAGAATGATAGGGAATACATATACAAATACTATTCAACAATTAACCAAACAATTTAACTGTGTATAAAAGTATCAAAATATCAGTCACCAACTCTTGCTATGTTATCATTTTTGTCGCTTCCACACAAAATTTTCTTTTTAAATTTATATCACATAACATGGATGCAATAAGTGAAATCAGGATTGTGAAGGGAATGCAATTAACATATAATGGTAGAATCATAGGGAATCAATATGGATACTATTCAAGTGAAACAAATCAAAATATGCTACCTTAAACACAATCAAAACATATCTCTGTCCATAATTTCAAAGTTTAACAAGTGTTCCTTTTCCAAAACAATAATCTAAATTGGTGTCTTCTTTGACAATTTTTCTTGCTGGCTTCCGAATTATTTTACAAAATAATCTATATGCCCAGAATTATTTAATCATAGTAACCATTGTACCCACATTATCATTATATGAAATTCATGACGAACAACATCATAATTGCTATAAGAATACAACAATAGCCTTTGAGCCACGACCATAGCATCAACTCTAGTAATAATCCTTTTAAATCCAATAGGGACACGTACAATGTTTACAAACAACTCATATCCACCATTTATTTAACCACTATTAAATGCAATTTATTCTAGACATTATCACTCTATTCGAGCCTAAAACATTTCGAACACAGGTGCCCCTTTTTTAACAATCAACATAAAGATTGAACCAAAAATAACATTCATTATTTGGAACAAAAGCTTCAAATTAATATGTGGGTACATATTTCTTTCTAGAATTACCAAGCAAGGGACCAAACAAAATCGTTCCCAAGTAACCGAGTAAGCACAATGCTCCCATCAAATTCAAACTGGAGTAAATACACTTTCAATGTAATGTTTAGGGTTCAAGATAGTAAGTGGTTGAGACAGCGAGGAAGTTCAACCAGAGATTTTGGAAATTGAATGGCACAAACATCTCATTCCATAGGTGCCCTATCATAATCGATCATAAAAACAATAATATGCAACATTTCTCTCGACTGCATGGGCTTCAAACAACAGATTGCAACTTCCAAAACAAACAAGTGAATCCAACCCTTTTTTCAACACTGCATAATGAACAACCAAATAAAAATCCGTGCCCAACCAAAAAGCACGAATAGTGCTCTCATCAAAATCTGGGTAGCAATGTTCTCATACTGCATGACATTTACCAGGCAACAGTGACAGTGAGGTTATAGAAAACAAGCCAACAACTAAGGGTTTTTCCAAGACAAGGCACAAAATGTTCTAATCTTTCATCATAGTTCACATAAAAACCCACAGGGTCGAAACATGGCATGGGTACACTAGCCACAGAGACCAGTAATGTCAATCTATAGGTGGAGTATTTACAAAGCCCAGATTTTAGGCAGACTGCGATAACCAATTTCAACAGAGAGTCCAAACCCAAAAACAAAACCATGACATAGCAGGCTCCACTGCAATATTTACTCAACAATTCTAGTGAACAATTACACACAACAAGGACCCGCGACCAATCTTTTAATGCTAACAGTCTCAGAATAACCACCACAAGATACCAAATATGCAACCATAAACACAGTTCCAAAACAACATAACAACTTGAGAATCACAGAGACCACGAGCAACCAGAGCCAACATTTGATTCAAGGGAAGAGTAACTCTCATGGATGGAAGATTAAGAAAACCCATACTTGTAAAATATTGCGTGAGGAGAAAACCCAAGACTATATATTTCCTCCACGACTGGGCAAGGTGGAGTAGCAACAAATACCAGAGCTAAAAATGCAAGAATGACTAGGGTGACGGGCTCGAGGGGAGTTTGAATGATGTGCATTTATTGCACGTCGCTTCTCCCTTTAGATATTCATTCAATTTTTAGTACGAGCCAAACCCACTAGCCAACTCACCATAGCATTACATTCAAAACCATTATACAACCAAATATCCACTTACCATATTACTTTTGCAAAGTGCACGATATTCCAAAGTGCACCACCCCTTGCCAATATCAAATTTCTTCAAATGACAACTTTCTAGGAACACAACCCAATATGCAACTCAAACAATGTGCATAACCATAGTAGCAAGGGTAGAGATCACCCAAAATTTTTCCATGAACAATACACAACCTCAAAAATTAAAATTGGAGTATGATTCTTTCATTCAAAAGGGAAGCATAATCATATTTCATGAGAGATCTTCCAAACCATTTAGCTCCATATTTTAATCACCCAACCACCACATATTAACTTAAATATTTTAACCATGATTTGAAGCAAATGAGCTGTAGCAAACTTTGTTGCAACCAACACATAGCAAACCAAAATATAAGTATTGTTTATCCATCATAGTGCCATAAGTTAAACAAGGGGATCCCACCTACTAGTATATTATTAATATAGATAAATAATAAAGCTTGGCAATCATTTGCGAGCATAGTATTCATCGTTGTGATTTCAAGAGTCAACACATCTATGGTGGCACTATCACCCCTTACTCTTATAAAAATGATCAAAATCCAAAAGCACATGTTAAAAATAAAATTTTCCAATATTTTTATTCTAACATGTGAACATGATCATGCAAACATATAAGTATGACATAGCAATGATGCAAGATGCAAGTAGAAAATATGTAAATCATCAACATGTGTGAAAATCAAGTTAAGCTAAATGGAAACCATACTACCATGATATGCAACATATATACAATGACATGCAATATGAAAATGCCTACCTACCTACCTATACTTACCCGGTCACGTTCTGTCTGCAAAGTAGAGCTTGAGGTGGATAGAATTCACATGTATCCTTATCCTTTACCCCTCAAGTGTGGCTATGTTAAATGTGTTGAGACCTACTTCTCCTATAATATTGTATGGCCCAGTCCACAAGCTATCTAATTTCTTATGCATTCATGGTTTTTCCTTCCTATTATCCAAGAGTAGGACCAAGTCTCATTCTTTGAAAATTTTGTCCCTTGCTTTGTGATCAAATGTTCCTTTAACCTTTTCTTGACTGCAAGTCATTTGATTCAAAGCAATCCTATTGTATTCATCAAGTTCCACTAGATGGTCTATCCTTCCTTGAAGGGATTATTTGTCTGCCATGTATTGATGTGCAAAACGAAGGGTGGGAATCTTGATATTAATAGGCGGCTTGGCTTCCATCCCATATACTAGCTCGAACATGGTCTTGCTTATGGAAGTATTCATTGTAATGCAGTCTTCCCACATAGCATACTTAATCTTACTATCCCATCCCTTCTTGTTCTCTCCCACAATATTCTTGACAATATTCATAAGATTCTTATTACTTGATTATGCTAATCCATTTCCAGAGGGATAGTAGTTAGACAAGTGATATAAGATGATACTGTATTTGAAACATAAATATGCCAATGCAAGGGAGATAAATGGTTTATCATTGTCGTTAGTGATCTTGGAAGGGGCTCCAAACCTTGTTATAATCCTATCTTTGAGGAAGTTCATGAAAACTTATTCATTTTCCTTCTTAGTTGGGATGGCCTCTACCCATCAAATGAAGTAGTCTGTAGATTTCAAAACCCAATGATGCCTGTTGCTGGAATTATCTTTAAATTCATTGATTAAGTCTAATCCCCATTGTTGGAAAGGCACTTCAACGACAACTGGCTTCAAAGGTAACGTAGGGAGACGTTGATTTCCTGTGAAATATTGATAAGGTTGGCAGGACCTGACATAACGATGTGTGTTAGTGAATATAGTGGGGCAACAATATCCTGCTCTCAGAATCTTGTGAGCTATGGTACGAGCAACAAAGTGGCCTCCGCAATATCTTGAATGGAGCTCCTTAATTAACTGGTTGGCTTAGTCCTTGTTCACACATCTAAGGATGATCCCATTAGGGTTCTTCCATTCTAGACCATCTTGGGTTAAACAATAATTCATAGCCTTTAACTTTAGTGCCCTTTTCTTATGATCAACTAAGTGGTCGGGGCATGGAAGGTTCTTGAGGTAATAGATAATATCTGTATAGCATTCATCATGTTCGAGGTCAGTCGCTATCACATTTATTTGTTCGTTCTTTCTTGATTGCATAGATTCCTCATTACTTTCTGTCAACATCTGAGCTAAGCTCCGCCCCTTTGATAATCTTGGTGGGTTTTATCTCTAGGTGGTATTCTTGGATTTATGATACCTACTTTTCCCTGGTCCCTAAGCAATCTTGTTGAGATAGAACATTCTTGACTACTGGGTAAGGAACATAAGCCTTGATCTTATTATACCCGACATAACTTCTGAAATTCTTAAGGGACTTGACTAGGGCATAGTCTTCTTTCTCTGTAATCAAGTGATTAAATTATGAGTCCCTAAGGGATTTACTCATGAAATAAATGACTTTCTCATGATCATTCATATTCTTTTGTAACAACACTCTAACTATTGTGTCTCGGGAGGCAAATTTGAAGATTATGAAGTCACAAGAGTAGTTAGGGCTGACTAAGACCTGTGCCTTGGTTATTGCATCTTTAATATCTTCGAAATACCTTAGGCTATTGTTATCCTATATGAAAGAAATATCTTTCTTGAGCAAGGCATTCATGGGTTTGACCCTCGACGAATTTTAGAATAAATCGTCTGATAAAATTGATCTTCCCAAAGAAAGATTGCAAATATTTTTTGTTAGTGGGAGGTCATACATTCTTGATGGACTGAACTCTTTCAGGGTCAATGGAAATACCTTTCTTCGAGACTATATGTCCCAATATTTTTCCTTTGTCTACACCAAATATGGAAGTCTTGGGGTTAAGGGATACACCATATTTCCTACATTGCTCAAATATTGTTCTTAAGTGTGAAACGTGGGATTCTCTCTCTCTTGACACAATTGTCAGATCATCTTGGTATGTCTCTATGATCTTTTGGATTAGGTCTTTGAAGGCAAAAACCATCGCCCTTTGGAACATTGATCCTGCATTAATGAGGCTGAAATACATTGTTAGGTAATGTACGTTCCCCATGGAGTGGTGAATGTTGTCTTAATTTGATCTACACTTTTGACCAAGACTTGATTGTAACCAGAGAATCCTTCTAACATGGACATCATTCCAACACCATTGACCCTTTAGAAAAAATGTTCCATGTTTGGGAGAGGCTAATTGTATTTCAATGATAGTTGATTAAGGTTCCGAAAGTCAACATACAATCTGATGTCCCCATTCTTTTCCCGCACTACCACAAGGTTCGACATCCATGAAGAGTATCTGATAGGTACTATGATACCAACATCCGTCATTTTCTAAAGTTCTTTTTGGATCCAGGCTGCAAAAATTTGATTAATATGACTTAGTTTTTGTCTAAAGGGCTTGGCACATTCTACCAATAGAATGACATGTTGAATGACATCACTTCTATATGCCTTTAGGTTGTCATAAGTCCAAGAGAAAACTTCTTTAAACTATTGAATGAGGTCAAGTATTTCACTTCTTTCATCCTTGGTAGTCCCCTTTCCTATTTTTTCCATTCTTGGCTCGATTTCTATCCCTATGTTGAACTCTAACACCTTATCAAACTACTCTTCAATGGGTTTTCCCATATAAACATAATGCCTATAAAACATTTTCTCCAAAGGAATGCATTCCTTTGGGAGGGTGTTGTTGGAAAATTTACAACTTCAAGATCAATTGACTCGACCAAAAAATTCACTTGAGAGTCGGAGAATTCCTTGCTATTTTCCAGGAATCCGAGGATTTGAGCATCGTCATCAAATATTTTCTAGTGTTCCATGTTGTTAGGGAACGATGGTCTAAAGACAACTTCCATATTGCACAGGTCTTGAAGAGTACCTTCACATGGTTGTAAGGTAGATCCCGAGACTGCTAAGGCGTAAACTATATGATTTTCTTCTCTAGGGACGACTTCAATTGAGATTTCTTCGAAGTGCTTCATGGTGTTCCTTACCAAATCTATATACTTCCTTAGCCTTTCATTCTTTGTAGAAAATTTCAAAATTATTTAGGAAACTACTAGGTCAGAATCTCCTATGACCATTATGTGCCTTATCCTTCTATTAATGGCTAGGTTGAGACCTACAAGCAAGGTTTCGTACTCGGTAACATTATTTATGCAGTCATACTCAAGCATATATGAGAATTGAAAGGTCTCCCTGGAGGGGGTGGTAAGAACAATACCTGCTCCTGAACTGAAACAAGAATGAGCACCATCGAATTATAATGTCCATGTCCCATTGGGGTTATGGCATGGTTTTCTTTTGAAAGTTTGGCCAACTGTGAAAAGGTTCCCTGTTCTATCCTCTAGGAAAAAAATCTGATCCATGGGACTCTTGGGGGACTCAATTGGACATATGGTAATAGGATCTTTATAAAGGTTAATGAATCCACCCTCAGGGTGAGGGATGGTAGCACTTGACCCATCCATTTGGAAACTCCACTCCAAGTTGGTCACCAATTCTTTGGATAACAAGATTCCCCAAATGCTTGGCACATCAATGATCGCTACATCGATTACAAAAGATATATCAGGGAAGGCATCAAGGATAACCCTTATGTTCTTTATAACACCACATACTGTGATAGGTTTGGATTCTGATTCACACATGTTTTGGTAGGGTCGAGAGATGTCAAGGCCAAGTTGTTGCATGACCTTCTAAGGGCATAATATTTGTGGAGGAACGTGAATCCAACACACAATTATGAATAATGAGCCCATTCACCTGGAGAGTAATGAAGAAAGGTGTAGGTTCGCCATATTTTCTACTAACATTATCCAGATGAAGGACAACGTGGGAGTCTCCCTCCTCTTGAGAATTTTTCACACCAAGGTCTTGCAAGACTAGAAGATTGTCATGCTCTTTCTCCTCCTTAGAGTTAAATGATGGAGGATACTCACCATATTGAGAGGCCACTAAGTTGGGCTCATATTGTTTAGGAGTTGGTGTGTTAGCTTCTTCAAAGGAAGAACATTGATCCACCAACTCTTCACTCATGAAGGCCTGGGAGTGTATTTCATCATCTCTCATATCTGAAAACCCGGTGCTCCACTTCCTTTTGATGGGGTACTCACAGGGAAACTCAACCTCATCACCCTTGTCTGGTTGTTCGGTGGGAAAATCTCCCTCTTCCATGGTACTAATATCATTTATAAGAATGTCATGGGTTAGGGATAGATTTGTGACTTTATCCTGAAAATAATCTATTGGGAAAAGGTCATCAAATTCACATAGATTTAAACGATCTTCTAGTTGGAAAGAAATACATTGTGCTTCCCTAAGATTCTTAGGGGACTTGTCCTTCAAGAAGAATTGCAAATGTCTCTCAAAATAACATAGATATCAGTTTAAGGTGGTGGTTTCTGGCAATGAATTGGAGGAGATTTGATTAAGTAATGTATTGAAACTGTAAATTGAACTCCCTTACAAATTCCTCTTCATGTTTTTGTATCTCTTGGTATTGGGAAAAAAGGAAAGACAAATCCTTCTCATCGCCCCACCTTTTTATGAGGGAATTTTCAAAGTCTTCCTGTATTTTGATACTCTTATTTGGAAGGTTGTTGTACCATTTCCTGACGTTTCCTATTAGTGAAGCAGAGAAGAGTTTCATAATCACATATGAATGCCTATTTCCAACTTCATGGAGTTCAAAACTTTCGTAAAACCTTGTCAAATGAAGGTTTCCAATGGTATTATCCTGACCAGAGAACTTATGCAACCGTGATTTGTCTTTCTTAGGTAAGTTATGTGAACCACCTTGGATTTTTCTCATATCCAAAGGTACGAATATTTCATTGGGGGCCCATTTTGGAGGATCCATTGGACAATATGGCGTGTATTGATGCCCACTACGGGTTGACCCTATTAGAGGGAGGCCAATCCTCATCTCACCATACAATGGTTGATGAAGAAGATCGATTAGAATTATTTGAGTTTTCCTGTTGACACCCTACGGTTTTGGAAATACAGTGAGCGCACCACAAGTCAACACTGCACGCACTCTAAGAGCTTGCAGCGTGCGGTGCCATGTTTCAACACTTGCACCAACCAATGATCTACTGTGCCAGCCAACCAATTTTTTACGGTGCACAAAGACTTATGAAGTTTGCATTGTTGGACAACTGAGAGGGGGGGGGTGAATTAGTTGTTGCCATGCTTAAACAATTATGCTTATTTTAACTCTTTACAAATCACTCAATGATAATCACAATAATTCAGGGAAATAAGTAATAACACATTCAACATCAATCACACATATGAGATACACAGAGACAGATATTTCCTGAGGAAACCCATAAGGGGTAAAAACCTCTTCTTTTTTATATGATAAGTAATCTTTACATTCTTTACATTATCATACATATGAGCACCAACTCATAATGAGGCTGCAACCTCTGTTTTTCAAGATGCTACTTGCTGAGAGCACCTACTCTTTGGTTTCTTTAGAACCAACTAGAAGGAAGCACCAACTCCCTGGTTTCTCTAGCACCAACTAGAAGGAAGCACCAACTCCCTAGTTTCTCTAGCACCAACTAGAGGGAAGCACCAACTCCCCGGAGTTCCAGCACCAACTGGATGGAAGCACCAAATTCCAATCATATAGGCACCAACCTGTAAAACAGAGAACAACAGTTCTCCCTTGCACCACCCTGCCACCCTGGTTTTTCTGGCTGCAACCAGATGGAAGCTACAACTCTTTGTGTTCAAGCACCCACTTGAAACTCTGAGGAAAAAAATCCTCCCTAGCACCTCCCTACGACCTCCCTACCACCCCGAAATATAAATATTTTCTATTATGACTTATTACAATGATATAAAGTTCTTCAATGGCTTACCGGTCTCATCACTGTTCTGTTACACTGCACTGCTATGTCTGCATCAGTGTCTTCTGCACACTCCTTATGCTTTCTGTTCTTTTTCCTTTTATGCTCTCTATGCCATGTCCCTTCAATGCACCATTCCCCTTCTGTGCATTGCTGTTGCTGTGCTCTGCCTCCTTCTTCACACCTCAATCACCCTCAACCATAACAACAACAGATCTCTTCTTTGTTCTGCATTCTTATAGTCTCTGTGAAACTTGTGCATGCTTTCTCTCCATGCTTCTGCATCCTCTCTCCATGTCAAGTACTCTGCCTGATCATCATCACAACTCTTCATATTCTCTAGTAGTTATATCTATCTGTCAATTGCCTCTACGAACAATCTTCATTCCACTGGCAGATTCCTTGAGACTCTTCAACTTATCTGGCAATCACACAGAAGTCTCTTCGAGTCCTCTGGCAGACATTATCGATCGTTTTAGTAGTTACACTCTGAAGTGCAACAATAGCCCTCCAATCATATTCAAATTCATCTGTACCGTTGAATTGACTTCATTGAATCTTACGTTCATTTCGCCGTTTTGGCATTTCAACATTCGACATTTCGCGATTTTGCATGTCGCGAATTATGGTTGCAAGGTATCTCGACTCTCCAATTTCCGGTCCCCAAAATTCCAAAATGGAGCTTGCCGATTCGAGCTCTTCTCTACAGCTCTTCGATCTCCAGATCAACGGTCCACAATCCATGGTGATCGGATGACTATCCTCTGCCCTGGGACTTCATCCTTTGGGACTTTGGGGGAGTGATGGAGTTAAAACTCCAGAAGCAAAAACTCTTGGAGTGACATTAGTATTGCGTCACTCGATGACGTGTCATGACCTAAGTGGCTACCACGTGTCACTCAGAATTGTGAATTCCAGTGGCCTGAGATGCCAAAACAACTTGACACTTGTCATTTTCTGATCATTCCACGTGTCATAGTCTTCCACCTATCCTTTTTGATGTGGTCTGCCACATTCACCTCTTGGATCTTTCGACCCAGATCACTTTGCTCTTTTGCATATCGCGATTTTAGCATTCTTGATGTGAGAGTTTCTTGATGCTCCATGTCCCGGTATCCGAAGCTTCGAAATGGAGCTTGGTTGCACTAGCTCTGATCATTTCGACATTTCGCATTTCAGCCTTTCGCGATTCTTGCGATGAAGAGTCTCGTCACTTGACTCTTCCAACTCCCGATATCCGAAGCTCTGAAATGGAGTCGGATCAACGGTCCACACCCTAGATGATTCGACGGTCCAGATCTCTTCGTGATTTCGCACATCGGGATTTCGGGATTCTTGTTGTTAGAGTCCTTGACATATCCAACTCTCGGTATTTGAACCTCCGGTATGGATTCTTTGACATTTTGAGATTTCGCATTTCATGACTTTGGGTTTCACGACTTCGGGACTCCTGTAGTAAGAGTTCTTGACATCCCCAACTCCCGGTATCCGGAATCATCGTCCTTCCAGGATTTCAGTGTTTCACATTTTGTAATTTTGAGACTCCTAATGATGAAGAGTCTTGAGTCTTCCAACTCCCGGTATCTGAAATTATGAAATGAAGTTATTTCCCAGTCTGCGAAACTCTTCATTTATGTGCCTATTTCAGGATTTCAGGATTCAGGATTTCACAACTCCTGGACTCCTATGTTGAAGAGTCTCAACTCTTGACTTCTCAATCTCTCGGTATCCGAAACTCTGAAATGGAGTTATTTCCTGGTCTGCAAAATTCTTGTTGATGTGCCTCTTTCGGGATTTCGGATTTTGCAACTCCGAGACTTCTGTGTTGAAGAGTCTCAACTCTTGACTTCTCAATTTCCCGGTATCCGAAACTTAGAAATGGAGTTTACGCTTCTGATTTTTACATGCCATTATCCCTGCGATGCTGATCTTCTTTGCCTACCTATTTTTCATCAAATAAACAAGCACACTCTTGCACTCTTTGTGCACCTCTTCACTATATCTTTTGATCTTACTCTGATATTTCCATCAATGACACACACATCTACCTGAAAACATGCCAACAATCTCCCCCTTTGGCATTGATGGCAACCCTGAATGACTGTGCTAATCTGTTTGGACCTCCACCTGTAGCATTCGGTCTGGACCACTCCTTTTCTTCCCCTTTGACATCAATGTCAAAGAAAACATGCTCCCCCTGAGCCGTTGTAGTATTTTTAGGAGGTATCAGATATTCAATCAATACAAAGCTCCCCCTAATAGGATGGACTCTCTTAAGTGTGAGACCGGATGACACCCAACTTCTTTCGGAGATATTCAAATGGTGTCTTGGCCAGGGGTTTAGTAAAGATGTCTGCAATTTGTTCTGTGGTTGGAATGTAATGGATCTGAACAACCTGATTGGTGACCTGCTCTCTCAGAAAATGGTATTTTATGGGAATATGCTTGGTCTTGGAGTGGAGTACAAGATTCTTAGACACACTGATGGCACTAGTGTTGTCACAATGAATTGGGATCGATGCTGCATATTTTACCTCCAAGTTTGCAAGTGTCTGAATCATCCATAATACCCGAGTGCAACAAGTAGCAACATCAATGTACTCTACCTCTATAGTTGATAAGGAAATGGAACCTTTCTTTTTATTGAGCCATGCTAATAATGAGTCACCCAGGAAGAATGCTCCTCCACTGGTGCTTTTTTTCTCATCAACACAGTTTGCCCAATCTTCATCTGAATAAGCAGTTAACTGAAAATTCTGATTTCTGGGATACCACAGACCATAAGTCATTGTTTCTTTCAAATATCTGAATATCCTTTTGACAGCTAGCAAATGACTCTGTTTAGGTGCAGACTGATATCTTCCTACCATTCCAACAACATGCATTATGTCTGGGCGAGATGCTGTGATATATAGCAGGCTGCCTATCATTGACCTATATGAACTTTGATCAACATCAGGTGAGTCATCATCCTTGCTTAATTTGCATCCAGTAACCATAGGTGTNCCCACAGGTTTAGAATCTTCCATTTGAAACCTTTTCAACATTTCTCTTAGATATTTTTCTTGAGAAATGAACATCTCTTCAGACCTCTGAGTAATTTGCAGACCAAGAAAAAATGACAGTTCACCTATCATAGACATTTCAAAATCAAAATCCATGGCAGAAGAAAACCATTTTACCAATGAATCCTTATTACATCCGAAGATGATGTCATCTACATAGACCAACACAATGAGAAAATCATCACCCTCTGTTTTGATATATAGATTGCTGTCAACCGTTCCTCTCTTGAACCCTTTGTCTTTGAGATACGTATCCAGTCTGTGATACCAGGCACGAGGAGCTTGTTTTAACCCATATAAATATTTCTTCAACTTGCATACTAAGTCAGGGTTATCAGACAGTTCAAAACCCTCTGGTTGTTCGATATAGACTTCTTCATTTAAATCTCCATTTAGAAAAGATGACTTGACATCCATTTGATAGAATTTAAACCTTTTATGACAAGCATAGGCAATAAATATTCTGATAGATTCCAACCTTGCTACGGGCGCAAATGTTTCATCAAAATCCAGTCCTTCTATTTGAGCATAGCCTTTACAGATCAATCTTGCTTTGTTCCTGACAACTTGTCCCTGCTCATTCAACTTATTCTTAAAGATCCACTTGGAACCAATGATATTTTTACCTTCCAGTCAAGGAACCATCTCCCACGTATTGTTTTTCTCAATCTAATCAAGTTCGTCATTCATTGCTTTAATCCAATGTTCATCTTTGCTAGCTTCATTAAAATTCTTGGGTTCCAGCATGGATATGAAAGCTATATGTGATTGTTTGGTGTTTTTAATTAGCTTTCTCCTGGTTTGTACACCTTTGTCTTTTTCACCAATTATCTAACTTGCAGGATGATTCTGGAGGAGGAATTTGATGTTGTATGCTGATTTGAGTCTATCTGAATGTCTGTGTCTTCATCTGATTCTGAGTCTTCATTTTCTGATTCTTGGACCTGTTCATCTTCGACTTTAGCTGCGTCTTCTGTAGAAGACTCATTACTGTACACCTCTCTTGTTGGGATTCCTTCATCAACTTTTATGTCAATACAGTCAACCATTTTATGCAACCTCTTATTATAGCACCTGTATCCTTTATTGTTTGTAGCATACCCCAAGAAGATACCTTCATCATCCCTGTCATCATATTTGCCAAGGTTCTCATCATTATTCTTTATGTAGCATTTAATCCTAAAGACTTTGAAGTGTTTAATTGAAGCAGGTCTCCCAAACCACAGTTCATAAGGTGTCTTGTCACTTTGTGGTATGAGGTGGGATTTGTTAAGAACATGGACTGCTGTGTGTATTGCTTCTACCCAGTAGGTTTGACCAATGTTCTTCTCATTCATTATTGACCTGGCCATTTCCTGCACTGTTCTGTTTTGCCTCTCAACTACTCCATTTTGTTGTGTAGTTCTTGATATTGTGTATTCTCTCTTGATCCCATGCTTATCACATAATTCCTTGAAGTCACTTGACATAAACTCTCCTCCTTAATCTGATCTTACTGCCTTTAACCTCTTGCCTGTTTGAGTCTCAGTTAAAGCCTTAAATATTTTAAACTTCTCAAATGCTTCAACTTTTTCTTTGAGAAAGACAACCCAAGTAAGTCTGGAGTAATCATCAATAATCAACATGAAGTAGTTTTCTTTCCCTGTGCCTTCCTGTCTTGATGGCTCACATAAATCCATATGAACTAGTTGGAGTGGTTTTTTTGTTGAAGTATAGCTCTTGGACTTAAAATGTGTCCTGTTTGGCTTTCCTACTTGGCAGGGTTTACACATTGAATCTTGGGGCTTTGATATTCTCGGAAGATCCTTTACTGCCTCGAGATTTTTGAATTTGATTAAGTGGTCAAAGTTTAGATTTCCAAGTCTCCTATGCCATAACCAAATTTCATCATGTTTTCTTAGATGGCATTCTTCTCTATTTTCTTTCAACACATATACATTATTTCCTGTCCTTATGCCTTTGGCCACTACTTGTCCTGAGTTTACAGACTTTATCTTGCAGTCCTTGGATGTGAACACCACTTCACATCCTCTATCACACATTTGAATTACACTGAGCAGATTATGTTTCATCCCATCTACAAGTAGAACATCTTGGGTTTTTCCTTTTCCATTATTTAAACTCACCATCCCTTTACCCTTTATTTTACTCGGAGCATCATTTCCAAAGGTTATGTTTCCTGATTTTCTTTCACTTAGAGATAGAAACTTACCTTTGTCTTCCATCATATGTTTGGAGAATCCACTATCTAGGTACCAAGGGTTCGTTTTTCTTTGAGTTGACAACACTAATCCACACTTGTCACTTTCTTTCTTCTTCCAAAACTTGACATTTTCAGCAGGGGAATTCAAAACTGGTTCATAGTTCTTTAATCGACAGTCAACAGATTCATGTCCATAGTTATGAAAGATGTAGCATTTAATCTCATTGTTCAATAGGTCAAACTTATTGTTGTTGCGTTGTCTACTCATTGACTGTTGATTATTTCTTGACCTCGTTAGTTGCATTTCCCTAGACTTAATTTGGCAATTTGCAATCTGTGAAGGTTTGTTACTTGGCTGCATCATTCTTTGTTGTGGAAAGTATTTATTCCTTTGAAATCTTAATTTCTCATGTCTAAGTCTTAAGGAACAATTTACAACTTTGTGACCAAAGTTAGAGCAGTAGAAACAATTGATCCAGGTGGATATCGGTGGCCACCCACCTTTTCCAAATGGCTCAAAATGGCTTTCTGGCAATTTACTATTTTTAGCAGGTTTTAACTTTCGGGGCCATTTTGAGGGCCCAAATGAAGTTTGTTTTTGAGATTGAGGTTCTCAATGATATACAAAGGCATATTGAGCCCCCAAAATGAATCTCCTTGATGATACCTTTCCAACAAGCTATCACACGCCTAAAACGAAGATCGTATGCAAAAGTTACGACACCGGGAAGTTGATGTACTCACTTACCCAAACGGGGCCCACATGACTTTTGGCGCTTCATCTCCTAGGGTTAGGTTTTTTGATGTCTAGGACTTTTGGCATTCCCGTTTATTGTAAAAGGGCCTTCAAAGCCTCATTGTAATCATCTTCTTGCGAATGCGAGTAGCCGTCACATCTCTTTTCAGAGATAAGCTGCCACCATTCTAGCGAGTCTTTCACTTTGTATTTTACAGTCTCTGTACATTTCTTTCATTAATAGAAATAGTGTATTACTGTATATCCATGTTTATGGTTGCATATCTGATACATTTCTGTTATATTATTGAATATCTATGATATCTCTGTGCATTTCTTTATTATATCTCCGCTCTCATTTCGTGCCGAAAATAAACCAGATCAGTGGTATCAGAGCAGGCTGCTCTTGATCATTTTTTTCAGTGCATGTCCTCGATGAGATCCGAGTATAGAAAGTTGGGTCTCGAGCTTGTCTCTCTTGAAGAAAATCGCTCTCGCACACCCAAGAAACCCTCAATGGCGGAAGAAAAGAAAAACGACGGAGCAGACGATCCTATCAATCTGTTGCTTGAGCAAGCTCTCACGCGACA
>ML806045.1:51813-72487 GCA_009831015.1 Picea engelmannii | reverse complement strand
CTTCTCCCCCAGGAACTCAACGCAATGGAGACCATTGCTTCCTAAGGAGGGAGGATTGATCTAGGTGGATATTGGTGGCCACCCACCTTTTCCAAATGGCTCAAAATGGCTTTCTGGCAATTTTGGCAATTTACTATTTTTAGCAGGTTTTAACTTCCGGGGCCATTTTGAGGGCCCAAATGAAGTTTTTTTGAGATATAGGTTCTCAATGATAGTCAAAGGCATGATTGAGCCCCCAAAATGAATCTCCTTGATGATACCTTTCCAACTAGCTATCACACGCCTAAAACGGAGATCGTATGCAAAAGTTACGACCCCGGGAAGTTGATGTACTCACTTACCCAAACGGGGCCTACGTGACTTTTGACGCTTCATCTCCTAGTGTTAGGTTTTTTGATGTCTAGGACTTTTGGCATTCCCATTTATTGTAAAAGGGCCTTCAGAGCCTCATTGTAATCATCTTCTTGCGAATGCGAGTAGCCGTCACATCTCTTTTCAGAGATAAGCTGCCACCATTCTAGTGAGTCTTTCACTCTGTATTTTACAATCTCTGTACATTTCTTTCATTAATAGAAATAGTGTATTACTGTATATCTGTGTTTATGGTTGCATATCTGATACATTTCTGTTATATTATTGAATATCTGCGATATCTCTGTGCATTTCTTTATTATATCTCCGCTCTCATTTCGTGCCGAAAATAAACCGGATCAACAATAGCCATAGAAAAATTCTTTGTACCTGGAAAATGGTTGTCTTCTTTAAGAAAATCAATTTCTTCGATGCTGATGATGTCTTTCAATAGGGAGCACATTATTTCTTTGTTCTACAGATTCAGTCCTGGCACCTTTTTCCTTACTCGTCTTGGGCGACTGATTGTCTTCCTTTGTTTCTGCAGGTTTGTTGTGGTCATTGGTTGTACATTTGACAAACTTGATGGGTTCTTCGTTTCTTGGCTTTCCACTACTTGATCCCTCTTCATAACCCAAACTAGTTTTCAGCTTTGGATTCCTTTGCTGATTCAGAATGGTGGCTAATCCTTTTGAGGCTTTGATACTTAACAGATTCTGATTATACAAGGTTTGAAACTTCTCCATCTCTTTCCTAGTTTTCACTGCTTCTTGTTCTAATGCTTCACATCTTGCCTTCTTTTCTGATAGCTGTCGTTTCAAAATGTCTTCAATTTTGTTTGCCTCTTCTAATTCTACTTTTAGTAGGACAATGTCATCATCAGGTTCTTTACTGTCTTTCTCGAACTGTATCAACAATTGTCTTTGCTTTCTGTTCTTGATTCTTAGTCTGTCAATCTCTTCCAGTGCACTGATCAATTCTCCTTCCATGTCAACCAAAAATTCTTCTTCATTAACATCACTCCCCGTGCTGTTATTATCATAATCCTCATTGGCCATAAGTATGAAGTCATTTAGTTTATCTTCAATAGAGGAGTCATTGTCTTCATCATCTGAAGGATCATCATCATTGTTTATGCAAAGACTTTTCTTCTTAAAGTTATTCTCTTTAAATAAATTTATGTGTTTGCACTTCTCCTCATCATCACATGCCTGATCCTTTCCTTTGTGGGGACATTTATTTGAAAAATAACCTATCCTACCATATTTGAAACATTTGAAAGGCATTTTACCTTTGTATTTGCCTGATCCCTTCTTCAGTCTCTTCACAAATTTTGCTTCAATTTCATCGGGCTCAAAATCCTCATTCTTGTCTGCTTTAAATGATGCTTCTCTGGAGGTGGGTTTATCTTTAAATATTCTCATTTCATATGTAGTCAATGTTCCTAGAAGTTGATCAAACTCTAAGTTTTTTAGATCATTAAGTTCTTCTATAGCGGAGACCTTCGGGTTGAACCTATCTGGGAGAGATCTCAATATTTTATGAACTAAAGATGGTTCCTCAATTTTTTCACCAAGTGCTTTCATTGCATTTACCATTTATTCTACTCTCAGAAAGTATTTTCCAAAAATTTCATCTTCCTTCATCTTCAACTGTTCAAACTGTATTCTGTAGGTTTGAAGCTTGGAGTCCTTTACCTTTTCATTACCTTCATAACTGCTAATGAGTTTGTCCCACATATCTTTGGCAGTTCCTAGGTGCATAACTTTTACGAATTTTGATTTTGAAAGCCCACTCAAGATAGCATTCATAGCCTTAGCGTTGAAGCTAAATTCTAGCTTGTCATCCTTATTAGCTAGTACAACTGGCTTTACATAACTAGTGTCTACCACATCCCAGACATCTGCACCTAAAGCCATTATGTAGGTTCTCATTCTAACTTTCCAGAAGGAAAAGTTCGTTCCATTGAATAGAGGGGCCTTAGTGGTTGAATTTCCTTCATGGATTGACATGTTTAAGCTCTAGGATCTTCCCTTAGATAAAAGGGGCCGACTCTGATACCAATTATTGGACAACTGAGAGGGGGGGTGAATCAGTTGTTGCCATGCTTAAACAATTATGCTTATTTTAACTCTTTACAAAGCACTCAATGATAATCACAATAATTCGGGGAAATAAGTAATAGCACATTTAGCATCAGTCACACATATGAGATACACAGAGACAAATATTTCCTGCGGAAACCCATAAGGGGTAAAAACCTCTTCTTCTTTATATGATAAGTAATCTTTACATTCTTTACATTATCATACATATGAGCACCAACTCATAATGAGGCTGCAACCTCTATTTTGCAAGCTACTACTTGCTGAGAGCACCTACTCTCTGGTTTCTCTAGCACTGACTAGAAGGAAGCACCAACTCCCTGCTTTCTCTAGCACCAACTAGAAGGAAGCACCAAATCCCTGGTTTCTCTAGCACCAACTAGAGGGAAGCACCAACTCCTCGAATTTACAGCACCAACTGGATGGAAGCACCAACTTCCAATCATACAGGCACCAACCTGTAAAACAAAGAACAACAATTCTCCCTTGCACCACCCTGCCACCCTGGTTTTTCTGGCTGCAACTAGATGGAAGCTACAACTCCCTGTGTTCAAGCACCCACTTGAACCTCTGAGGAAAAAATTCCTCCCTAGCACCTCCCTACCACCCCAAAATATAAATCAAGGGTCATGATCCATTCCCTCCAAAATGAATCACTTGAAATATTAAAGTGATTTCACTTTATTACATAAGTGCTTTATGAAAATAAAGTCACTTTAAAAATAAAAGGTACACTTTATTAAAAAAGTCACTTTAATAAAAGAACCACTTAAAACAATTTTATAAAAACTATTACAAAGTTAAGTGCCTGGTAGTGTAAACATTAAGGTAACATCCACATATAAGACAAAACATGCAGAGTACCTCCCGAGCTAAAAACTAACACTCCTTTTTAGTGAGGGAGGTACTTCTGGTAGCACCACCAAAATCTATCTCCATCTCAACAACTTCCATAGCTACTCCCTCTATACTAGAAGTCTCTTCTCCCTCTGAACATGAAGCCACTACTCCCACTGCACTAGAAACCTCTGCTGCTACCTTTGCTGTACCACAAACTGAAGACATGCTCCTAGGAGACTGCACACTCTCCCGAGCATCCAACTGTGTCGACTCATGCCTATTGATTCCCTTGAGAGTCCCGGAAGAAGACTGAGTGCCATGTATCAACTCTCTCTCCCGTGCTACCTGCCAACTCTCCGACACAAAATCTGAGTCCAAAAATCCACTGGGCCCCAACACAGGTCTGCCCAACAACCTGTACAAGCCCTCATACTTGACACCAAGCATTACTGCTGTGTCAACAGTTTCTCCCACATGATACAAAAACACATGTCCACTGTTGAAAACAACTCCAAATCCACTCTCATCCAAAGATGACACTGAGAGAAAATTAACTGTCAACTCTGGAACATATAACACCTCGCCAACCTCCAGAAGACCTCCTGACTCTAGTTGGAATCTCATCCTTCCAACCCCCTTTACTGCATGTTGTGGGCCGACTCCACAATTCACACTATAGTCTGAGTCTATCTCTGTAAGATCGAGGAAAACTAACCTCAACCCGGTCATGTGCCGAGAAGCACCACACTCCACAAACCAAGATTCAATGTCCTCGAACACTAGGCATCCACTGCCTACGGAACCATCCATGAGAGAGAACTCCTTCTCAAATATCGGAGCAAAGTCTACAACTTCTGCTAAAGCTGACACCTCTGGTTCCGATTTCTTCTTCTTCTTGTTCAGACATTGACTAGCATAGTGGCCAGTCTTGTGACATGCAAATAATTTCACCTTGCTCATGTCCTTCTTATTGCCCTTTACCATAAGAGGAACATTCCTTTCGTCTGCACCATCCAATGCCTTTTTCTGAGACCCCTCCTAGATCTCCTCCTACGTAAAATAATCCCATAATCTGCTCCAGTTAGGGAGCTTCTCTCTCCCCACCACACACTTGACAAAAACTTCCCACTCCTTGGTGAAGCCTTTGAGGGCTATCCGCACCAACTCTGAGTCAGGAATGACTTCTCCAACAGCTGCCAACTCATCCTTCACCTGTGAAACCCGGGTGAGGTAGGTGGACACACTCTCTCCTTTGACCATCCTAGCTCCATGGAGCTTGTCCCGGAGAGCCATTTTATGGTTCTCGTTCTTATCCTCATACAAGCCTTTCAGTGCAGCCCACATTTCACTGCCTGTCTTCTTCTTAGCCAAATGTGGAATAAGTTGGTCTCTGACCCCGCCAAGATGATTCTCTGAGTATTGGCTTCCCTCACCTCATGAACATCAAGAGCTATGGGATCTGAAGCAGGTACAGGCACAATGGTGTTCGCAAACAACCACAATTTGTTCTCCTTGAGAACACTGCTGATTATAACCTTCCACTGTAGGTAGTTGGAGATCCCCTCCAATATATCTTCAAACTTGATGCTGGAAGTCATCTTTGTCCACCTAACAAAGAACCTTTTCTACCTTCTTCAAGAAAATATAACAACAAATCACTTGTTGTTCCAAGTGCCAAATGCTTCCCACTGAACTTCAGAGCACAAGTTCTGATACCATGTAGATTTTAATGACTAAAATTAGCAAACTGAAATTCTGTCAAACACTTAGCAACCTAGAGATAACTGTCTTCATAAATTTCATAAATGCATAAAACCCATATTCATAAATTACCATAAGTAGAAATACACATTGCTAAGCAGAATATGTAGCTAAAAAACACAGTGGACAACAACCCAATAACACTAAGAAATTTAGGCAAATGCTAGGGAAAACCCTAATGTGGGGAAACCCAATGAGAGAGAGAGATCTTATTATTATGCTTAAGGAAAGTACAAAACAACAACAAAACCACATTTCTAGGCAAGGAAAATACCTCACAACACCAAATCTGTCCCACATAAATCTATCTCGTTTTCCATGCCAAAACTGTACTGTTGTATGACCACCTCTGTACCTCGTTTATCTGTGCCCATAGTACGCTGTATGGACTATTCCGTACGACCTAGAAACAATGAACATAAAATTGAAATCCTCCTCGAAATCCATGCCCGAAGCTACCTCAATTTCTATGCCAAATCCGTATGGCTGTACGGACTGTATGGCATCCCATAGCAGAAAAAATGATTTCGGCCCAAAACTCACAGAAAAAGTTTCTCAAGATTCGTGCCGTCCCTTGGAAAACGTGCCCTCTTTGCTGCTCACTTTCCTCTCTCAATCATGCTTAGAAAATCTCTCTAACTCTCCTCCCGATGTCCTCTCAACATGTCTTGCACACTACCCAATGCATTCTTTTATATTCTGAAAATGACATCCCCCCCCCAAAGTTTCTTTTCACCTTCCCAACCCTAGATCCAAAGGCCAAGATTAGATCTTGCCTTTTTCAAGATCAAGGGTCATGATCCATTCCCTCCAAAATGAATCACTTGAAATATTAAAGTGATTTCACTTTATTACATAAGTGCTTTATGAAAATAAAGGCACTTTGAAAATAGAAGGTACACTTTATTAAAAAAGTCACTTTAATAAAAGAACCACTTAAAACAACTTTATAAAAACTATTACAAAGTTAAGTGCCTGGTAGTGTAAACATTAAGGTAACATCTGTATACAAGACAAAACATGAGGAGTACCTCCCGAGCTAAAAACTAACATTCTCTATATTGTTTGTTAATGAGAAAGCGAAATATTTATTATATAGGATTACAAGCAAGTCGATTCAATCGACTTTATGAATGTGGGATAGACCGAGAAACACAATAAAATGAAATAAGACATAAAAACATAAAATAATCTAAAGTCAAATTGTCTTTATTAATGCCTAAGTCTAATATCTAATTGGCTATTATAAGCTAATATTTACTTTAACACCCTCCCTTAATGGTCAATATACCAACTACACCAAGCTTATTTGATAATTTGACATACTTTTCTAGACCTAAAGACTTGGTGAGAATGTCTAGTGGCTGTAAGATATATCAATCTGCCCACTAGTTTCCTATATACTGACTCATTAACTGCCTTAGAGTCATCATTGGTTGAAAGTTTCATCCCTTTCTCCATAGGTGTAGATGATATTTTATGATCTGTCATGTTGAACTTGTCAAGAAAACTCCTAGCATATTTTGTTTGTGAGACAAAAATGTTGCTACCTGTTTTCCATAATTCTACACCTAGACATCAGTGTAGGAGGCCTAAATCACTCATGTCAAATTTTTTGCTCATATTGGATTTGATCTGTTTTATAATACTTTCCCCACTACTTGTAATAATCATATCAACTACATATATGACCAAAAGGACGATATCATTAACAACTCTTTTGACATACATATTGGAATATGAAGGACTGTGTTGGAACCAAGTATCTGTCAATATTGATGTACCATGCCTTGGGTGCTTGCTTTAGACCATATAGATCCTTCTTTAGTATGTAGACTAGATGATCCTTCCTTGAAACCTGAAAACCCTATGGTTGATACATGCATAACTCTTCCCGCAAATCGCCATTGAGGAAGACACTCTTTATGTCCATCTAATGGACCTTCCAACCAAAGTGTGCTGCCATGGTTAGAACAAGTCGGATGGTGCTCATCTTTGCTGTAGGAGTAAAGGTCTCCTCATATTCAATGCCTTCTCACTGAGAGAACCCTTTTACAACCAACTATGCTTTGTACTTTTCAAGTGTACCATCTTCTTTGTATTTTACCTTGTACACCCATTTGCAACCAATGGGTTTCTTTCCTAGTGGAAGAGTTGTGAGGTCCCAACTCTGATTTTTCATCAAACTCTCATGTTCGGTTTCCATGACATTTTCCCATTCAAGCCTCCCTTTCTCCTCCTCAAACAACTGTGTTTCATAGATTTCCTGAACATTGTCCATCAAAGCAAAGTTGACTATGTTTGGTTTCTGTTTTCTCTTTCCTCTTGATGATCGACCCTCAATCATGTCACTTATTCGAATATCTCCAATGGTGTTGTGCCACCACTTGGGTCTCTTATGGGGATTATCATCATCTTCACCTGCATCTGTGTTATCTGAATGCTTTGTGTCATTTGAATGATGATTTGAGCTATCTGCATCGAAAATTCCCTGCCTATAAGACTCCTCATGCTTAGAAGTTCACCTCCCTTTAGGTGGAGTTTCTTGAAGCTTGAATCTAAGAGAAGTGTGGAAAGGTCCCAATTCCTCGTCAAAAACAACATATCTACTAAATATCACCTTATTGGTGTCAATATCAACCAACCTATAGGATTTATGATTGTCGTTGTATCCTGTGATCATCATATTTTTTTCTCTTTGGATCTAAGTTGGTTCGTGTTTCACTTGGAATCCAAGTGTAGGCAGTAGAACCAAAGACTTTAAGATAACTGAAATTGGGCTTTCTTCTAGACCATGCTTAATTTGGAGTCTTCTGCTTCACTTCCATCATTGGAGATCTATTCAACAATTTTATTGTTATGAACATTTCCTCAAACCAAAACCTATTTGGAACACACCTGTTCTGTAACATACACCTAGCCATATTTGTGATAGTGAGATTCCTCCTTTCAACCACTCCATTCTGCTGTGGAGTGTAAGGTGTAATGAGATGTATTTTGATCCCATGTTTATCACAAAAGTTATTGAATTCTTCATAATAGAATTCACCACCATTATTAGACCCAAGAGAGATAATGTGACAACCTGGAGATTTTTCTATGAAGGATTTGAAGTTTTGAAATTTATTAAACCCTTCATATTTTAGTTTAAAAAAATACACCCACATTTTCCTACTATAATAATCAACAAACATAAGGAAACACTTGGCATCAATGATTGATTACATGTTCATTGGTCCACAAATTCCCGCATGAACTAGTTGAAGGACTCTGTATGATCTCTACACTTGTCCTTCATTAAATGGTGTTGTGTGCTGCTTCCCTACTTGGAAAGCACCATAAGCTCCCTGGATTCACTGCTGAATGTCTAGTAGTCCATCTACTAGATTCTCTCGTGTCAACTGAGAGAGGTAGGTCAAGTTGAGGTGCCCATACCTATGATGGCATATTATACTGATATCTGATGCACTCTTGGATACTAGTGCATGCTCTTTGACCTTTCCAATATCCACCAGTTTGAATAATCCGTGGTCCTTGATATCAAGAGAAACAATATTCTTGGTCTCCTTTTCAACTATGTAGCACTTGTGATTACTAAAGTTGACATCTAGTTGGGGAATGTGCTGCATAATATGAATAACTGAAATAAGATTAATCTCCATAACTCGCACATAGTATACATTGAGGAATATTATCATTTTTCCTTCAAAGGAAATCTACACATTTCCTTTTCCAATGACTGTATACTCCTCACCACCTCTGAATATCGCTGAATCCTTGCAAGAACAAGGCATGCACTCTATCAACCAGTTGTTCCTATTGGTGAAATGACACGATGCACCTGAATCGTTGAACCAAGCATATGACCTGAGCTGATCTACTTGTGTCGTGGACATACATGCATAGAAGGATGAATCCTCCTATGTATTATCTGTGACATGAACCCACTGCTGAGGCCCTCCCCAGTTGGTTTTCTGGCTAGTCAACCTCTTTTTTCAGTACTTCTTCATATGGTCTTTGTTTCCATAATAATGGGATTTGATGATCTTTTGATCGTTGGTGACATTCTCACGACCTCTTTCTGCTGTCTTCTTGGCCCATTTACCTTTTCCCTTTAATTTGGAAACAAAGGCCTACTCATAACCCTCTGTCTTATGGATACTACTAAATTATTTCTTCCATCTATCCTGCTGTAATGGATTATTCCAAAGCTCATCAAAATTCAAAATTCATGGAAGTGATATTTAGGGTCTCAATAAAGTGCTCATAACCACGTGGTAAATTTTTTAGTGTGATTACCACCATGTCTTCCTCCTCCATATTTTGATTAATGGCCATCAACTATTCTCGGATATATTTGATCTTGAGAAAATTCTCCTGGAGGGATGCATGCTCATCCATCATCATCAAAAACAATATGTTGTTCAGGAAGAAGGATATACCTTTGTTTGATGTCCTGCAAAATTTTCAAATGTGTCCATATCACTTATGAAGTCTTACCTATCTAGACCTATGTAAGAATCTCATATCTCACAGAAAACTTAATCAATATCACATCTTCTCTATCTTTCTCATTAAACTTATCTTAGTATTTACATGCAACTTTAGGCTGGGTAAGTTTACCAAGTGTTGGACATGTAATCCTTGAGATTGGATTATTGTAATGTTAGTGTAAATATGAAGAGTTGTAGGTGATAGGAAACACCATCCGTTATGGAAGACCAACACTCATTTGATTTTTATTTATTCACCTATCATGTTAATGAAAATCACATCCATGGAGTTACATTTTCTACCAATGCCTGGATTGAGAGTGGTATTAGAGTGCATACTAACTCCATTACTTCTCTGAGCATTTTCTCTCTCCGCACCGCACAAAAATGCCTCCATGTCTTCTCATCTAACCTCTAGCACTCTGAACAATTCCTTTACAATGTGCGTTTCAGTCTTTCTTCTCCTTGGCACCCACTATGCATCATCTCTTCAGGATGGCGATGAGAACACAACCCCCATTTACTCAAACCCTAACTCACATGACCAAAGGACATTGTCCCAAACCCTAAAAAAACCCTAATTCGACTCGATTGTTCTACGATGAGTCCTCACCTCAAGACCATTTTCTATCTAGTGCATGGTATCTCTCATGTTTCCATCACGCTACTAATACAATTCCATTCTACCATTCATCTACTCAAACCCTAATTCACGTCACCCATTCTATGGTAACTGAGTCGACACTCATCGCTTGAAAACAATGACAAACTTGTTCATTTTCTAGCACCATACTTGTTCACACCATATATCTCACGTTGATCAATGATTGCTCTCACATTGATCTCATGCTTCCCAAGCGACTACACCTCACTCATCCCCGTCGTTTCACCTCACTCACCCTCGTCGCTGCACCTCACTTTCCCCCATCGTTGCACCTAACTCAACCTCTTCACTGCACCTCACTCTCCCCCATCACARGTATGCAAAATGTTATCACCCATGTGGTTGTTGTATCACTGAGGGCAAGGGGGGGTTCATTATTGCTTGCATATCCTTCACATATCCTTTGCATATCGTGGCATTTCATTTTTTCTTGCATATCCTTTGGATAAAGAGATTGGYTTTCCTTCGTACTTCAGTACAAGTTCTGAACAAATCTCGTTCAGCCTCACACACCCATGCATTCAGAGTTGATGCAAGTAGCCTCTCCTTCACTTTCATTAATGTGAGCACCTTCACTGAAATTGGTACAACTACAACCCTTCTCTTATGAGTGAAAATTTTAAATGACTGATGTAATGTACCCAACCACCAGGATGGGACACACTACTCCAAAAATGATCTCCAAGAACCATATGAAAACCACTCTTCAATGTGCCCAACCACCAACAAGCCAAATCACAAAAATAACAAGACTCATCTAAAGTCTTAAGGTCTATCTCTGATAATAAAATTGATTCAAGAACACATGCATGAGATAAGGTAGTAGACCATGCATTTAACAAGAGTCAATATGAAAACCTTAAATAAGATTTATTGTGCCATGCACAACCATATCTAACAAGAAAATATATATTGGATATGCAAATCTTAGAAATGATAATCAATACATAACATAATTACAGATATAAACAAAGAAACCATATAACATAGAAATAACTTATCTTAAAAGATAACAATCACCAACTAGCTGTAGACCAATGGTGTTCCACCCAACCATAGACAATGTTTTTCCAAGCCTCAACAACAGGTCACCCCTGAGCTAGGGCTATGAATCCAAAAGGACAGGTTCCAGGGATACACTCGGCTTCCCAAATTATTCAACACTCAAGCTCTCATAGGTTTCTTAACACTCACACAATAATCCATAATACACCAAATCTCTTCTCTCCAGCCTGGACAACCCAAGAGCATGGACCCCCTTCTCTGCCATGTAGTCCCTTAGGTTTTCCATCTCCTTCTAGGGCTCTAGTGCTTCTGGGAAAGAATCTCCATGCCAGGACTCTCAGGACTCGCATCCATGATAAAGTCTAATTCATGCCAATGCCTCTCAAGCATACAACAATTACTCTATGGTTGGAATACACCAACAACTTTCTACAACCATCAACAATGGCTTCCTTCTTCAATAACTCATTCTCCTGTTCTCCCCAAGAAACAAAATGAGTATGAATTTTCAAATCAACAATGAGGAAGAAATCACGAGGAAGAAGAAGAAGAAGAAGAAGAAGAAGAAGAAGAAGAACCCCCCAAACTGCCCAAAGATTAGTTTATATATTTTCTTGGAATCAAGAACCATATGGAATTTTCCCCAAGTAGCTCATGTAACTGATTCTTTCTCTCAATAAAAATTCCAATATGGGTAAAATAAAATGTAATATAAATACTTACCCCTTTTATCCCCCTCTCTCATGGAATCATAGTCTCCTATGTCTTGTCCTTGTCTGTCTTGCAACCAACAATGTATTTTTTTAATATGTATATCAAAGTATTACATATTCTAGGCTTTCCAACCCCCTTTTGATTGTTTAGGCACTCTTTTCTTTCATCAATTAAACAAAATACAATATTTAATATGGGGACTAAAAACTAGGGTATTACATTCCCCTCCCCCTTATTTTGGCACCGTCCTAAGTGAATATACAAAACATAAATAAAAAATTCAAAACTCTTCAAACAATTGCGAGTACTCTATCTGCATGGGATATTCATGCTCCCAAGTAACATCTTTAGGGCCATAGAAGGTCCATTGAAAATTTTCTAGTTCTATGACTTGATTTCAGAGCATTTTTACTTTTCTGTCCAATATGCACACCGGTTGGACTTGAAAATCTCCTTCTCACTCCACTTAGATCAAATTCCAATCAATAACATGGTTATTATCGTGTACATACTTTGTTTATAAACAATACATGAAATACGTTATGCACATTCATGGAAGCAGGAAATGAAAACATATATGAAATTGACCCTATTTTGTCCAATATCTCAAATGGACCACAAAATATGACAGCTAGCTTTGTACAACTTCCCAACTTTAATGAAATCTTCTTGGGTTTCACCTTCAAAACCACATGTTCTCCCACTTTAAATTCTCTAGTTGTCCTGCTCTTATCTGCATAATTTTTTTTTCTATCTTGTGTGGCCTTCAAATTTTGCTTAATTTTAACCATCTGGTCTTCCATATCCTTGAGCAACTCTAGCCCAAGTACTACTCTATTTGCTGGGTTGTCCCAACTTACTGGAGTATTTCATTTTCTACCATACAACGTTTGAAATGGACTCATTTTTAATGAAGCTCGATACTCATTATTATAGAAAAACTCAACCAAATGAAAATAATCTTCCCACTTAGATGGTTTATCTATCACATACATTCTCAACATGTCTTCAATCACTTGATTGACTCTTTATCTCTGTCCATCTGATTGTGGATGGTATGCTATGCTAAAATTCAAGTTTATACCAAATCCTTTAAATATCCTCTCCAAAAGTTTGAAGTAAACTTTGGTACCTCTGTCTGAGACAATTGTCTTAGGTATCCCATGCAACCTAGCGATTTCCTTCATGGAAAGTTTTGCAATATTAGTTTCTATATGAGTCATATTGACAGACACAAAATGAACAACCTTTGTCAAATTATCAACCACTACCATTATTGAATCATGTTGCTTCACTTTCTTAGGCAACTTATTGATAAAATTAATGGTTACCACTTCTCATTTCTTCTCTGGAATTGGTAATGGCTATAGCAAACCCTCTGGGTGTCTATGATCAACTTTCACTCTCTGACATTCCATACATATGGTAATGTAATCAATAACATCCTTCTTCATTCAGGTAAAAAGAATTGGCTTCTTACTACTGCAATTTCTTTCTGGTAATCGAGATGTTCAACATATGGAACATTATGCATTTATTTTAATACCAGATTCTTAAGTTCTCCATAACTAGGAACATAAATTCTGTTCTTATGCATAAGTAATCCATCCTCCTTAATCTCGTATTCTTTAATTCTCTGCTGTACATTTTTTTGTTGTAAACTTTCTTTTACTTGTAGGTAATGCTGGTCTATAACAACAACAACCAAAATTTTGTTCTTCAAATCTAATTGATGCATACTAACGGCTATAGCATACATGAGATGGATTCTTTTGCAGAGTGCATCAACAACTTTATTTTCTTTTCCTTTGATATGCTTGATGTCAAAGTCATACTCACTTAAAAATTCCAACCATCTTGTTTTCCTGGCATTCAAGGTTGGTTGTTCAAAAATATATTTTAGACCACTATGGTCTATTATTAATTCAAATCTCTTTTCCATGAGATAATGCCTCCACATATTCTATGGATCAACAATGGAAACAAGCTCCAAATCATGTGTGGCATAATTCCTCTCATGTTTTTTAAGCTTCTTAGATTCATAAATGATGACATAACCATTTTGAGTGAGGACTCCACAAAGTTCTTCTTGCATGCATCTGTACATACCACAAAGTTTTCATTTGGGCCAGTAATATTAAAAATAGGTGCACTAGTAAGTAATTCGTTTAATAAATTAAAGTTCTCTTTACACTCTGCTATCCATTCAAACTTAATTCCCTTCTTTTGCAAAGAAGTGATATGATGAGAGATATTAGAGAATTATTTTATGAATCTCTGATAGTATCCAACTAATTTCGTAAAATAAATGATTTCTGATACATTTCTTAGTGCTCGCCATCCTCTAATGGCTTCAATACTTTTAGGATCTACCGCTATACCTTCTTCTGAAATGTTGTGTCCCAAATAATGGATCTGTTCTTGGTAAAAAGAACACCTACTTAGTTTGTCATATTGTCGATGTTCTCTTAGTACTTGCAATACCAACCTCAAGTGATGATCATTCTCTTCCTATGACTTAGAATATATAAGTATGTCGTCTAAGAAAACAATGAAAAACTTATCTAGATAATTTATGAATATGCCATTCATTAATCACATAAAGAGAACTGGTGCATTGGTCAATCCAATGGCACCATTGCAAACTCATAATGTCCATACCGAGTTCTAAAGGCCGTCTTACTGATATATTCTTCCTCGATTCTTCCTTGATGATATCTTAATCTTAGTTATATCTTTGAAAATATCTTTGCTCCTCTCAGTTGGTTAAAGAGATCATCAATTATGGGTAGAGGGTATTTGTTCTTCACAACAACTTTATTCATGTGTTTAAAGTCAATACACAACCTCAATGTTCCATCCCTATTTTTGAAAAAGAGTTCTGGTGCTACCCAAGGTGAGACACTTGGGCATATGTACCCTTTCTTCAATAATTATTCTAGTTGCATTTGTAGTTTTTTTTTTTATTCCGGTGTACTAATTTTGTAAGGAGTTTTTGATACATGAGTATTTCTTGGTACTAAATCAATAGAGAATTCTGTCTCCCTCTTAGCTGGAAATCTAGGTATGTCTTGGAATACATCTTCAAATTCTTACCATACAGAAAAATATTCAAGGATTGGTCCTTTAGTCCTTTATGGCTCCCCCACATGACCTGCATACAATTGACATCCCTTCTTGAAACATCTCTTCAGTTGTAAGGATGAAATTCCCTAATAGAAATAGGTCTTGGAATCCCTTTTATAGTGCTATGTTTCCCTTCTTCATAAAAACATGTAAATATCTTGTTATGACAGCCTAAGATAACATGATGCTAGTCCAACCAATCCATTTTAAATAGGATATCATAAGATCCTAATGAAATGATATTCATACGAGCATTAGTACTCACTCCATTCATATTTATTGGGAAACCTTTTACAATCTCATTGATCTTTCTTTTGGTTGCAGTTGCTAGCTGAACCAAACTGAACTTTTCAAGATTATTTTTCTCCAAATGTAATCTGTCTACTATTTTAGGATCATTGTAGCAATGGATTTCTCCTAAATCAATTAAAATGTTAACATGATAATTAATGATCTTACCTTCTACTTCGATCATATGGGGTTGGTATTCTTCTTGTCGATCTTATAAAGATGCATAGATTATTCCCATGCCTTTTACTGTTGTAGCCTCTTGGATGTTGTGCATGGTATTCATTCTCTCTCCTCTATGAAAGCAATCCTTGCACACATGATCTTCTTTGCATCCCCAACATTGGGTTGGTGGTATCCCCCTTTCCAAAAGGAATCTTCTCTCTTGGAATCATCTTTAACAAACTGATGTTGCTGATTTTTATTAGAGATATTTATGTTGAAGCAAGGTTTGAATCCTTTCATTATCTGATCATATTTCTCTTTCTTCTTATCCTCCCAAGACTTCTACAAAGATTCTCTTCCCTTTCCTTTCTCATACAGGTACTTAGCCTTCATGATGGTCTCTGTCCAAGTCCCGAGTTCATCATTTTTGTTGAATTTTTACTTATACAACTAGAAGTTACGGTTCTTTTTTATTATTATAATCATTTAGCACATTAGTTGTATAAATAAGATCACTGAAAGAGAGGCAATCACAGAAACAATAGAGACACACAGATTATCCTGGGAAACCCTCATGGGGGAGAAAATCCAAAAAAAACTTCCTCAATATATATAGACCAAAGACCAAACATAAGATCCTCCTCTACTCCTTCAATAGGAAGATTAGCACACCACTTAACCAAGAAATACCAAGGGATAGACCAAAAACCCTCCTTGACATCATCTCCCAGTTGCAATAGTTTCTCCTCCAAGACTTGCGCACTGCGGAGTTGGATGTTGTGTGTGTCCAAACGAGGCACTGACCTCTCTTATAAATAGTGGTTTGGCCAGCCTATAATTAGGTCTAGGCTGACCTGTCACTTTACCCTCTTAATTTACAATTAACTGTCAAGGCACAATAGGGTTAACTTTTAAAAAGGCACAACAGGACCTAATTAATAAATATAAAATAATAATATTATTTAACACTCTCTCTCATAAAGAATATTCTTCAAAGTTATGATATTTCAACACTCCCCCTTAACAAGAAGGGTATTCTACTGACAACATTAATAAAAACTAATTGGACTCAATACATCATCAAGAGGAGGGGACATTGCCATCAACATCGAGAACACTGTTGGTCATACATATAGGTCATCGAAAGTTTTTCTCATCATCAACACGAATAGAAACTGAACATCATCATCATATGCAACACAGAGCTCGAGTAACATCATAATCATCAACAACATGAAGGTGGAACATCAAGATCAACAACAACATGAAACTGGAACAACAACATCAACAATACAGAGCTAGAGAAACATCATCAACAACACGTAGCTGGAACACCAACATCAACAACATGAAGCTGGAACAACAACATCATCAACAACACGGAGATGGAATAACATCATCAATAGCATGAAGCTAGAACATCAGTATCTATATGTGGCAACATAATGAGGGAGGTGCATCAACAACAACATATGTGGTACTTTTATAGACCATCCTTATCGAACCTTTGGGATCTTCCCAGGAATCATAAGATTCCCTAGGATATAGAATCCTAACTAAGATACCACTTGGTACTTTGACAGACCATCCTTATTGGACCTTCAGGATCTACCCAGGAATCATAATATTCCATAGGATATATAATCCTAATTGAGCTACCACTACTGACCACAACTGGCATATACATGCACAGGTACTCTGACAGACCATCCTTACCAGACCTTCGAGATATTCCTAGGGATGATCAGTCCCCTAGGATATAAAATCCTAACTGAGCTACCTGTTGTTGGTCAATATACCATAGTATCATCAACATCACTCCTCATTTCGAGGGAGGTCCTTTTGGATTACACCAAGCTTGTCTCAGGAGTACTCAAACTTCACACGAGATAGAGGCTTAGTCAACACATCTGCAACCTTCTCATCTGTGCCAACATATTGGAGATTCACAACTTCCTTCTATACCAAGTCATGAATGTAGTGGTACCGTATCTCAATGTGCTTCATCTTATCGTGGAACACTGGGTTCTCTGTCATCTTTATGCAACTCTGGTTATCAAAAAATATCACATTAGCATCCATTTCTAGGTCAAATAGACCTGTCAACATCTTCCGAAGCCATATGGCTTCACAACTGGTGGAGCATGCTGCAATGTACTCCGCTTCTGCCGTACTGTGAGAAACATTCGATTGCTTCCTACTTTTCCATGAAGTCATGACTGAACACAAACTGAAACAAGATCTTGAAGTGTTTTTTTTGTCAGAAGTACTTCCAACCCAATCTGAATCAACATAACCATACAATCTGAAGTCACAATCTCCAGTAAAACAAAGGCCATAGTCCAATGTACCCTTACGGTATCTCATCACATGATTTGCAACTACAAGGTGAACACGTTTAGGCTCCACTAGATATTGAATCAAGGTGTTCACAACAAAGCATATATCTAGTCCGGTATTCATTATATACATCAATGAACCAATCATATATACATGCACATGTACTTTGACAGACCATCCTTAACAAACCTTCATGATCTGCCCAGGGATGATTAGTCCCTTAGGATATAAAATCCTAACTGAGCTACCTATTGTTGGTTAAGATACCATAGTATCATCAACATCACTCGCCCTTTCGAAGGAGGTCCTTTCAGACTACACCAAGCTTGTCTCGGGAGTACGCAAA
Source organism: Picea engelmannii (assembly GCA_009831015.1). Taxonomy (NCBI): domain Eukaryota; kingdom Viridiplantae; phylum Streptophyta; class Pinopsida; order Pinales; family Pinaceae; genus Picea; species Picea engelmannii. The sequence continues at coordinate 54,289 of ML806045.1, read as the reverse complement.
CTTCACACAAGACAAAGGATTAGTCAACACATCTGCAACCTTCTCATCTGTGCCAACATATTGGAGCTTCAAAACTCCCTTTTGTACCAAGTCATGAATGTAGTGGTACTAGATGTCAATGTGCTTCGTCTTATCGTGGAACACTGGGTTCTCTGACATCTTTATGCAACTCTGGTTATCACAAAAGATCACTGTAGCATCCATTTCTAGGTCAATTAGACCTATCAACATCTTTCGAAGCCATATGGCTTCACAACTAGCAAGGCATGCTGTAATATACTCCGCTTCTACGATATTGAGAGCAATATTGGATTACTTCTTTCTTTTCCATGAAGTCATGGATGACCCCAAATTGAAACAACATCTTGATGTGCTTTTTCTATCAAAATCACTTCCAGCCCAATCTGAATCAGTATAGCCATACAATCTGAAGTCACAATCTCCTATAAAATAGAGGCCATAGTCTAACGTACCCTTAAGGCATCTCATCACATGTGTTGCAACTACAAGGTGAACACATCTAGGCTCCACTAGATACTGACCCAAGGTGTTCACAATAAAGCATATATCTAGTCTGACATTCATAAGATACATCAACGAACCAATCATTTGTTTGTATAGAGTAACATCAACTATTTCTGACAAAGTATCAACCAATAACTTCATATTCATTTCCATAGGAGTGGACATATATTTACAGTCCATCATGTCGAATCTCTTTAGAATTTGCACAAAATACTTTCCTTGATTAAGGAAAATATCTTCTGGGCTTGCCATACTTCAAGACCTAAGAAATAGTGCATCAGGCCTAGGTCCTTTATTTCAAATTCAGCGGCAAGCTTCTTCTTACAATCTTTGATGAGATTTTATTCACCTATCAAGAATAAGTCATCCACATATAGAAACAATATAACTAGTCCATCATCCACAATCTTGAATTAAATATTGGGATTATATTTACTCTTGATAAATCCCAAGCTCATTAGAAAACTATCAATACTGCAATACCAAGCTCTTGGAGCTTGCTTCAAACCATACAAGGCCTTCATCAACTTGCAGACACGAGTCTTCCTGTCTTGTACTTTGAAACCAATTTTTCACATCACATTGTACCAAACTATTACACTTGCTTAGTTGCAACTCAATCTACATAATCATGTGTTGGTTCTATGTGCTTTCTGCAAAGCACTATTTGTATCACTTCCTAAGAGTATGTCCTCTACTCTCTCATGACAACAACTTCATCTAGAACTGAAAGTGGCTCAATAAATGACACTGAGGGTAGCTTATCCTCTTTCTATAGTGGTAACTCAATCTTCTCTTGTAGTCATGTCTCCATGGCCCGACTAATGTACTGCACCAACTGGCACTGGAGATAACTCAATCTCAAATAAAAGGATTGTCATACTTTCTCCTTTTGAATATCATACTGTATTGACTTATTTTAATGAATCATGTTTGTTTTATATATACTTCTTCTGATTACTAGAGTAAGTGTCTCGTCATAGTATTCCCCCTCTTGCTAGGAGAATCCTCTGGACACCAATCAAGATTTTTATTGTTATCTACAATATGCTTGATCTGGTAGATCAATCTTGGAAGTCACCATCGACTTCCCTTCTGGTCTCAAGGAAAAATCCATATCCCAGTCCTTCTGACTGGCTTCCTCCTCTAGCATTGAAACAAGGAAAGCTTCTTCTTCTATAGGTTTCTGAAGCTACAATTTGGTCTTGTCAACTTATGGAATCTCCTAGAAGACATCTCTTTTTCCCATCTTATCCTCTCTGAGATCATGCTCACTCTAAGTCTATATAATCTTCAGAGCCATCTTCTCCCTATGATATGGCACATCAATGACATATGGATTTGCATCTTGCAAAGTGTCATGGAACCATGCTGGTATCTTCCTAGTTACTTCATTGATTTTAGGTAGGCCCTTCTTGCTCTATTAACTCTTCCCGATGATCTGAAGAGTGATCAACTGTATTAGAGGGATTTGTTCTGTTATCTAGCACAAGTATCTTTTTCTTCTTCTTCTTCTTCGATACATGGATGTATACAGTCATGTATACAACTTGGATAGTCTACTCCATGTCTCATCTAATATGTTTCCTCCTACAATCATCACTATAGCTTCCTCAGGGTTATCACCTATGACCTACCTATAACAAGAACAACAAGGGAGAAGCAACATACAAGAATAATACTCTTTATAATAATAATAAAAACAATAGTGAGAACAATCGTCACAATATATCCTTCATATCTATCACTTGTGAACTTCCTAAAACAAGGGTCAAAAGTAAGAAATACAATAATAAGAAATGAGAGCAACATTGTTAAGAACCAAATATCAATATAGCATAGAAAAACCTCAGAAAAAGTACTCAACGCCTTGAAAAAGAGATAATTTCAGATAATAAGCCTCTTCGAGGGGGCAACCTCCTTTTACCCCACTTAAATGTTCAAGTCCAAG
>ML806045.1:31907-51713 GCA_009831015.1 Picea engelmannii | reverse complement strand
GGCCTAAAGCCGACATAAATAAAATAACATTACTAATCTAAATTACAACTAATGGCCTAAAGCCGACATAAATAAAATAACATTACTAATCTAATATGCCCCAATTAAGTGGTAATGAGCCAATATTAGGGCTTAACAAACACTCTACTAGTGTTGTGATCAATCATTCCTCCATGGTAACTTGGAAACAAAACAAGAAGTTTCTCCTAGAGGAGATGTTATTTATATCTAGTAAATGATTACAGTACTAATTTATCTCAATAGTTCTCACATGCTACCAAGTATTCAATAATAATACTTTTCAAATATTGCTATCACAACTATAGTGTTTAGCAGTCATCAAACTTCATATGTGTAAATTCGAATCTTATCAATTTAATCAATCAAACTTGGAACTTGGAGTCTTGTACTCAAGAATGAGTGTTGCTTTTCTTCCGAGTCTCATTCATTCAACATGACAAGCATTTTCTTCAACCTTTCCTCTGTACTAAGAAAATATGCTATCTTGATAGAAATATGAGTTAGGGAATAAACTCTATAATCTCAACTTTAATCAATATAATACTTTGAATTTAATTTTGACCAATGGTTAGTATGATAGTCATAACTTCAATAGATCAAAATACAACCTAGATGTTCATAAGATCATAACAAATAGAGGCATATTAAATTGATCAAACCTGAGGTGCATTGTTCTTCTGAATGTGATGGATCTAAGATCCCTTTGGATCTATGATTGTTGTTTAGACAAAATATACCTTCTCTTGCAAATACCCTTTAAAAATAATGATACAATTTAAACATATGTAAGTACATACCTTCGAGAGTATTGGCAGGTAGTGGCACCATCCAACAACTTTGAAAATAAATAACAAACCTTTAAAACTTCAAAGGTGTTCTAACTTGTGGTTTAAAGATAGCTAGAGGTTTTCTAGGGTAAGGTGCACTAGGATAAAAATCAATCCCAACACTTCACAAAAACTTTCACTGCAACTGGTACAACAACTAGTGCTGGCACTACATCTGGTGCTACAACTGGCATGATGGAATTGGCACCGCAACTACAACTGATACTGCAACTGGAACTCCAACTTAGGGTTTTATGAGGAAACCCTAATTTCTTAAACTTCAAATTTCAGAATTCCGATCCAGGGACTAGATGTGCCCTCCTAGGGTGAGTTCCTAGGTGTGGTTACTTTCTCCAACATCCTCCTCAAACAAGGAAAACACCATACTTCAGGTTTCTGTAGAAACCCTAATTATGTAGCAGCTGCAACACTGAAAACTGAACTTTGAAGAGGGTGGGCTGAGGCTAGCTACTTATTTATAAACTGTGAGTTGGTATCTTCTAGGCCTGCTCTGATACCATGTTGAAGTTTTACTTATACAACTAGCATTTACGGTTCTTGTTTATTATTATAATCATTTAGCACATTAGTTGCATAAATAAGATCACTGAAAGAGAGGCAATCACAGAAACAATAGAGACACACAGATTATCCTGGGAAACCCTCATGGGGGAGAAAACCCAACAAAAACTTCCTCAATATAGATAGAAAAAAGACTGAACAAAATATCCTCTACTCCTTCACTAGGAAGAGTAGCGCACCACTTAACCAAGAAATACCAAGAGATAGACCAGAAACCCTCCTTGACGTCACCCCCAGTTGCAACAATTTATCCTCCAAGGCTTGCGAACTACAAAGATGGATGTTGTGTGTGTCCAAATGAGGCACTGGCCTGTCTTATAAATAGTGGTTTGGCCAACCTATAATTAGTTCTAGGTTGACCTGTCACTTTACCCTCTTAATTTACAATTAACTGTCAAGGCACAATAGGGCCGACTTTTACAAAGGCACAATAGGGCCTAATTAATAAATATAAAATAATAATATTATTTAACACTCTCTCTTAGATAGAATATTCCTCAAAGTTATGATATTTCAAAAATATTGAAAATTTTATTTATAAAATGATTAAAGTCCACTTAAGAACCTTTGTATCTTCACCTTCTCATATTTTATAAACCCTACATACTTCAACAATCCACATAACTTCTTTTCATATTCTGCCATGGTCATGCTTCCTAATCTGAGTTCAAAGAACTCTTAAAATTTCTTGTCATAGAAATGCCGTGAAAGGTACTCCTTTTGGAAATATCTCTTGAATTGTTTCCAAGTGATCATGTTCTCATTAATGTGCTCAATTTGCTTCAATTGATCCCACCGCATGACAACCTTTTCATGCAAATGGTATGTGGAAATTCTGGCTTCTGGTTTAGATGAATAGTTATGAAATTGGAAATACTTCCTGATTCCCAACAACTAGGATTCAACATCATCTAATTTTTCTCTTTCACCATCAAAGGATAATGGTTTAAGATTCCTCAACTCTCCTTGCAAAATGTCCAATTCATATCTTCTTCTTTGGTGCCTAACAAGAGACACTTCTGGACTGCTTATGGAATATTAAGATGCATAAAACTTCCTTGCCGAGTAAGGAGGTGAGCAATGTCCATGAGTTCTTCCAGTACTTATTGAATGACCAACTCTTATGTAGTTACCTCTTCTTTCATGATGTTGACCATATTCCTCTTGTCTTGAGCCCGATCCATTCCTTTCCTTCCTATTTATTCTTTTCATCACTTGAACATTTATTTGATTTTTCTCTCTTGTCAACTTCTCGTTGTCTACTTTGTAACTCTGAATTTCTATTTTCAAGCTTCTCACAGTCTCTAATAATATTTCTTGTTCCCCTTTGCTCTGGTTTCCATTGGAATCTATCTTTGCATTACCAACACTGATATTTTGAACCTTGGCTTCTTTCTCATGACTAAAGGATCCTTCTCCTTCCTCCATTTACCAAATCTACATTCTTATCTTGAACTGATATGTTTATATCTCTTAATTTTGCAAAATGTGCAAGAAACCATTTTTGTTAGAATTTTTCTTATTATAGAAATTGTCATTTAATTTTTGCAGGATTCTTTTTCTGCTTAATTCATTAAGAATTATATCATTTATTCCAATTCTAATATATCCAAGTTATTCTTCTTTGAACTATATTTTCAACGAATATTCTCTTTCCTAATTCTGAGTCTTGAGAAAACAATTATTGGTGGAAAAAACAATGAAGGAATATTCATTAGCACAAGCAACATAGTATCAACGCTCAACAACCATCCGATCATTCCTTTATATTTAAAATTGACTGTTGATCTAGTTTCCTTTTGGATTCAAACTTTATCGTCGATTTTCTCACTGGCGCGCCATGCAACCACAATGCACACTAGTCATCCAATCATTTCTTGATTATATCTCAGTCGTTGATCTGTCTTAATGGATTCACTGCGGATATAAGTAATATATCTTCTTCATTTTGTGCTTCCACGATATCCAAGTTGTACCCTCTAGTTCCTCCGCACTCACTTTGCACTTATGATTATATTCTTTTCCCTTTTCTTCCCCATAGGTCTATGATACATCATGAGCCATCAAATTATTCACCCTCTGGGTCGTCTGATATGTGACATGTGGCAACCTCCTGACCATTGGATCTATGACATGTGGTGATCTCATGACCGCTTGATCAGTTCTCCATACTTAGTCATTTTCTCAAATCTCACCATGGGCACCGAGTCTACAACACTTGCCTCACTCTTATATCTATGATCCCGTTTGTCTGACCGATTCTTGTTACTTAGTCATTTTTTTATTATATTTCACTACAGGTCCACAAAACATCTCCATTCTACTGATTTCTTCTGGATACTTAGTCATTTGTTTGAGATATATTCATTCAACATATTATTCATACTTAACCAATTTTTGATATCTTACTATGGGATCACGAGTCTGTGGGTCCACAAAATTTATTCACATACCCCCGACTCTCCATCATGCTCACCACCTTCATGATATCTTGATACTTAACCATTTGTCTAGATATCTCCGTGCTCTGCGACATCTTGACACTTAATCGCTTTTTGAGTTCTTTTCGAAATCACGACCTACAACATTTTCCCGATACCTATATATCTGTGATCTCATCTGCCCGACTGATCCACTCTTGGTACTTAGCCGATTTTCAATATTTTTTCGTGGGTCCGTGGGTTTGCGGGGCTACCTCATTCCTTCACATAACCCCGATGCTTGGCCGTGGTCACCACCTCCGCGACATATTGGGACTTAGCTGATTTTCCACTTCTTACCTTGGGTTCATGGGTTCATGAGGATACCACACTTATTTCCATACCTTTGATCCTTCGCCAGCCTCACCACCTCCGTGATATCTTGGGACTTAACCAATTTTCCAACTCCTTTCGTGCATACGTCACAAATGAGTGTCCTCCATGTGGGATTCCACTGATATGGCACTAATCTGTATGGTAATGAGGTTGCTATCGTGGTGCTGACGTGGCTAGGCTGTGCCACCAGCATCGTCCCCCCTCCAAATCTTTGATATTAATAGTTGATCTCAAGAGATCAATGACTAAGATTGAACTTCCTCTGGATTCATCATTCTTTCTCACCAAAAGTTCATTTACTTACGTGGGGTTCCTTACTCTCCCATTTTCTTTTAATCCACATATCTTCACATTTTCTTTATAAAATCTTGGTATTCATTTTCCCTTATGAATGTGGGATATACATGTATACATCAACAATTTCCATTTACATCGGCCTGTGCATTCTTGATTGTCTAGTAGGATTTCACGACTCGACGTTGTATCCTACAACTATGTCTCTAGTCCATATAGATTGAATGTTGAAACCAAGGTTCTGATACCAATATGTAATGTACCCAACCACCAGGATGGGCCACGCTACTCTAAGACCATATGAAAACCACACTATAATGTGCCCAACCACCAATAGGCCGGATCACGAAAATAAAAAGATTCATCTCAAGTCTTAAGGTCAATCTCTGATAATAAAATTGACTCAAGAACACATGCAGGAGATGAGGTAGAAGAACATGCATTTAACAAGAGTCAATCTAAAAACCTTAAATAAGAGTTATCATGTCATGCACAACCATATCTAAAAAGTAAATATATATTGGATATGAAAATCTTAGAAATGATAATCAATACACATCAAAATTACAAATATAAACAAAGAAACCATATAACAGAGAAAAACACTTATCTTAAAGATAAAAATCACCCACTGGATGAAAACCAAGGACGTTCCACCCAAACATAGACACTGTTGTTCCAAGTATCAATAGTAGGTCACCCCTGATACAGGGCTATGAATCCACAAGGACGAGTTCCAGGGCTACACTCAACTTCCCAAACCAGTCAACACTTAAACTCTCACAACTTTCTCAGCACACACACAACAATCTATATTACACCAACTATGTTCTCTCCAACCTACACAACCCAAGAGAATGGAACACTTTCTCTGCTACACAATCACTCAAGATGTCCATCTCCTTCTAGGGTTCCAATGCTTTTGGGAAAGAATCTCCATGCTGGGACTCTCAGGACTCGCAGTCGTGGTCAAGTCCGATTCATGCCAATGCATATCAAGAATACATGCATTAATCTATGGATGGAATACACCAAAAAATTTCTACAACCATCAACAATGGCTTCCTTATTCAACAACTCATTCTTCTATTCTCCCAAAGAACCAGAATGAGTATGAATTTCTAGATCAACAACGAGGAAGAAGAACAATATGAAAAAGAAGAAGAAGAATAAAACAATAAAAGAGGATGTGGATGTGGAATAAATAGCTTCAGAGGAAACATGCTAGACACAACCAAGGTGATAGATCCAATCTTCACTATACCCATTGCAAAAATAATGGGTCATATGGAGTAGATGAATGTAGAGTTCCATGGGATAAGATCAAAGAAGACAGACCAAACAAGAAATAGGAAAAAGTAAAAATTTAGAACCAACGAAAGGTAATCCATCTGAATCTACCCATTACATTGTTTCTCATTGCAATATAGGAGTAAAAAAATATTTATTTAACAATTCATATGCTCCTTGGAAACATGCATGGCTTATTGATAGAGGTGCAACCTCCCACATGATATTCCAAAGATACTTCTTCAAATACTTCAATGACAATGTGGATGACATAATGTATTTTTTAGATAAGTCGACTCTCAAACCCTCAGGAATGGGCACCATCAAACTTAAGTTTCCTGGATTCCCATATTTTCTTCTTCATAATGTGCTCTATATTCTTGAGTTGCAAAGGATATTGTCACCCCTTGTGCACATAAGAAAACAAGGCCACTCTATTTAGATGATCGGTGGAAAAGTCAAAATACAAAAGGATTCTAATAACATGCTTGTTATGACCAGAATGGAATATGGAAGATTGTTGAAGCTCAATGGGACATCTTCACATACACAAAATGATACATACTTTTCTCATCATGGTGAAGGTATAATTCCATCTAGTATTTTGTGGCATGCTAGATTTGTCCATATCAATTATGATAGTCTTCATTTATTGACAAAGAATGATGTTGATGATTTTCCTACTATTCCTAGGAAATTGAAACAATGTGATGCTTGCATCCTTGGAAAGCATAGAAAACAACCATTCCATGATTCTACTTCTAGATCGTACAAAAAAATTGAACTGATTCATTTTTATTTGTGTGGCCCTATGCCTATTCCTTCTACAAATGGAAATAAATATATCATGTCTTTTATTGATGATTACACCAGGATGTGTTGGGTATACTTGCTGAAAGATAAATCACAAGATTTTGAAAAAATTTAAAAATTTTCATGTATCGATTCAAAATGAAGCTCAGTCTCATATTGGCTCTCTTCGCATTGATAATGGAAAGGAATACCCATCTAATGAATTTGAAATCTACCTTTTCCAACATGGGATCAAGCATCAAACCACAATTCCATACAATCCTCAACAAAATGGTGTTAGATGAATGAATGAATAGGACACTCTTAAATATGGTTCACTCCATGATGTTTTTCAAGAATGTAAAATTGAAGTTTTGGGATGATGTAGTTCTATGTGCAATTTATGTCAAAAAATATGTCGATCTCATGCTCTTAAAAATGTTAATATTTTTGGTGTAATACTTATAATTGTAAAAAGCCTCATTGTGGCTAGTCGACCCTGTTTTATGGGTTAGTTGTGTCAAGAATCATTTCTCTTCAAGAGACATTGTTTTGTATAAATAGAGGATAAGTTCCTCTCATTTGGACACACACACACACACACTTCTCTTGTGCATCTTGGAGCGCATAAGAAGGTCTAGCGCACAAGTCTTGGACACTGGTTCTTTTGGTGTTTTGGTCTTGGTATTTCTTGGAGAGATATAACACATCATTGTATTGGTTGAAGGAATCTATATTGAGGATTTTAGTTGCTGGGTTTTATCCCCCATGAGGTTTTACCAAGATAATATTTGTGTTCTATTGTATCTTTGATTGTCTATATTTCAATGATCCTACTACAATTGCTATTGGATTAAGTAATTGTAATTATGTAACTAGAAAATTTTAAAATTCTAACATGGTATTAGAGAAAGCTTGAATAGAAGCTAGTTACAGATCTATAAGCCTAAAAAGGAGCCATTTTCAGTCTAGAGACAGTTTCCTGACAAACCAAGACCATTAGGAGGTTCTCCCTAGCCTAGATCACTTTTCCAGTGGACCAGTTTTCTAGTTTGCAGCTGTTGTAGTTAGGGTTTCACCCAAAACCTAAGGTTGACATTTTTCTAGTTTATGGTGGAAGTTTTACAAAGATACCCCCAAGTAGATTGCCTTAGAAGAGCGCACCTACTGGTAAGTCTAGTCTTTCAATTTTGGTCATATTTTTGTGTGGTCCCAGGCAGGATGACTACCCGAACAAAAATCAATGAGAATCTAGATGGAGTTGATAACTTCAGGGCCTAGAGGTACAAAGTAACCCTACTTCTTGAAGAACATAAATTGGATAGTTCATTATAGAATAAGTTCAAGAATCTCAAGGAGATGAAGCTAAGGAACAATATAAGAAGGGCATGGTGAGAGAAAAATGAATTATTGCATAGTACTCCATTAAGGACCACCTTATCCATCATGTATCATAATTATATTCTCCAAAGAGAATGATGGAAACCTTAACTTGTCTGTTTGAAGGAAGAAACATAAACCGAAGAATGACTGAGATCTCAGTTGAAGAATGTGAAAATGCAGAACTCATAAAGAATTCACTCCTACTTCTCAAGAGTGAATCAAATCAAGGAGAATATAGAAGCCATTGGTGACTCAATATAAGGAGAAGACATGGTTATGACTACCTTGAATGGACTCCCAAGGTCATGGGATGCATTCATCCAAGGAATTTTCTCAAGGAAGAATCTTCCCAAGTTCAGTAGGCTTTGGAAAGATTGTAACCTGGAAGAAACTAAGAAAACTGCAAGAGAAGAAAATATGGAAGATGAAGATCAAACCCTAGCCACCCACACTAGGAAAGGAAAGAACACGAAGGAGAATTCTTTACCTAAGAAGTTTAATATGGGTCAAAGAGACAACTCAAAGATCAAATGTTACTATTTTCAGGAGTTGGGAAACTTTGTTATGGATTTCCCCCTCATTATGGAAATTGAGAATAATAAATGAAGTAAGAGGCATCACACTCACACAACTGAAGATGATGAGCCTCCCAAGAATATTCCAAAGTAAGATGAATCAAGTGATGAATATTATGTTCTTATCTCAGCCCTCACAGGTACTTTTACTCATGGAAGTGACACTTGGTTGATAGACAATGGTGCTTCCAAGCACATGAGAGGCTATGAAGACTCCTTATCTAAACTTATTCATAAAGATTCACCTCACAAGGTGACATTGGGTGATGACTATCGATATCCAATCAAAGGTGTTGGAGAAGCTTCCTACAAGTTAAACTCAAGAAATCCAATGAAGATGAAGGAATTTCTCTATGTTCCAGGTTTAAAGAAGAATCTTCTCTCAATTTAAGCATTGGATAAGAAAGGATTTAGAGTAGCACTTATTGATGGTTAAGTTCTTATGTGGCCTAGAGGGAAGACCCTTGATGATGAAATAGTGTTTGGATTTGAAGAAGGAGGTATCTACAAATTAAAAGGACATTCAGAATCCACAATGGTTCATGATATTGTGAATCCCAGTGAACTATGGAATAGGGGATTTGCTCACCTACACTACAAAATTCTTCCAGTTGTGAGTAAAATGGTGACAGGTCTTCCAGAAATCCAAGAAAAACTAGATGGAGTGTGCAAAGTATGTACACAAGGAAAGAACATGAAGCACGCCTTTTCTAATAGCGATAGCAGATCCAAATGAGTTTTGGACATTGTGCATTCAGACGTGTGTGGACCGATGTTGGCAGTTTCACTAAGTGGGTATGTATATTATGTATATTTCATTGATGATTACTCATGTAAAACTTGGATTTATTTGTTAAAAGCAAAGAATGAAGTTTTTGGGAAATTGAAAGAGTTGAAGGCTCTAGTAGAAAACTTGCTAGAGTGGAAGATAAATACCTTGTGATCATACAATGGAGGTGAATTCACCTCAGAAGAATTCAAGGAGTATTGCAAGGAAGTTGGGATTAAGAGGGAGATTTCTACTCCCTATAACCCTAAAAAAAATGGAATAGTTGAAAAGAAGAACCGAATGATCATGGAAGTAGTAAAGGCCATGATCCATGATAAAGATCTTCCTATGCCTCTGTGGGAAGAAGCAACAAAGACGACAATGTATGTGCAGAATAAAAGTCCCTACAAGGTGCTTGAAAACAAGACACCTGAGGAGATGTTTTCAGGAGAGAAGCTAGAAGTCAGCCATTTCAGAATATTTGTCTGCCCTGTATTTGTTCACGTCCCCAAGGAAAAGAGGACAAAGTTGGACCCTTCCGGACAAAAGGGCATATTTTCTGGTTACAGTGACACATCAAAGGATCACAAGATATACATTCCTGGTCATTGGAAAGTGGAGAACAGTTGAGATGTAACCTTTGATGAGATTGAAACTTTTAGTAAATCCAAACAGATCTGTGCAGAAGAAGTACATGAAGAAGATAAGGAATTCTTAAAGTTCCAAAGGCAGTTGAACCAGAGGAAGTGATTCTAGAGGATCATGACATAGTAGAACCTTAGAAACCAACTAAGATACCTTCTCTCAAGAGAAGACCAACTTGGGCACAACAACTTATCAGAGATGCAAAAAGAATTGGTGCCCCAAAGAAATATTTCAAGGAAAGTAAGAAGCCGAAGTCGTATTCCATCTACATGGCATGCTTGTGTGACACAATGGATGCATAACCTTCCAATTATGAAGAGGTTGTAGAAAATCAAGTATGGAAAGATGCCATGGTAGAGGAATACCAATCCATTATGAAAAACGATGTCTGGGATGTGGTTCCCATACCAAAGGAAAAATCTGTGGTGAGCTCGAAATGGATCTACAAGATGAAACACGTAGCTGATGGCAGTATTGAAAATTATAAGGCAATATTTGTGTCCCGAGGTTTCTCTTAGAAGGAAGGGATTGACTATGAATATATTTTTCTCTTGTATCAAGATATACCTCTATCAAGACTATACATTCATTGGTTGCCATGATGAAATGGAAGGTGCACCAGATGGATGCAAATACAACCTTCTTGAATGGTGAAATAAAACAAGAATTTTATGTGGAGCAACCACTTGGATTAGATACACATGAAAGGGAGACTCAGGTGTGCATATTAAAAAATGATTTCTATGGATTGAAGCAGGCACCTAGAGCATGGTATGGTATGATTGACAATTTTCTGATGGGCTCAGGTTTTACCAAGAGCAGTGCATATCCTAACCTTTACCTTAATGTTGAGGATGGTGAACCATTGATTCTACTGCTGTATGTAGATGACATGTTTCTAATAGGTGCGAAAAATCTCATCATTGAATGTAAGAGAAAATTGGCTGTAGAATTAGAGATGAAAGATTTAGGAATGATGCACTACTTCTTGGGACTAGAAGTTTGGTAGAGATCATATGGGATTTTCCTAAATCAAGTAAAGTATGTTGTGGAAATATTGAATAGGTTCAAGATGTTGGCCTGTAAGTCCATGGCTACCTCGATGGTATCAAATCTAAAGTTGCCACTGGATACAATTTCAGAGATTATGGATTATACCTTATAGAGATATATAGTGGGCTCGTTGATGTATTTGACGAACACAAGACCAGATACATGTTTTTCTATGAACACTTTGAGTCAACATTTGGAGTAGCCCAGACTGGTTCATTTGGTTGCAACAAAACATATGTTGAGGTACCTTATGGGTACTCTAGATCATGGTCTCTGGTATAGATCTGACCATGAGTTTTAATTGTATGGATACTCAGATTCAGATTGGGCCAGAAGTATTCCTGACCGGAAGATCACTTCAGGATACTGTTTCAGTCTTGGCTCCAGTATTCTCTCGTGGAGCAACAAGAAGCAATCTTATGTGGCACTTAGTATGATTGAAGCTGACTATGTGGAATCATATGCAGCGAGCATAGAAGCAGTGTGTCTTTGGAAGTTGCTGTCTGGGTTATTTGGTCTCGGATTGGAGGTGACCTACATTTGGTGTGACAACTAGAGTTTCATGAATTTGTCAGAGAACCTGATGTTCTAGGACATGTCGAAGCGTATCGAGATCAAATAGTACTATATTAGGGATATGGTATAGAGGGGAACAATGAGGCTCCAGTTCGTGACTACTAAGGAATAGGTTTCAGATGTGTTCACCAAGCCGCTGCCAAGGACAAAGTTCAAGTACTTCAGGGACAAGCTTGGTGTGGTCCCTCTTCAGAGGGAGTGACAGGTGGAACTCATACAACATGAGAAAGGGCTGGCACTGAGTTTGTTGGATCTCATCCATCATGAAAAAGGGATATCACCGAGACAAGAGTGCACATGATCAGGTACTGATGCATCACGGGGAGTGGATGTCCTGGAGACATGTTGTAGCTATTGAGAGCTACCCACAGACCTTGGTTTCATGGGGTGAAGTCATGTTTCACTATGAATATACAAGGATGTATAGATTCACATGTTCAATAGTCAATGGATGTGAGCTCGTGTGGTATCATACTTGGAGTTTGTGTTTGGAAAGAATACCTTCGTAGTTAAGAGGGAGTGTTAATATTTTTGGTGTAACTACGGAAGATATTCTTGTATATTTGTTTTGTTCAAACCTTTAAAAGGTTATTATAATTATATTGTACAATTCGGCTCAACATAAATTATTATATTATTGGTATTTTACTTGTAATTGTAAAAATCCCAATTTTGGCTAGTGGGCCCTGTTTTATGGGTTAGTTAGTTCAAGAGTCATGTATCTTCAAGAGACACTGTTGTGTATAAATAGAGGATATTTTCCTCTCATTTGGACACACACACACACACACACACACACACACACACACACACACACACACACACACACACACACACACACTTCTCTTGTGCATCTTGGAGCGCATAAGAAGGTCTAGAGCACAAGTCTTGGAGGCTGGTTCTTTTGATGTTTCGGTCTTGGTCTTTCTTGGAGAGCTATAACACATCATTGTACTGGTTGAAGGAATCTATATTGAGGATTTTGGTTGCTGGATTTTCTCCCCCATGAGGTTTTTCCAGGATAATCTGTGTTCTATTGTGTCTGTGATTGTCTATCTTTTAGTGATCCTACTACAATTGCTATTGGATTAAGTAATTGTAGTTGTGTAACTAGAAAATTTTAAAATTCTAACAAAAAACAAGACTCCTTATGAAATGTGGTATGGACACATTCCTTTGGTGAGGCATATCGGGATCTTTGTTCCCACCTTCTATGCCTTGATTACTGAGGAGAAAAGAAGCAAGATTTATGGAAGGAGTCAAAAGTGCATCTTCTTGGGGTACTCAAATACCACCAAGGAGTATCGTCTTTATGATGAGACAAACAAGAAATTTATCCTTTCCAGAGATGTAATATTTCTTGAATCCTCCACGAAAGATGAAACTATTGAGAGGGAGATTTATCATCTTGATAGATTCACTCGTGTAAAGAAATATCATGAACTTGATGATGAGATTCCACAACTTGAAGGGGGGATCCGTATCTTGGGTCAATCTTTGGAATCCCCTTTTGAAGCACCATCTTCCTTGTTAAAATAATAGGTGTGATCGTTTCACCATAGACAATATCACTATATTGTCACCCAACCATAGGAACAAAGGCCACCCTCGAGCACCTTAACCTTGATAGACATAATAATTCTGGAAGAAATAACTATAACCAATAGCCAACCAAGGTAGCATACCTCTCTCAAAATATAGCGTACCAAGTATAAATTCCAAACCATAGCCAAAGACCAAGTCACCAATGCAACAACTGCAGCTCTCCTCCAGTCATGCACAACACTAGTCCTTATGTAGTTGTGAGTGTGAGTGAGTACAAATGGGCTCAAGATCCCTCTATTTATAGTCCTCCAATTCACTTAACTGGGCCGAATTCTTCTCTTAGAGGATAATAACTTAATATAAATTATTCTATTGAGATGACTTGTCTTGTAGGTTTATTGACCAACTATTTGGGGTTTCTCTCACTTCCCAGAATATTCTAGTCTCATCAAAGGTTACACATAGAGTTTAATACCTCCCGCAACTATCGTAATATCAACACTCCCTCCTAGCAAGGGAGGTATTAAAGGAAATGGTCTTGAGCACAAAAAATCCATTCAACCAGTAGCATCATCATAGCCACACATGCTATCTCATGATCAAATCATGAGCACCATGATCACTATCCATCTAGATAGTCTCCAGGGAAATCAGAACAATTCCATCCAATAGAACAAAACTGTGTCTATCCATAGTAGTATACAATTACTATCCAGTGGTATAAAACCACTCCTAGTAGCACACAACTACTAACTAGTGACATACAATCACTACCATTGGATCACATCCACCATAGTAGCATACAAATACTGTCCAGAGACATACAGTCTCCACAAAAATCAAATCATATAATATGATATCATCTTGCATCAACAATGTCATTAGCTACATCACCTCTAAGAAATCCTAGCATGATGTGAATGCATCATATCTAAGTTGTACTAGTGTGATCCAGAGCATCATATACATCATCTCTAAGATGTACTAGCATGATGCCAATGCATCATCTCTAAGTTGTATGCCCACCTCTAAGCTGTACTCACATGATGTAGATCAATGCCTCATTCTGTCACCTCTAAGCTATATGAATATCTTTAAGCCGTACTAGCATGAAATATCTAGAATGATGACAATGCATCATATCTAAGCTATATGCCACATCTAAGCTATACTCGCATGATCATATCTAGCATGACACAAGCCCTCCTGCATCATCTCTAAGTTGTACTAGCTTGACATATCTAGCATGAAGCCAATGCATCATATCTAAGATTTATTCCACATCTAAGTTGTACTCACATAATCATATCTAGAATAATGTGGCTCAAAAACATCGTCTCTAAGCTGTACTAGCATGAACATAAATAGCATGATTCAAGCATCATCTCTAATCTATATGTCGACCTCTAAGCTGTACTAGCACGATTCTCCTTAGGCCACTGTATCAACAAATCCAACCATATGTATTATATTTAAGCTGTACTAGCATGATCATATCTAGAATGATGCAAGCATCTCCTCTAAGTTATATGATCATCTCTAAGTTGTACTATCATGATACATATTTGTAGCTCACCGAAATCCATGATGCTACATATCAATGCTCCCTCCCAACCGAGGAAGTCATCTCCTCTCTTTCAACCAAGGGAGAAATATCCATGAGCCACAACTTATCCATCAAGTATGAAAACTTTATCTTGGACAAAGGCTTCATCAAAGTATCTGCAGTCTACTCATTAATGGAGATATACTGGAGAACCACTTCTCCCCTCCAGACTTTATCATGGAGAAAATAATACTTGATCTCAATGTGCTTCGACCTGTCATGGAACACTAGGTTCTCTGAGAGCTTCACATAGCTTTTCTTTGAGAGCTTCACATAGCTCTAGTTATCACAATATATCGTGGTCGAATCCAATACCTGATCAAATAGTCCAGAAACTAGCTTACGAAGCCACACTGCTTCTGTACAAGCATCACAAGCTGCAATATATTCTACTTTCGCAGTCTTGAGTGCAAGAGAATTCTGTTTTCTGCTAGCCCATGAAATCATAGTAGAACCCAAAATGAAACATAGACCAGAAGTACTCTTTCTATCTTCCGCACTCCCTGCCCAATCTGAATCGGTAAATCCATGTAGATTTACTTCACTATATGAGGCATATCTCAAACCATACATTATCGTCCTACGAAGATATCTCAAGATATGCTTTGCAACCACCCAATGCTCTTGCCTAGGTTCCACCTAGAACTGGCTCAACATGTTCACAACAAAGCATATGTCTAGCCTAGTATTTACCAAATACATCAAGGATACAATCAATTGCTAGTACAGGGGTGAGTCTATTGGATAAGAATCAAAGTCTCTCAACTTCCTCAAATATTTTACCATGGGAGTTTCCATGGATTTTCAATCCATCATCCCAAATTTTTTAAGGATATTTATAATGTACTTCCCTTGTCCTAGGAAGACTTCACCACACTTCTGCCACACTTCTAGTCCCAAGTAGTAGTGCATGAGACCAATATCCTTCATATCAAATTCAATGGATGTCTCCTTCTTACACTAAATAATGAGAGCATATGCACATGTAAGGAACACATCATCAACATATAATAGTAGAATAACAGGTGCATTGTTCAAAATCTTGTAATACATATTTGGATCATCATGACCCTTGGAAAATCCAAGTCTCGTCAAATAACTATCAATGTGTGCATACCAAGCTCTTGGATCTTGCTTGAGTCCATACAAGGCCTTCTTCAATCTACATACATGGGTTTCATTTAGGTGTACCTCAAAACCTTGAGGTTTCTCTATATATACTTCTTCCTCAATCACTCCATTGAGAAAGGTGGTCTTTACATCCATCTGATGTAAACTCCAACCCATGGAAGCTTCTAGAGATATTATGGATCTGATAGATGTATATATGGCAATCAGAGCAAATATATCATCATAATATTCTCCCTCCTACTAGGAGAACCCTCTAGCCACAAATCTCGCCTTGTACTTATCAATACTTCCATCTACAACATGATTTATCTTATAAACCCAATTTGAAGTGACTACAAACTTCTCTTTAGGTCTCGGCACAAGTTCCCATACATCATTCTTCATGATGGATTGGTATTCTTCCATCATGGGCTCCTTCCATTCCTTCTTCTTAATTGCTTCCTCAAAGGTGGAAGGTTCTGCATTAACCAAACTTGTCATGAGTGTCGCATAACTAGTGAACCTTTTGGGTTTCTTGCTTTGTCTGAAAGTACCAGTGGGAGCCTTATGCTTTTTTGCTTCCTACAAAGTAGTTTCAAGCCATGATGGTCTTTTTCTTGTCTTAGGTATAATAGTTGGTTCCATAGATTCATGTGGTGGTTCTTGTTCTCCATTAGGTTGTTCTGGAGAACACATACTTTCTTATTTGGTATCTCCATGTTCCTCTTCTTCGTTGGATTATATATATTCTTCTATATACTTCTTAAATGCAATACTTTAATCAAAAGTTACATCTCTACTTATTTCAATCTTCTGTTGACCTGGAACATAGATTCTATATGATTTTGATGATTCATTATAACCAACAAATATTCCTCTCTTTCCTGAGGGTTTCAACTTCTTTCTCTTATCCTTGGGAACATGAATGTATATAGGACATCCAAATATTCTCAAGTGTTCAACGCTTAGATTCTTTCTTGATGTTATCACTGAAATTTCGTCTGCAAATGGTTACAAGAATTCAGCATCGCCAAACAGTTATGAGGTCACCCATGGACCAAAATTACCCCAAAAGCATTTCCAAAGGGTAAAAAACTATGCAACCAATGCTAAAATTAAAGTGCGCTATGACTACACAGGGCACGCGTGCAAATGCGCAAAACAAAAATTCAAGAAAAGCGCACATGCGCCCGATGTGCGATTGTGGTCGCAAAAAGCCGTGCACTTGTGAGAACGACACATTTATGAGTGCTCGACCTCCCACCTACTTCTGGTTTAGCTTCCAAGTTGATTTGACACTCAAATCTAGACTGGATCTAACTGGGTGGCTGGTCAAATACCTAGAAATTCCCTAATTAGCCTCTTTACACACTACAAGCTGGTTGCACAATACCTCAAAGAGGTGCTATAAAATGGCCATGGATGCACTTCATTTTTCAAGGAATTTCATAACAAAGTTATGCTGCTACTATTTTCTTGAGGAATACTCTATTCTTATCAAGAGTATACTAGCATCATTGCATTGGGCAATCCATCTCACCCCTTGAGTGGATTAACAAGGAATTCTTTCACCATTTTCATTTTCAAAGTTGTAAGAAGAGCTTATTTGTGGGGGTCCAGGAGCCCTCCCTTGGAGGAAGAAGGGACTCATAGTCCTCTTTCTTCTTGGTGTTTTCTTTCACTAATATCAACCTTACCATTGGTGACATGGGTCTTATTGTTTCTTTTGTCCTTATGTCCCTATGTTCATTAGTTTAATTATTATTTTATTTCTTAATTTATTTCTTAGTTGTTCTTTTATATTTATTTCTCTAACCCTTTTCCTTACAGCTGTCCTGCTTAGCAAACCCAACTAAGCTTGCAAGAACCCCTATTCTGCTCACTAAGGTGACAAAAGAAGTGCAACAGATTGATGAATCCACCAGGGAAAGGTATCAATTTCCTACCCCATTTGGGTTTTTCTAGCTCTTATTTTGGTTTATTTAACTTGCAAGTGCATTAACTGGCCTAAGCCGACCTGCTAAACATCCAATTCCAAGTTGAATTGGGAGAATTCCATCCAGAATTTTCTTTCACGACTGTGTGTCATCTGTGCATGGTTTTTTTTGTCCACAGACGCGCATCGTGTGCACATGCGCCTAAGTCACAGTTCCGTTCTGCGCACCTATGCCCATAAGTTCATTTCGGTCTACGCACAGGCGCTCAGTGCGCCTCTGTCTCCACTGAGGCCCACACACCTCTGCAAAAATACACATTGTAAGGTTTTTTGAGATTTGGGGAAGGCCCTTAGCCTTCTTAAAAGTGATTTCATGCATGTTTTAAGCTGCACCACACTTAGTCTCCTCTTCATATAAAGGGATTAGTCAAAACACATAGGCACTTAGGGTGTTTAAAATCATTATTTCCTCTTTTGCCGCCACATGGATGGCTTGCTTTGACTAAAAATATAAGTTGGAAATCATTTGTAATCACATAAAAATTGCATTGGGACTAGAAGTTGGATAACAATAGCTTAGTATGCTCTTCTCTTGCGCCTCCAAGCGACCTTGAGAATTAGAAAAAGATTGTAGGACAATTTCATCTCCATTAAAAAGATTAAAACCTTTAGGAGAGGACAACAACCCCGCTTGGGAATCCTCTCAGTTTATTTTTCAAACACATCTTAAAATTGCAACGGGCCCATACATGCCCACATGATACAAAGATAGGATAGTGTTGAAATTTACTTTATTAGATTAAATCACTAGGGAAGTTTAAAGGTTTTGTAACAGGCCCATACATGCCCACATGATCACAATCTAGGATAGTTTCAAAGATTTTCTTAGATTAAATCACAATAGGGAATTAAAGGAATAGTAACGGACCCACATGTCCACATGCTAGCTTCCTAGGGACTTTTGAATTACGCAAGGTTGTACCAAAGGAACTTGGTTAAGTAGGTAATCAACACTTGTAAGGACCAAGCGAAGTCCACATGCAACAAGGTGACACCTAATTTATTAAAACATTGGCACACTTTCACTCATTCACACACAAAAGTCACTTATTACTCACATAGTTTTCTTCTCGAAAACGTGGAGGTCAAAGTAAGTTTCCTCCAAAGGGATTCCGAAACACCCCACCCTTTTCTTGACGAAACTATCCACTCCCATTTAATTTAAACGAGGTTGGTTCACACCCCCAATCTCTCAAACAACTACATCTAAAACTTTTCTAAAAACTCACTAAATTTTCCTCCACAGGAGGTGCCAAAAGAATTTTTTTAGTCTAGGTAGGATTTCGGGGATAGGCATCCAAATAACTCCCTGTTATCTGGTTCTCTCATTATCAAAACAATAGAAGTTGTCAAATAGGGAACTGGAAATCCTCCAAGTCAAGTGTTCCTAACACCACAAGGCAGGGAGATACCCGTGAAGGGTTGAAGGCAGAGGTATGGTTGTTCTGTGTGTCCCCCCTTGAGGCACCCACCTCTTGGACGTGATCCATCCCGTGACCCATTTCTTAGGCTGAAAATATAAATGCCGCACTTTGACCAAGGTACCTAGTGACCAAATTTTAGGACATCTACCCAGGTGGAAATTGTGGTTTGCAATTGTACCTTGATCGGATTTTGTGTGGCTATTGGGAAATATTTCCAGCTATTTCGGGATATGCCCCCTTTATCCCTCATTATAACTGATTATTTCATCCTTCACTAGTTTCTCTTCTGGTGACTTCAGACCCCACTGTTGAGTACTATTGGAAGGTCCAGTGCTATTTGAGAGGAAGGATGTTATGTCTTTTAGGACACGAGAATTTGTTTTCTTTGATTCCCCATGCGGACAAAACCCACTTATCCACATATATGTTTCTTTTTCAAAAACCACTTTATGTATGATGCACTTCTGATTACATTTTGATCTCTCTCTCTCTCTCTCTCTCT
>ML806045.1:17291-31862 GCA_009831015.1 Picea engelmannii | reverse complement strand
ATATATATATATATATATATATTGTGTAAAGTTCAAAATTTTCAACAAAGGCTCTTGTTTATTTTCTGTCATCACATTTTGCACACATCCACTCAGTTAGTCGGACATCATAGGGGACCCACAAAACCCCGATCGTTCCAGATGCTTACTAAACCTCCCTCCTATTTTAGGGGGAGTTCCTAGTCTTGCCAAATCATCGACACCACCTTCACACACTCCTGTGAGTGCCACTGTTCTAGGATTGACTTTGATTGGTTCCACATTACTTGGGTCCACTTCCCAAGTCCCTCCGTCCACTCGCTCTCCTTTACATGGAAGCGGGGGTCCAACTTCCTCTCAAGGGGGAAGTACCAACCCACCTTGTCCCCCTCAAGGGTCAGGATCACAACACACTCACACCATGGCTGGAGCTAACCCTCCCCCCCCACTACAGATGCCATATTTGGCCTCTCTTAACATACCATATCTAAGAAAACTCACCAATGATCCTATATTGCATGACCCCACATGGCCTGCAATGCCCACCAAACTACCTTCAGACATCCCCAAGTTTGGAGGAAAGGCAGGGGATGACCTTGCCAATCATGTCATGACTTTCCACCTATGGTGCTCTTCCAACAACATCATGGATGATTCCACCAGACTACGATTATTTCAACACACACTCACTGGCCCATCAACCAAATGGTATGTAGATGAAAAATCGGGGTCCCATGCGACTTTAGAGTCCTTGGCCAAAGCATTTTTGACCTTCTTCCAATTACCAATCCGCCATGACAATGGTCTTGAACTACTCTCTAATTTCAAACAAACCTCAGTCACACATATCGCTGATCACATTCATGATTGGCATAGACGACATAGTTTGTGCAAAGCAGAAACCACCAAACAACAATGTTTTGACTGGTTTCTTAGATCACTTGTCTCTCTCCTCGGTAAAGATGTAGCTTCCACCTTCCCTCAATCCAAAGAAGAAGCCATCAGTAAGGCTCAACAATATGACCTCATCTATTCACAATCAGGGTACTTATACATGGTACTTCCTGATCTCCCCAAACCTGTGCCATTCATTCAAGACAAACTCGGGATGTCTCACTCAGCAGAGGTATTGATTGGTAATACCACACACCACAATCCTCAACCCCAACCACCACCAGTGTATGGCACACCTCAATATCTTCCGGCGTCTAGGGGAACCTCTTATTTCCCCCCACCCCCTTATCAACAACCATACCCTGTTGCTATCCCTCCGTTCATCAGTGGGCCACCACCATAACCCCTAATACACCCACCTATCTAGACAAGTTCTGGTACCCCCTCTACCTCAGCTTATACTTTAAGTACTAGCGAAAGCGCCACGCCTTCCTACATACCTTACGGATCACAAATCCCACAGAATCCGTACTTTCCATTTCCTGGTCCACCACAACCTATGGCCCCCCCACACCCTCACGCTGGGGTGAATTTTGTTCAACCCTCTCCCGTTCAACAATATCAAAATTTTGAACAGCTGAATACGTCCAATCCGACCCATCCGTCGAATAATGCCAAAAAGAAAGGAAGAAACATGAACAATAACAACCCAGGCCAAGGCGAGAATCAACCCCAACAAAACCAACCTACTTGGGGCAACCAGAACCAAGGGAATTAGAACCCCCAGGGGAGAAATAACAACAGGCGTCAAGGGAGAAATAGAAATACTATCAAAACCATCTTCGCTTGTGCCCTTTGCAGTGAGTTCGATCATTATACTCATCATTGCCCCCAAATCACTGATTTTAAATGGTTGAAAGACTCAGGTAGTCTACCACATCCTCCAACACCACCTGCCCCTCAGTAGGCCCCACAACAATATGTGAAACAAACCCCCCTAGGCATACTGTAGAATCCTGTTCCACACCAAGGTGTGATAAACACCCAACAGGACACACAACCTACCCCACCTCAGTTAGGATAGTATCTCAACCCAAACAATTATGCAGATCGAACTATCCTCCTCACCAGTGAGGAAGAAATCCTTCTGTAAACACTTAATCGTCAGTACCATGCACCCATTGAGTCTCCTCCCATTCCTCCAGAAACAATCCCCGCACCAATGGGACCTCCGTTGGTGATCCCTCATCATAACACATAACCACCTCTTTGCATCCCTCGCATCCCATTGCGCAGGAATGTCCACAACCCACAGGCTAGGGAAACTCATAATTACAGTTTGGTTGATGACTTAGCACAATCCCCAGCTGCCATGTCAGTCTTAGAAGTCCTTCAGACTTGTCCCACTCATTGAAAATCATTACTTTCCACCTTGGGGGAAGTCGACCCCGCAGATACTCGACTCATCACATTTGATCTTGACAATGAAGAACCTCGCCTTCCCTCTCTGATCTCTTTTCAAATCCCATTAAAAATTTGGAACATTACAGTTCATTGGTGCATCATCGATGAAGGTGCATCCACTTGTATTATGTCCAAATTTGTATGGAAGAAACTGGGTTTCCCCGAACTCATACCATCTTCCATTACCTTAAGATCTTATGATGGATGACCATCGTCTCTCGAAGGAATCTTCCAAAATTTCCCCATAGAACTCGGGGTTAAAACTATTCTCATCGACATTGAAGTTATTGACGCCCCACTTGATTATAATATCATGTTCGATCATAGCTACATGTACGCTATGAAGGCAATTTCCTCTTCCGTCTTTTGAATGATGATGTTCCCCCATAATGGGAAGATCATTACCATTGACCAAGTCTCACATTACAAGCCTAACCCTTCTGCCAACATCGATAACATCCTCCCTCTCATCCACACGAGTCATGACGCATACCCACTCGTTGAAATGGGTCTCAGAATTTTCAAAGACCCATCATTGTTAGGAACTTACCATGGTGCACCACCACTCCTTCATCCTTCCAATCAAGTATGCATCGTATCATCCAACATAACTGACATAAAGGATACCCTTCCTCCTCAGGAGGCTTCTACCATATCTGATGTCCCACTAGTCGCAAAGCTCCCCCCTCATGAGCCTCCTGCGAACTCGTCGACCCCACCAGTCCACGATTTCACCTCTCCCCAAGGCCATATCCTAGTTTGGGAGACAGTTCCCCAAGCCATCACAAAAATTCCACCTCCCCGAAATTTACATCAACTCCAAAGCCTACAAGGAAAAGCTAACTTTCTACGATGTTTTGTCCTAGACTACGCCACTCACGCACATAGTTTCCTTCGCTTACTACGCCACGACATCCCATTTCACTGGGATGAACATGCCTAAAAATAATTTGACGATCTTAAAATGGCGCTCTCCAATGCCCCTTTAATTAGTGCACCTGACTACAATCACGACTATATCCTCTACATATCAGCATCAACTGTCTCAGTAGCAGGAGTTCTCATTCAAATCGATGATGAAAATCATGAGCATGTCATTTATTATGTTAGTAGAAACCTCTCCGGGATAGCCTTGAAGTAAAAACATGAAGAGAAAATATCCCTTGCAGTCATCCTCACAGTCCATACACTGCATCATTACATTCTGCTTCGCACAACTAAATTCATAGCAGATTCCAACCCTATGCAATACTTGCTCAGTCGTCGGAAAATTAATGGAAAATTTTCCCGATGGATTGTTATCCTTCAGGAGTACGATCTTGAAATCTCAACACCCAAGAGAAAGAAAGATCTCATCCTCTCCGAACTTGTCACAACCTTCCCCTCCGATACTACCAGTGCCCCCATCAATACCGACTTCCTCGACGAACATCTCTTTTACATCACTTCGGATGATCCTTGCTACAGTGACCTCCTCGTCTACCTCTGAACCCAAAAGTTTGGTAACCACCTCTCACGAGATGATCATCGTCGTATTCTCCACCAGCCCCCCCGCTACCTCCTCATCAGAGACATCTTATACTGGTGAGGGGCCGACACCATACTTCGTCGATGCTTGACTATTGACGAGGCCGATAGAGTCTTGAACGACTACCACGATGGCGCATGTGGGGGCCATATTTTGGGAATGTCCAATGCTTTGAAAATCATCCGAGCAGGTTATTTTTGGCCTACATTGTTTCACAATTGCATTCACTCTATGAAACAATGCGAGAAATGTCAGCTTTACGCCAACAAAGCATGAGCACCACTTGCTCTTCTTCACCCAGTCATTACTGCCGACCCTTTTTGTAAATGGGGCATTGACTTCATGACTTGTAATCCCCCCTCCAACAATGGCCACAAATACATTGTTTTTGCAGTCGATTACTTCACAAAATGGGTGGAATCTATGCTCACCTTCAACAATACCGCTGACACCACAACACATTTTTTCTTTAACCACATCATATCCCGATTTGGCGTACCACTCCAACTAGTTTCTGATCACGGGAAACACTTCGAGAATGAGATTTTCGTTGAACTCTCATCTCGGTTAGGATTCTCCCATGAGTTTGAATCACCATATTACCCTCAGTATAATGGAAAGGTCAAAGCAGTTAACAAGGTCCTCAAGACCATGTTACAGTGCACAATTAATAAACATAAGACAAATTGGCATCATATGTTATTTTCCGCGCTATGAGCTTACCATACAGATGTGAAAACAACGACTGGTTTCACACCATTTCATCTAGTCCATGGGGTTGAGGCCACTCTTCCCATCGAGTGCGAAATTCCCACCTTACGCACCACAATTGAGCTATTACCCGACACTTCTCGAATGGAGCAGCGCTTGCTAAACTTAGATCCCCTAGATGAAGATCGTCAATCTTCATTACAAAACAATGAGGTAGCTAAAAAATGATCAAAGGACAGCTTTGACCGCCATGTCAACCTTCGCTCATTTCACGAAGGTGACCTCGTCCTTGCTTACAATATCACTCACGATTCCTTCGGCTATGGAAAATTCGAGTCACTATGGCATGGCCCCTACATTATCCAACATTACCTCACCAAAGGCGCATACATCCTGGCCTCTCCTGAAGGCCTCTCTCTCAAAGAACCTGTCAACGGGTTATACTTAAAGAAATTTTATGCCTAAGCATAGAAATTCTACTTTAGGTTATTTATTTTATAGTGTTTTTAATCTTTTTTCCATCCCTCATGTCTAAACTATCATTTGTGCTATTGACAGATACTTCCTCCATTGGCCTACCACATCGATTACGTCGACAGTACTAGCCATTGGAAACAAAATATCGCTTTGACAGCTTGGGCCCTCTATACCCCCTCACATGAAATGCTCCATTCGAGCAACATATGTTTGGGTTCAGCCACCAATAACCAAGCCAAATACACTACCGTCATTGGCCTCCTCGTCGATGCCCAACATCATCGTATTCGTCACCTTAGCGTCTTTCTCGACTCTCAACTAGTCATTCTCCAACTCAACAATGTGTATAGCATCTGCGATCCTTTCCTCTTTCACAAATACCTGCAGGTCATATTTTTATCTCAACATTTTGATTTCGTTACATTTACACATATTCCAAGACAATTGAATCAAATTACAGATAACTTAGCTAACATTGTGTTAGACTGGCATATATCACATTAAGATACCTCTACACATACATAAAAATATCAAAAACCTATCACAACATATATATAGATTAGACATCATCAAACATTAAAAAACACATGTAAACATCACATAGACCCCAAAATGTATACTCATATATATATAAATCGGTCACCAGTGCCATCAAAATGTTTACATACAAAACATCATATACAGAATCCGCAGGCCAGTACAACACCTCGGTACAAAATGGGCTCACCAGCCTATATACAAAAATATAAAAATACATAGAGAACCACTCAAGGAGCCTCTAGAGCACCACCTCCTTCCCCTTCCTCAGGCGGTGGTCCCCCACCCACTACTGGTCCCTGGGACCGGGCGGTAACTGTTCGATCATAGTAGCACCTGCTACTGCTGCTCGTCGTACCACGGCCCGCCACGGTGGCAGAAACCCCACACACTGCTCCGGGATTCCCTCATCATGGATACGCGACCACATGCCCTATAGCACCGCCTCTAGGTGGCGACGAATATCCTCAAAATCTGCTCCGGCATCCGCCGGAGGATCATGCGATGGCCTGACACCTGGGTCATCAAACTGACGTCTCCTCGCTGCTCTCTCAGCCTCAGCTGGTCTCTCCTCGGTGTCCTCACGCTGACGTCTCTATCCTACCTGTAGTCCTCCCCGCGACGGTCTCCCTGGCTCTTGGCGAGACGACGCCCTCAAAAACTCAACCTCGTGCCCGTGAGGTGCCACATCTACACATACACACAACCAAAATATAGTATCAACATCTATACCAAATACAGATGTCATGCTATCTCAAAAAATACATATCAAAACTCATAAACATACCTTGGTGATCAAATACCTCCATAGGAGGAAACACCATGTCCGGATCACCCCAGAAGTCAACACTAGTATAGGGATACTGCAAAATCACTTGCGGCATCTGCCACCACACCTGCGTCGCCTCAGCCGTGAAGAAGTGGCCTCCCTCGCCACCACCGTGGAAAACCAAAATAGTCTACCACCTCCTCAATCACGGCTCTCACACCCCCAGGAGCGCCCAATAAAATCCTAGGGTGCAACATAGGCACCCTCTCCAAGAACTAGGCCACTAGGATGGACTCAAAGGCAAAGTCCCCTGTATAAGTGGACTGACAATGGTCCAACTACCCTACCATCCTGGCATGCAGTGTAAGCCCCCAGGAAAAGTGCTCACTGGCCAGTACCCTCTCCATAATACTCAGCTGACCACCACTGATCCGCTGAGCTGCGAGGGACCCATAAATCCTCACAATCATCGCTGCGCTAGAGCATCCATCGCCCCAATGCTCACAACGGAGACCGACATAAATTTTTCTCTGGAACAATACCTCAGGCCCACTGTCACTAATGCCACATCCGCATTTAACACTGGCTCCGCCGGTAGGGGCGTTCCCTGAAATGGGAGCCCAATCAAAACATATATATCCTCCACCGCAGTGAAGGAAATATGCTCTCCCCGCACCATAAAACAATGCAGGTCTGGACTCCACATCCAGATAAGAAACTACAGGAGATACTCTTGTGCCCATATCAATGGGCACTCAAAGAACTTCAACAACCCACAGGCTACCAAAGTAGCACAAACCCCCGACTCCTCAATCGCCATGGCATCCCTAAGCTGGGACTAATCCCGCTCTCGCCAACTGACCGACATCGTGCAAAATGGTCACCTGCAGCCACATAAAATAGTTCTAGGTTAGCCACATTGACCATAAAAAACATTAACAAGATAAGTTTTACACCCGTTAACCTTGCCCCCAAGGCGCGTCTGTTTAACCCACAGGTGTGCACACATGCGCGCTTGTTCACTCCATAGGCGCGCACTCAGGCACGCTTATCCATCCCACAGGCACACATGCAAGCACACCTTCTCACCCTACAGGGGCGCCTCCATGCGCCCCTATCATGAACACAAGCACGCATCAAAGCGCGCCTGTCCACTACACATCCGCACACACATGCACGGCTTTGTAGCCAGCAGACACACACATAATGTACACCTTTTCCCCCCTTACGGGTGCCCCCATGCACAACTATCCGGATGATAGGCACACACTTGTGTGCACATATTTTCGGATTGCCCATGCACTTGGGGGCCCACACCGATAAAACCCCCTGTACGGCTCTCTGTACAGGCCCTGCCCAGAAATGAAAAACCTACTTCTATGCACGACAATAAGACTACCAACCTGAATCTAACTAATCCTGAATCCACTGCGTCGCTCTCCCGGAATATACAAATCTCCTCTAAATACCTCTCGTCCAGTCACTCTGGCAACAAGTACAAATGAGGTGGCAATGTGGGCCCTACAACTATATATAGGCCTTTCTGCCAAACTTCCAATCACCATTCCGGGAGCTCCGGGTGTCCGTTCTTCGATCCGTCTTTATCCATGGGATCAACATCCCGTCATCTACATCAAGACAGTCCCCGATCCACTTTTCATCCTTAGCCCCTGGGGCACCATTTTTTCATACCCCATCCAGGTATGCGTGCTCATGTTCAAAATTATCAAATACAGGCTCGTATATTCGATTCTCTTCAGATATTGTTCACGTCAGGTATTTGGTTTTCATGTGTGCAGGTACTTGGTCATCATACATCAACGCAACCCCTTCAGGTATATAATCAACACTGGCATGTAATCATTCCCTCTGAATCTCAATTGCATCTCCAGTCACACCCTCTGACATTTTCCTATAGGATCTCCATCTCCAGCTCTGCAGTACCAACACCTCCATTTGCATCTTAGGTACTGTCACCCGGTAGCACTCTCCCCCACATGAGTTGTCTCATTCATAGCACCCTTTTGCACTTTGACACTCATGCTGTTTTTCAACCCTTTAGGGATGGGAGTCCCGATAGTCTTACATCATGTCGTGAATCAACCACATACTCCTTCTCCTCATTTTTCTAGCTTTCCCAATGGACTCCTAGATTATCTCTTCCAGGTTCTATTTTGAATGCACCTCCGCAGTATCATGAACCATCCATTTCATCCACAATCAGTTTGCCACTCTGTAAATTTCCCCTCATTTCACCTACCTCATATAGAAACCCACCCATGGGCCCCCCACCCTCCACCAGTTCTCCAAGAAAATTGTGCCCTATCCGGGCCAACCATATTACATTGGGGCACCCATTTATGTATTTGTACACTCATCCCAAATTATTCTTTATTTATTTGGTACAATCTAAAAAGCCTTTGTTTTTAGCATTTACATTACCTTTTTGTCGTCACCTTTGGCGACCTTCTTTCCTTTTTTGGAAAACACAACCCATGTCGCCCTTGGTTGGGGCACTCCTTATCCTCTACCCTTGCTGACATCGTCCATATACTCCGAGTATCCCACAGGCCACTTACCTATGCCCTCTGAGTTTGTTCACTTTGTCTCACCTCTAGCACAACTTATCCCACGTCTTGTTGTCCCCCTTACACTCGACTTAGTTGAACGGTTGAGACCACTTATATTTCGCATATACCCCCAACCAAGGGAAGTCTTGCGTCTTATACACCTTGACTTTGACCATGTACCTACTCCAATTCCTAACCTCACCTAGTAGATTTCACGAAGCCCTTTTCTTCTGGGAGTCGCGTCCCCCTTTTGTCGACATCAACACAATTTTCCAAAAGGGCGACAATATCTTGACTCTCATTACCTTTCCAATGAGAGCTCTCGGACGAAATAGGGAGAACCACAATTTCTCCCTGCTGTCATTGACCCCCGTAACATTTGACTTCAACACTTTCTCATGTTACGATGGGTCTTACTTTGCGACTATTGTAGTTATTTCTTATATTTTCCGAAGACCTCTGAACTTGGCTGGGCTATCAATGCCTACAACATCCGTGATATTTCTTACAAATATCACTGCCTACTGGTCAGAGTATGTTCCTCTGTAGAATTGTCTTCTACCTTTATCATGACCACCCCCAAGGGCAATGTAGTTGTCTACATCAACACATCATTCCTTTTTTGAGTTACATGACACGAGCATGGGGCATGCTCACCTAGTTTGTACACAATTTATTTTTTACACACCTTATGGAAGGTTGGGTTCTACAGGTTCCCTTCTCCCTCTAACAGGTAACTCTTGACAATCCCACTATCACTCTCTCTTACAATGACACTCTCAGTAGAAGAAACATTGATGGATTTTGGTGATACGTATGCTCCTAACCTTATCCATCAGGGGGCATCTGTTATCACTGAAATTTAGTTCACAAATGGTTACAAGAATTTAGCATCGCCAAACAGTTATGAGGTCACCCATGGACCAAAATTATCCCAAAAGCATTTCCAAAGGGTCAAAAACTATGCAACCAATGCTAAAATTAAAGTGCACTATGACTACACAGGGTGCGCGTGCACATGCGCAAAACAAAAACGCAAGAAAAACGCACATGCGCCCGATGCACGACTGTGGTCACAAAAAGCCGCACACTTGTGGGAACGACGCATTTATGAGAGTGGTCGACCTCCCACCCACTTCTGGTTTAGCTTCCAAGTTGATTTGACACTCAAATATGGACTGGATCCAACTGGGTGGCTGGTCAAAGACCTAGAAATTCCCTAATTAGCGTCTTTACACACTACAAGCTGGTTGCACAATACCTCAAAGAGGTGCTATAAAAAGACCATGGATGCAGTTCATTTTTCAAGGAATTTCATAGCAAATTTATGTTGCCACTGTTCTCTTGATGAATCCTCTATTCTTATCAAGAGTATACTAGCATCATTGCATTGGGAAATCCATCTCACCCCTTGAGTGGATTAGCAAGGAATTCTTTCACCATTTTCATTTTCAAAGTTGTAACAAGAGCTTATTTGTGGGGGTCCAAGAGCCCTCCCTTGGAGGAAGAAGGGACTCATAGTCCTCTTTCTTCTTGGTGTTTTCTTTCACTAATATCAACCTTGCCATTGGTGACATGGGTCTTATTGTTTCTTTTGTCCTTATGTCCCTATGTTCATTAGTTTAGTTGTTATTTTATTTCTTAGTTTATTTCTTAGTTGTTATTTTATATTTCTTTCTCTAACCCTTTTCCTTACAGCTGTCTTGCTTAGCAAACCCAACTAAGCTTTCAAGCACCTCTATTCTGCTCACTAAGGTGATGAAAGAGGTGCAACACCTGAGAAGGCTTCTTCAAGAGTCATGTTCTTCAATATTCTATGTGGATTTCTATTTTGAACATAAACAACTATCATAGCTGCTTCTCCCCATAGAAACATGGATAAGTTCTGATCATTCATCATTGCCTTGAATGATTCTTAAATGGTTCTGTTCTTTCTTTGAACCACACCATTCTCTTGAGGATTGTGAGGGACAATGAGCTCCCTCCTAATCCCAACTTCTTTACAAAAGGCAATGAGCTCCTTGGAGGTGTATTCTCCTCCATTATCAGATCTTATTGTCTTGATCTTCTTATCTATTAGGTTATCTACTTCAGCCTTGAATTCTTGGAATTTGCTAAATACTTCATCCTTATTATTTAACAGATACAACCATGTATTTCTTGAGAATTCTTCTATGAACGTTACATAGTAAAGAGATCCTCCTAGAGACTTCATTGGCATAGGTCCACAAACATCTAAATGTATTAGGTCTAAGATCCCCTTGGATCTATTCTCATTGCTTGGCAAAGGTTTCTTAATGTTTTTCCCAAGTGTACATCCTCTGCACACACCTTCATGTATTGACTGTAATTATGGTATGCCTACAACCATCTATTTCAGGGATGGAAAGGCTTGATAATGAAGGTGAGCATACCTTCTATTCCATAATGCACTAGGGTTGATTTCGTCATTTACTAGGGATTGAGTATTTTGACCTAGGAGTTTATATAACCTTCCTTCAAGGGTTCCAATAACTCTAGCATTTTCTATCTTGGAGTCTTTATACCATGCAAGAACCTTTCCATCCACAAAAGATACTCTATCTCCTTTCTCTTCTAAACAAGAAATAAACACTATATTCTTTTTCAAACTAGGAACATATAAAACATTACTAAGATGGATAGAGTTCTCTGATTCCATTTTGATAGTAGCTCGTCCAATTCCCTTGACTGCATAAGAGTTATTGTCTCCAAGATCTACTTTATGAGGTGTCTCCTTTTCCTTCATGCTTGAGAAATTCTTATGGTCACCTGTCATATGCCTTGAAGATCCACTATCGACCAACCACATGTCATCTTCAATGGTTCCAGTAAAATCCAGATAATAAAAGAAATCTGCTTCATCATGCTTTGTCTTCTTTGAGGATTCTTCTTCATTGGTAGCTGATGCGTGATGTCTCTCTTTTCTCTTCCTTGTTAGT
Organism: Picea engelmannii; assembly: GCA_009831015.1. Lineage (NCBI taxonomy): Eukaryota > Viridiplantae > Streptophyta > Pinopsida > Pinales > Pinaceae > Picea > Picea engelmannii. Next base: position 19,973 of record ML806045.1, on the reverse strand, counting down.
TTAGGAAAATTCATTTTGTAGTGGCCATAATCATGGAATTCAAATCATTGTACCTTTGACATATCTCTCTTGAACTTCTTTCTTGAATCATATATTTTCTTACCTCCACGTATTTTAAATTTTTTTGCAAAGGCTTGAGCATCTTCTTCCTTCTGAAGTTTTCCCTTGGAGTTTAACCTTATCTCTTCTTGTGCACAAAATGTCCAAAGTTCTTCTAATGTTGGAAACTCGTTCCTTGTATTCAAGCTTGCAGAAAATGCATCCCATGATCTAGAGAGACCATTGAGTGCTATATTCATAACTTCCTTTTCTGGGATGGCTTCTTCAATATCTTGTACTTGATCTTTCAAATGAGAAATCCTCACAAAGTATGAATCTATGGTGTCATCCTTTGTCATCTTTGTGTTGTTGAAATACTGTCACTACAAAGAGTATTCTAATTATTATTGATGTATTATTCATTAGATCAATCCCCTTTTGTGGATTGATCATGTCGAGTATTGTAAATGACCAAATCCCCTTTTGCAGATTGATCAAACCCTAATTGTAATGGTCTAAATTAAAAGTCGGCCCCATAATATATTAAAGTGGTTCTAACCACCCATAATATATTAAAGTGGTTATAACCACCAAAAATGAGAAGTCGACCCTTCCAGTGAAAAGTCACCCCAGTTCAACACTTGCCCCTTTGTATAAATAAGAGAGGCTAGTGCCTCATTTGTTCACACACTCACTTGTTCATCAGAGCACAAGTCTAGAGTTGCAGTTGGAGAAGAAGAGAGAGAGAGAGAGGCACACTACTTGGGAGAGGACTTTTTGTCTTGTTTGGTTTATTCTCTTGGCATTGTATTGGCTATCTATATTAAGGAAGTTTTTGCTGTGTTTTCTCCCCCATGAGGGTTTCCCAGGATAAATGATGTGTCTCTTGTGATTGTGTATTTCTCAGTGATCCTATATATGCTATGGTTATCTAGTAAATTGAAAAGAAACCTAATAATAGCTTAAACCTTAACATGGTATCAGATCTAAGCTGAAGAGAGCATTTTTCACAAGAAGAAGAAAAATGTCACTGTTGTCGTACATGAAAATTAGGGATTTTAATTGAAGAAGATTTTTAACCTCAAAACCATCTAGAAAAGTGCGCCCTAACCCAAGGAATTCTTTGGCACCTTCAACACACCTTTTTAGTGGGTAGATCTCTTGGAAAGTGAAACCCTAGTTTTCACAAAGTATTAGAAGTACCAAAAAAGAAAAAATACCAGAGTACCAGAAGTACCAGAAAATGAGAAGTACCGGAAAACCAGAAGCACCAGAAGCACCAGTCCTAAAATCCGCTGATCAAGTTTGAGGGGGTAAAATTTGGATTTTTAGAAATCTGACTGCACCAGCTTACTCGCCTCAACTCAGCGCATCCATCCCATGGATCAAAATTTCAAAATTTGAAATTTGAAAAATTAGGGTTTCCTCATAAAACCTTAAGTTGCAGTTGCAGTCTCAGAACCAATTGCAGTATCAATTGCAGTTGCAGTGCTAGTTGAAGTATCAGCCGTAGTACCAGTTGCAGTCACCCTTGAAGTTTTTAAGAGTTGGTGATCATTACCGCTACTATGAGATGGTGCCACTACCTACAAATTCCATCAGAGGTATGTACTCACACATGTTTAAATGGTTAATCTTTAAAGGGTATTTGCAGGAGAAGGGATATCTTTCCATATATCCAGAAGGATCTCAAGATCCAACATATTCAGAGGAATTATGCAACCCAGGTGTGATTATTCATATATGCATCTATTTATTATGACATTATTTTGATAAGTGTTGCATGTTGAAGATATGAACTTCATACTAACCTTTGGTGAAAATTAAAGTCAAGGTATTAGATGGATTAAAGTTGAGATCATAGAGTTTATTCTCTAACCCAACCTTTTGTCAAGATAACATATTGTCCTAGTACAAAAGATAGGTTGAAGAAAGCACTCGTCATCTTGAATGAAGGAGACTTGGAAGAAAAGAAACACACTCATTCTTGAAGACAAGGCTCCAGGTCCCAGGTTTGATTAAGTTGATAAGTTTCAAAGTTGCACATGAAAAGTTACAAGCACTACTACATATTGAAACATTTGCGATGACGACTTGCGACGAATGTACTCTTTCGTCGCAACATGCAAGAGAAATTTTTTTTTTTTTAAGTTTTTGTTCATCACAATTTTGACGCCTACAGTTTGACTGAAATGTAATGGTCAATGTTCGTCTCATAAGCGGCGACCTTAGATTGGCCGTCACATAAGCGACGATAGTCGACCATAATAATTTAGTCAAACTTTACCATTGAAAATGACCTGAAATAAATAGCTGTAATATATATATATATATATATATATATATATATATTTAGGTCACTATCGTCACAATTGCGACGATCGTGACCTAAAATTGGCCTATAAATATTTGACAATTTGAAGATGTTGCGACAATCTTGCTATAACAACGATGGTTCCGAAAGGGTATTTTTGTGCGGAAAAATGTCACAGAATGTTGTTAGAGGTGGGGAAAAAAGTAAAGCGGGTGAAAAGGGTAATGGTAGATGTTATTTCCCTTGTAAAAAATGTTGCTTCAGACGTCCCATAAGAATTTTAATAGCAACAACTACAAAACATTGTAGGAAATATGGTCACATTGATG
>ML806044.1:38388-124829 GCA_009831015.1 Picea engelmannii | reverse complement strand
ATCCAATGCAACTAGTCCCACTCAATTTGGATACTCTAGCAAGAAGTTATGCTTGTTTTACCTGGAACACCTTCTTGAGGCTAGTCAATAGGACTAGTCAGATACCCTATCTTACACAAGGTGTATATACAAATTTAATATGAATCAGAATATTAAATTTTTACCATAGATACCTTACTAATTTCTATAAATGGCCTCCAGAGGACAGGGTCTGAAACATTACAGAAATTTTTTTATAGTGAAAATTCCAAAATGACTCATTTCAGGATGATTCCAGAACCCTATCTTGTACAGGTTGTATCTCTGAAAGTATAAGGCCTCAGGAGCTGAATTTTGAACCCAACATACCTTGATCCGTCTAATAAATACCCTCCAAACGGTTCCTTCTGAAACGTTGTATAAAAAAATTTATAGCGAAAATTCCACGGTGTCTCAAATGTAGCAGCGAAACCCCAAGACCTTGAGCTCTGATACCATATGTTAAGAACCAAACATCAATATAGCATAGAAAAACCTCAAGAAAAGTACTCAACGCCTTGAAAAAGAGATAATTTCAGATAATACGCCTCTTCGAGGGGGCAACCTCCTTTTACCCCACTTAAATGTTCAAGTACCAGATGATTCAAAATGAAAATGTCTCCTTGGTATATATAGGAGACTAGGAGGTATAATTACAAATAATGGCCTAAAGATGACATAATTAAAATAACATTACTAATCTAAATTACAACTAATGGCCTAAAGCCGACATAAATAAAATAGCATTACTAATCTAATATGCCCCAATTAAGGGGTAATGAGCCAATATTAGGGCTTAACACATACACATTGATTGCCCCCACTTCAAAATATTAAAATATAAGACAGATGGTGAAAGGAAAGTCATAATTTGAATGCCCCCATCTTGTCCAAAAGAGATGATGAAAGGAAATTCATATATTGATTTCCCTCATCTCAACGAAATGCAAAAGTGTTAATTTAAGTGGTGAAATGAAATTTAATGGGAGAAGTAGATAACTTCACCGGGGTATTGAAAAGGCTCGCTGGCAGTGAAGCAATATCTATGATGTTTGTAAGGCTGCCATACATATCTATATATCATACTCTGTTATCTAGTTCTCTTTCTGGTGATATTTACATCTTGAACTAACTAGGGATTCCCTAAATAAATTATTACATATGCTTAACCTTGAAGCGAACAAATTCGGTCGAAGACTGATATTTTAGTTAAAATTATTTTGATAATCTTAAACAGTTTTGAAATCAGTTTTAGGAAAAGGAAATTTTAAATAGCTAACTTGAGATCAATCATTAAGTATGTTTTGAAGGTTTTTGCGATTTGGTTAAGTTCATTTTTCTATGTATGATTAATTCTTAAATAAAATTGGAAAATGTTTTTCAAAAAGCGATAATGACTCTGTTTACCCAATAAAGGCACTTGGTCTATTTTTATTTCACACCTCAGAGGGAGCCACAATCCCCAGATGGAGCCTATGTTAGAACACGTATAATTTTGAGCTTTTGAACTTTATATTTTGCGTCTTAGAAACAAATGTTTACCCCAAAAAGTAAAAAACTTAGAAAGCGACCTTTTAAAATTAAAATAAATACATTGGTTGTTATTTATCAATAAGGCACTTACAATATGTATCGTCAATGAGTTACTCTAATTTGATCAAACGGTCCTAACGATATCTGAAGTTTAGAAACTACCTGAGTTTTTAAAGGAATTCTTTAACGGTCGCTTCGCAGCTTCACGCTTCGGGTATTCCATCAAACCTAAAAAGAAAAAACCTTGAAACTCCGAAGTCTCGAAGATATCCACTCGTGATAATTCCTAAAGGACTTACGGACACAAGTCATAGGACATGTGTCCTTTAAAAATATTTTCTTGGGTTGACACGTGTCACTTATTTTTAACATTTACGTTAGATGATTTGAAAGTTTTCAAGTGACAATTGGCACCTCTCTTTTCTTGACACGTCATCAGGAATGATGTCATCTCCACCACGTCACTCCGAGAGATTTCTCTTAGGGATTTTTTGATTTCACAACCTCGGAGTATCAAAGCGTCAAAGTAAAGTGATTACAAAAAGTAAAAAGGGGTTTCAAAGAGTTAATGAAGTAGTTAATGACTTTAATTAGTCATGATTAAGTGTTAATTAATCACTTCGCAGTTTCGGGTTTCGAAAAATTTCCTTTGTGTTATATTCAAAAATTTTGAATTTCGAACTTCTAAAATACTTAAAGTTAATACAACATTTAAAAATAGGATTAATTAAGACATAAAATTGATTACTTAGAGATTAACTCCTCCACGAATTCGGACTTCGGGAAATTCCATCCTGTCACATCCAAAACTTTCGAATGCGAACTGTCGAAGTATTAATGACATTTATGATTGATTAAGGTTAATGATTTCAAATAAATACAGTGAATCACCAAGTAATAAATTCCATTAACTTTTAATGAATTCTTCATCAGTAGAGTTATATGAAGATCAATAGACTTTTTGAATAAAGCACTTCAAATTTCAAAATTGTTTTTAGCATTTACAATTAGCAATTTTTTATTCAGTGTAGAGCTTACAGACTTCACTTGTTACAAGTAGGCTAATTATATTTCCTTGAGGATTTTGGTGCCATGAAAAGTTACAAAGAAGCTTTATGGATCAAATTTCAGAATCTAGCAGAACGCTAAACCGGTTTGGAAGCCTGATAAACTTGGAAAGGGACCAAATATCGCAGGGAAGGGATAAATGTGGCAGGAGCACCAGGTTGATCGGGTCTGAAGTATCGTGGATCGTAAGTTCTCGAGATCAACGACCGGGGGCGATTACGAGGGGTGAAGTTGTGCAGGGTTTAATTTCAAAGGGAGGTTCTGCAATTTAAACTGTGGTTTTCTCTCGAGGGTACATGGCATCACCAGGTGCATGGCAGGACAAAAGGCGGGTTACCTCAAAACCACTTCCTTGCACCCCCACAAAATAGAAAAGTATAAAGGGACTTTTATTCATTTATTTTATTATTATTTGAACGTTGGACCATTAGAATCTTGACTCAACACCCATCCTCCACGCACTCTAATTTTCACCCTTCATCCTCTCACACCCTCCACGCTCCTAATACCATCTACCTCACTACCTACACTCCCCATATATCTACACGTCACTTACCTCGTCTATCCCTATCACCTACATTCTCGTATCCACACATCCCACATCCTTGTTGGACACTTGTCCCCACGTCATCCTATTCGTGAACGATTACTCTTCCTTGTAATTGTTATCCATCCCATAACGAGCCAAGGTTGAGCTACCTATCCAATTACCACCCCCATATCTTCAACTGCAATTATTTATCCCAGTAAACACATTCGAAGGGACTGATGGCAATGAAATCAGATGGCAAAGACAGTAAGCGAATGATTGTGGTGGCCTTAATAGACATGTGTACCCAGTTCAAAGAAAAAAGGAAAATAAGTGCATCTATGAGAAAATGAAGGGATCGATGAAGTGCCAACACATCAAATCAAAAATCAACAACATCTGCATGGTGCTATTTCATTCAGATTGTATTCTATTTTTAGGCAGGTATTGTGGGAAGTCCAGCGGTTTTCATTTAAGACAGTTTTTGTATAAATAGATAGATTTTAGATTTATTCAAGCCTGCTTCTGGCCGAATGTAAAAGATAAAAAAAAATGAACATTAATACAAGTGCAGGAATATATTCTAAGTTTCGTTCAATTTGAGTTATGTGTTTCATCTATGTTTCCATTTCTCCAAATTTCTTTTTGTAATTCTTGAAGAGTGAATGATTAGAATTTAGTCTACATCTATTGTGATCATAATATATCAGCAATTCATTAAGTAACAAATTTTCCTCTGTTATTACTGTGAGTAACACAAGACATGTGATATGTGTGAATTGCTTCATTTTTGTCTCCTTTTCAAGGGTGCATCTTCTACTTTTCTTCTATTGCAAACAAGGTGAGACTTATCTGTAATTGATACTTGACTTTGTTTTAACAGTTTTGTAAATATTTTCTACATCATTTGACATTATAATTGTGACTTAGATAACAAGATACAACCTCTATATTGTCTTATCATTAGTTTCATTTAAAGATTATTTCTCAGGAAACCAATGGTAGAAAAAACACTCATAAAAACATTTCATTTAAAACCTTTGAGTCCTAACATTATTTTTTAAGCCTTAGAATTAATATTAAGAACAACATCGTTATTGGATTTTCGCAAGTTGCTCCCACATTTTCAAGTGTATCTGTCAGACCCTTTCAACAAATCTGCTTACCTTCCTTGATTCTCCTTGACTTATCCTTCTTCCTTTTGTTGTCCATACATAATGTCAAAGGGTGAAGGGGGTATATAGCCAAATAATTTTTCTAAAGTTGACTTGTTTGTGGGATAATGGAGCGCTTGACTGTATGAGCATTGAATGTACACGAGCTACTAATCCTATGTTTTTAGATGATTGCAATTAGAACCTGCCAATAATTGTACCAATGTCTTATCGATAACATTAGCTTTTTCATCAATCTGGGGATGAAACATAGAATACCTCAGCTTTGTATCCATTCTTTTCCAAAGTGTTTTCCAAAATCTACCCAAGAACCTACTATCATGGTTAGATATGATGGAGCTTGATGGTCCAAAATGTACCCACATGTATGAATAAAAACTCAACTACTTCTCTTTTGGTGATAGTCATGTTGCAATGAATGAGGGTGCACATCTTATAGAAATGGTCCACAATTACAAAAAATAAATAATGGCCTCTTCGGGTCATAGGAAAACCTCTAAAAAATTCAATGGAGATACTCTCTCAAGGTTTGTTTGGTGTGGGTAGTGGCATGTACATTCCAAGTTTCCTATTGTTAGGATTGCTAGTGTTGGAGAGGACACAACCCCTAATAAATATTTCCACTTGCTCTTGCATCCTTGGACAATACACATACCTATATAGATTTGTTAGTATATTTTTCAAGAAAAAATGCTCAGCTATCTTAGAAGTGTGCTCATAAACTGAGTCCTTTTGTCTTGTCGTATGTATAACTTGACTATCTTCTACAGTATCCCATTGGTTGGTATATTCCTTTGAAATATTTGTCTCTTTGATAGTATTTACTCAACAAATCATGAGTGAATGGATCAATTTTCATTAACATACCAATCATTGAAATCCTCTTCAGTGAGGGATGTGAAAACATGTTGGCGAGCCTATTTGTAGCTCCTTTATTGTACTTGATTAGTAACTAAAAATTTTATAGGAATCCCATCCATTTGTAATGCTTCACTTGCTACATTCTACTTTAGTTTATGTAGGTACTACATTAGTTGATGGTTAGTATGTATGATGGTATCTTTCCCCAGTAGATAGTGCTTCCACTTCTTCATTGTTTGCACAATAACAAAGAGTTATTTGTCATATGTGAGGTAGTCCAACACGGTTCCATGAAACAATTTTGAATGATAAAAAAACAGTCTTTCTCTTTTCATAAGCACTAATCCTAATTCATATCCATTTACATCTATCTGCAGTTCAATTTTCATTTGCAAATTGGGCATGACTAAAACCAACTATTGTCGTGGCTTGCCAAAATGAAACATATTCTCTTTGGTGGTCATGGTATGAAATTGTGCAACTATTTATGAAAATGTTTCTATGAGCTTCCTCAAATATCAAGCTACTCCCATGAAGCTACTTATCTCTATAAAGATAGTAGGAATAGGCCACTAGCCGATCATTGCAATCTTGCTAGGATCCACTCTCATATCTTCCCTACTAATCATGTATCTGAGATAAATCAAGGACTCCTTTCCAAATTCACATGTCTTCAAATTTGGAATCAAATGATTCAGTTTTAGTGTCTATGGTTCCTATGTCACATGTGAGATGTGTTATTTCCAACTATTGCTAAATATCAGTATGACATCTAGATATACTATTACAATTAATGAGTCAATAAATGGTCATAGTGCATCATTCATTAATTGCATGAAATTAGTAGGTGTGTTACATAAACAAAAAGTCATAACTAACTATTTGTACAAACATTTCCTTGTCTTGAATGTCATCATCCGCATATCTTCTTCTTTGATCCATACTTGATGGTAACTTGATTTGAGGTCCAATTTCATGAAGAACTTGGCTTAATGCGACTGATACAACAAGTTATCAATCCTTGAACTTGGTTTCATGCGACTGATACAACAAGTTATCAATCCTTAGAAACAAATATTTGTTCTTGATGGTGACTTTGTTCAAGTTGTTGGACATGTGTTGTATTCTTTGCAGGTTCCCATAGAAAAGGGGGTGTGTTTTTGGTCCATTTTGTGTTTTTTTGGCCAATGATTTTTCAACCCGTTGTAAATGACTACCAACTAAGGAATTAGAGTCGTCATCTAATATGAGTTAACATATTAGGGTTTTGGATATCATTGAATACCTATATATTTTAATGTGAACGATGAAGTTAATACAAGGAGAAATATAGAGTAGCCGCTCTCAAGTTGGTTGGTTTTCTGAATTAAGGGTTTCCAGGGTAAATATTTGTGTATTGTGTGTGTCATTTTTATTCTTAAGGTTTCCTTATATTTTGTTAGCATTTATTTTCTTACTTAGGTTTATCAAACTCTTCACAGGAACAATAGTCAATTCATATTATCCAACTTCTGTCCTTTTTTGGCACCATTATGATTGATGAACGATGTAGTGACGTGCTAGGCTTGATGAATTCCTTCCCTAATAATTGTTGTAATTGTTTTTCCATTTCGTCTACTTATAGGATAGATTGCCTATGGATGATGTTTGGAAATGGATACTCTACCAATGAATGAATCACATGCTCAACCTCTCTCTTGGGTGGTAGCCCTTAAGGTTCTTGAAACACCTTCTTGTAGGGTTTGATCAATTGTTGTAGTTGTGGCATTGATTATTATTACATCCTTCTAAGGATGCCTTCATATCCACTTTGTTTCCCTCTCCTTGTTACTTTAATTCTATTAATAACAACAAGACAAATTTATTGGTATTGACAATTATTCTCCTTGCTTGGTGAGTGTTGATTAAAGAGAGTTTGGACTTTTCCTTTTTGTGGATTTATGGTGAAATCCTTTCCATATTTAACAATTTGATATTATTTTCCCTCCTCCTGAAGATGGCATCTCTCACACATAAGCATGGTATTTCCAAGATGACTCCAAACACATCCAATTGGATTTCATTTGCTTCCATTTCATCTACAATTTTTTTTATTAATGGAAAAATTGAATCTGCATTGTTTGACCACTCCCAAATCCACATTTTGTCTCCCCAAACCCAAGGGATAGGGTTTCATATGATTGCAAGTCTCTAGGCCAAACATCTCAACAAATTGTGAAAAAATAAAATTTGATTGTGAACTAGGATCAAACAACAAATCCACTTTAGCTTGTCCCATGAGGATCATTACATGAAATAATTTAGTCATCTCCTTCTCCTCCTCAAGATTGTACCTCAACAATACTACCTCCTTTTGTACAATAGTGTAACTTATTTTCCCATCAAGATCTAAAATAATATACATTCTTGCCTCTACATTTATAACTACTAAATATTTCTTCCTTTTCTTCTTTTGGAAGTGCTTGGGGAATTTTTCGGTGTGTAATTTCCAAAACTCCTCCTTAGCATGCCCATTTATAATTATCTCAAAATAATTCTAATAGTTGGTGGAAGGTTAAGTTTCTTGTGGGGATACTAAATTCTTTTTTGTATCCCACTTCTAGTTCTTTTGTTTCCTTTGCTACTCTTGCAGTCTTGTTTTCTTTTGCACTCCAAACTATTGTTTCCATTTATCCTCTTCAAAGAATTATTCTTATATACTTGCTTCATTAATTTATTTGTACCCAAAGAGCATCAATTGTATCCAAATCTAAGGGATAAAGGCCTTTTAGTACTTCATCAACATCTTTGGTCTTTTGAGAAACTCCTAACTTAATGGATCTCTTTCTAAACTCGGTGGTAAATTCTTGCATAGATGGTTCTTGCCTTTGCCTGAAGTAATGCCAATAAATATACTAATTCTCCACATAACCAATTGGGTAAAAATGATTTTTAGTCATTTCCTTGAACACTTCCCAATAAGTTATTAGTGGCTCATTTTAAAGTGATCCTCCTACAACGTCACTTTCCCACCATGTCAAGGCATGGCCTTCAAGCTTCAAACATGCAAATGCAATTCTTTGTTTTCCAGTGACTTCATGTACATTGAAGTACACCTATATCTTTTGTAATCATTAGTTCAATCTGATGGAATCAATTTCTTGTGCATATGGTTTGATGTACACCTTCTCCTTTACATAGAAAGGCACTTGGGTTTTTCTATGGTTGCATTTTCCCATCTCAATATAAATCTTGATTTTGGTCTCAAGTTCTATTTTATTTTTCTTGTCTTTTGACTTGTCACATGATTCTATACTAGATCATTTATGGATTTGTTTATCTTTCCCATGTTCTTGTAACTATAAAAATTTCAAGAAATCGCAAATTCAAAAAATTCAATTCTTTTCTAGATGTTTCCTGGATCTAGTCCCTATGAACTATTAGTCTTATTGTTTTGATATAAAATATAATTTAAAAAATCAAACAACAAACAATGTTTCACTTTTTTTCAACCCCAATCAAGGCAATCTAAGAGAAAATATATCAAATGTGTGCAACAATTTTCAACCCTCTAAGGTAATCTTATCGAGTATAAACCAAATCTGAAATGTACTTTATGATAATAGTTATTTTGCACTATCTTGTTTAAGATCAATGTTAAAACCCTTAATGATTTCAGCCTTGACTCAAGTTAAATCACAAAGACATACAAGTGCTATAAATTAACAAGTCATGAAGACAATGATTGTTGAAAATCAAATCTGCAATAAGACAATTTTGGACAATTGAAAATTTCATGTGTGTGAATATATGTGTGTGTGTGTGTGTGTAAGAGATGAAGCTCAATTTTATACTCTTAGCTTAGTGTATCTGATACAAACCTCTATGTTGTCTAAAACCTTATCTAGGGAAAACCAAGAAAACCATGTAGCTCCACTAAGGATTCTCCACAAGATAGAATCAACAATAGCAAGCCTTGTTCGAAAGACATCTTCTATTTTCATCTTCTTTGACAAGTAAAACACCAGGGTTTATCACCAAACCTTAACTCCTTTCCTTCTTAGTGTAGGAACCTTAGTTCTATAATTCTCCAAGAATTGTCCTATAAACCATAGCACTCCAAATTGAGAGATGGTACAAAGAATAATACAATTGAGAGAGAGACTACTGCACTAATCTCCTCACATATCGTACACAAGATAATGATGAATAAAACATATGAAAGCACTTCATCCTTCCTCTATTTATTATATGTTGAATTATTGTAACTTCGAAGAATATTCTACTTATATTTGAGTAATTATTGTATATATCAAATCCCCTTTTGTGGATTGAGCAAGTTGAGTCTTGTATAAGATCAAATCCCATTTTATGGATTGGTCAACATGTATTTGTATGGTGGTATTTGTAAACTCAACCCCTAGTAATTGTAAAGTGGTTTTAGCCACTTCTAGGAGAAGTCGACTCCACCAAGTGAAGAGTCACAAACCTAGAGCCACCTCACAACTTGTATTTATATGTAAAGATGGTGTCTCATTTGAACACACTCAATCACTCATCTAGTGCACATATCTTGAAGACAATTGCAGTTGCAGGAAGAAGTCTAACAAAGGAGAAGAGAGGCACATGCTTGGTCTTGGTTTGTCTTTGGTGTTTTGGTCTTAGTCTTGGCATTGTACTGGCAATCTATTATTGAGGAAGTTTGGTTGGGTTTTCTTTCCCATGAGAGTTTCCCAGAATAAAATGTTGTGTACCTTGTGATTGTGTTTCTTTTAGTGATCCTATTTATACTGTTGTTTTGGAAATTCATTTAATGCTCATGAAATTTGGAAATAACCTAATAAAAAGCAGTAAAAAAATAACATGGTATTAAAGCTAGAATGAATAGAGCATATTTCACTGGGTATCTAAATGTTTTTGTTGTCATACAAGGAAATTAGGGATTTTTACTAAAGGCAATTTTTTTACCAAAGACCACCTTGGGAAGTGCACCTTTCCCTAGTGCATCTTTTGGAATCTTGAGAAAACCTTTTCAGTGGTTGGATTCTCTGGAAAGTCAAACCATAGCTTTGAATGGTACCAAAAAACCAGAAAACTAGGAAACCAAAACTAGTACTAGAAGTACTAGTCCAGAGTTGCACAGGTCAAGTTTCAAGGGGTAAAAGTTGGAATTTTCAGAAACGGTCTACTCCAACAAACTCACCTCAGTCCAAATCATCTCCTAGTAAGTTTAATTTCATTTTCTGAGCACTTCCGTTTTCTGGTCATTTTCTTAGCTCGAGGTCAAGATGTCTGCAAGCACCAAGCTTGTTGACAAGTTAGAAGGTGTGGAAATTTTTTGTTCCTAGAAGTACATAATTGGACTCATTCTTGAAGATAATGACCTTGCGAAATTCATAAAACAAAATGTATCGGAGCCCGAAGAAGATGAATCCAAAGAGAAGTACAAGAAGGATATGATTAGGGATAAATGAATAATTGCAGATTCTATTAAATACCACTTGATCCCTCAAGTGTATTCTAATAATAATCCAAAATATATTTTTTATTCCCTAACCAAAATGTATGAAGGAAGAAACATCAATCAGAATATGAACTTGAGAACCTAACTCAAGAATACAGGAATGAAAAAAGGAGAAATTGTTCAAGACTATTTCTCTAGGGTTTCTCAATTCAAGGAAAAGTTAGATGAAATTGGAGACAAGTTAGATGAATATGAACTCGTGATGACAACTCTTAATGGTATCACAAGACCTTGGGATTCCTTCATCCAAACTATTTGTGCAAGAAAAGAGAAACTCCAATTTGACAGATTATGGGAAGAATGTGTTCAAGAAGAAGCAAGAGTGGCTAAACGAGAAGTTGTTATACTAAGAGATGAAGATCAAGACCTGGATGCTCATGCTAAGGGTGGAAAGGGAAAGTCTCATTTTCAAAAGGAGACTCACTTTAATAAATAGTCTCATTCTCCAAAGAGATTCCAGAAATATCATAAAGTTCAAAGAAGGAAAAAAAAAATCTCATCCTACCAGTGTTATCATTGTGATAAGATGGGACACATTGTTAAGAATTGTCCTGCCAAAAGGGAAGAATACAAGAGGATAAATAAAAAAATACATCATGCCCATGCAACTGAAGATGATGATCCACCCAAGAAGTTATCTAAAGAATATATTGAAGAAAATGTTTCATTTTCCGCTCTCTCAGGATCTGTGACACCTAGAAAGGATACTTGGCTCATATATAGTGGTGCCTCTAAACACATGATAGGTCAGAAGACCACTCTCTCCAATCTTGTAGAGAAAAAATCTTCCCAAAAATTTTCACTTGGAGATGATTATCAGTACCCAATCAAAGGATTGGGAGAATCCACCTACAAACTTGATTCAGGAACTCCAATGAGAATTAAGGATGTACTATATGTACCATGTTTGAAAAAGAACTTACTTTCTATTTATGCTCTAGATAAGAAAGGTTTCAGGGTTGCACTCATAGATGGTAAAGTTATTATGTGGTCTGAAGGAAAAATATAGAATATGCAGTTGTTATTGGAATAGAAGAAAGTAGTTTGTACAAGTTAAAGGGTCTCTGAGATGTAGACTTGACTCATTCTAGTGAAATTCCTTGTGAAATTTGGCATAGAAGGCTAGCTCACATCAAATACAAATCCTTACTATATGTGAGCAAGGTAGTTACAAGTTTACCAAAACTAAAGGTTGATCATGAAGGTGTATCCAAGGGATGTGTACAAGGAAAGAACACAAAGAATCCTTTTCTAAAGAGAGACAATTAAGAAGAAGGAATTTTGGAACTTGTTCACTCATATGTATGTGGTCCAATGTCATAAACCTCTCTAAGAGGGTATGTATACTATGTATCATTTATTGATGATTACTCTCGTAAAACTTGGGTATATTTATTAAAGTCAAAAGATGAAGTACTTGGAAAGTTCAAGGAATTCAAAGCCTTGGTAGAAAACATATCTGAAAGGAAAATCAAGAAACTCAGGTCATACAATGGAGGAGAGTACACTTTAAATGAATTTGGAAAGTTTTGTACAGATGTCAGGATTAAGAGGGAGCTCGCCACTCCCTATAATCCTCGACAAAATGGTGTAGCAGAAAGAAAGAATAGGATGATTATGGAAGCAGTAAAGACAAGGATTAATGATAAAGATATTCCAATGAGATTATGGGATGAATCAACAAGAAAAACAGTATATGTCCAGAATAGATTATCCCATAGTGCACTTGGATTCAAAACCCCTGAAGAAATTCTCACCGAAAATAAGTGAGAAGTAAGCCATCTAAAAGTATTTGGTTGTCAACTATTTGTACACATTCTGAAAGAAAAGAGAACTAAGTTGGATCCTTCAGGAAAGAAGGGAATATTTGTTGGATATTGTGAGGTCTCTAAAGCCTTCAAAATCTACATACCAGGTTATCATCATATTGATATCGATAGAGACGTAACATTTGATGAAGATGCAACACTAAAGATATCAAGGAAATGTCAATTAGATGAAGTGTATGAAGAAGAACCTATAGCTCCCAGAGTTGCAAAACCCATTAAGGAAGTTGCAGTTACCCCTGATGATGAGATTCCAGAAGATCATGATATGATAGAATCTCAAGAACCTACATGTATGACAATCTCTCATAAGAGAAATCCAACTTGGGAGAGAGAACTTATTCAAGATGTAGAGAAGTGAGGTTCTCTAGAAGGAACCATGAGACAAAGAAAGAAGCACAATTCATTCTCTATTTATGTGGCCTTGATGTGTGATTTCATAGATAAGGAACCTACTTGCTTTGAATAAGTCGTTCAGAAGAAAGAATGGATGAATTCCATGACAAAAGAATATCGGTCCATTATAAAGAATGATGTGTGGGAATTAGTTCCCAAGCCAAAGAACAAAGATGTGGTATCTTCCAAGTGGATATATAAAATCCAACATGCAGCAGACGAAAGTATTGAAAAATATAAGGCAATATTTGTGGCTCATGGATTTTCTCAAAAGGAAGGTATTGACCATGAAGAAACATTCGCTCCTATAGCAAGATACATTTCAATAAGAACCATCATAGCTCTTGCAGCCAAAATGAAGTGGAAGTTGCACCAGATGGATGTGAAAACAACTTTTTTAAATGGTGTTATTGAAAAATAAGTGTACATAGAACAACCACAAGGGTTTGAAGTTGAAGATAAAAAAAACTCATGTCTGGAGGTTGAAGAAAGCTTTGTATGGGTTGAAGCAAGCTCTGAGAGCTTGGTATGGAAGAATTGGCAGTTTCCTGATGAGCTTGGGATTTATGAAGAGTAAAGTTGATTATAATATTTACTTCAAGGTTATGAATGACGAGCCAATTTTATTACTACTATATGTGGATGACTTATTATTGACAAGAGAAGAAAATCTCATCACATATTGCAAAAGGAAGCTCACTGCAGAATTTGAGATGAAATACCTAGGCTCGATGCATTATTTCTTAGGTCTTGAAGTTTAGAAGAGCCCAGAGAAGATCTTCCTTAACCAAGGGAAGTATGAAGTTGAAAGACTGAAGAAGTTTGACATGTCAGAATGTAAATCCATGGCCATAGACATGAAGACGAATTTGAAGCTCATGGTTGATACTTCGTCATAGTTAGTTGATGCTACTCTAAACAGAAATATCATTGCTTCATTGATGTATCTGATGAATACCAGACCAAATATATGATTTTCTTTGAACACCTTGGAGCCAAGATGTGTTCACCTTGTAGCCACAAAGCATGTGATGATATACCTTAAGGGTATGTTGGATTATGGTCTTTGTTATACTGTAGATCATTACTTCGGAATGTATGGTTATACTGATTTGGATTAGGCTAGAAGTGCTTCAGATAGAAAGAGCACTTCATGATGTTGTTTCAGTTTGGGTTCAACCATGACTTCATGGAAAAGAAGGAAGTGATCCATTGTTTCTCTCATCACGGTAGAAGCAGAGTACATTGCAGCATGCTCCGCTAGTTGCGAAGCCATATGGCTTCGAAATTTGTTGGCAGGACTATTCGATCTGGAGATGGATGCTATCGTGATCTTATTTGATAACCAAAGTTATATAAATATGACGTAGAACCCCTTTTTCCATGATAAGTCGAAGCACATAGAGATATGGTACCACTACATTCATGACATGGTGCAGAATGGAGCTTCAACGCTCCAATATGTTGGCATAGATGAGCAGGTTTCAAATTTGTTGACTAAGCCTATGTCTCGTGTGAAGTTTGAGTACTTCCGAGACAATCTTGGTGTAGTCCAAAAGGACCTCCCTCAAAAGGGGGAGTTATTTTGATGATACTATGGTATCCTGACCAACAACGAGTAGCTCAGTTAGGATTTTATATCTTACGGGATTGATCATCCCTGGGAAGATCTTGAAGGTCCGGTATGGATGGTGTTTCTGAGTACCTGTGCATGTATATGCCAGTTGTGGTCAATAGCGATAGCTCAGTTACGATTCTATATCCTAGGGAATCTTATGATTCATGGGAATATCCTGAAGGTCCGGTAAGGACGGTCTGTCAAAGTACCACAGATGTCGTTGTTGATGCACCTGCCTCATTTTGTTTCCACACATAGATGTTGATGTTATAGTTATAATGATGTTGAGAAAAACTTATGATGATTTATATATCTGCCAATCAATGTTCCAGATTTTGATGATGATGTTTCCCTCTCCTTCTCTTGATGATGTTGTATTGAGTCATGTCAGTAGAGCACCCTTCTCGTTAAGGGGAAGTGTTGAATTATTGTAACTTTGAAGAATATTATACTTATATTTGAGTCATTATTGTATAGATCAAATCCCATTTTTTGGATTGATCAAGTCAGTTCTTGTATAAGATCAAATCCCCTTTTTTGAATTGGTCAACATGTGTAACGTCCTCAACCACCAACAGGTCATCCAACGGCACTACTTAGATGCTTCACTTAGCTATGATACCAAATTGTAACGTCCCCAACCACCAATAGCCTGAGCAACACTACTACGCGGAACATTCACACACATACACACACACACATATATATATATAACATGCATTTTAATCAATTTAAAACAAATAACACAGATATATTGTTACCGTTCAGATTGAAACAAGATTAACAGTAAATTCACATATGCAATGGAATACATGATAGCATTCAAGCTTCACAAAACATGCATAAAATACATAATTCAGCACATCAATGATACGTATCTTTTAGCCGGAGTAAATACACCAACTACGTGCAAACCTTCCACGAACCTCCCAGCCTTAGACGACGCTGCTCATCATGCTCAACAATGGGTCACCCTCGAGCTGGGACCAAGCTCCACCCAGGGCAAGGGAATCCTAGACTAGGCTAGGGTTACAAGCAAACTGCACAGTGCAACAGGAAGGATTATATCCAGGAGCCTTCTTATGCCCACTACTCACAGAATCTCATTCCCCACGTGCATGTTCCACCCGGGAGTATAAATTGTCCATGAAGGTTTAACCTACATGTCGGTCCATGGGTTTACCCATGTTTAGGCCCTTTTTGTAATGTATAAATAAGTAGTTAGGCAATGTATGCAGAGAGACCTAAGTTAGGTTTGTTCATATTGAGTGTTGGGAACTTGCAAAGATAAGTGCAAGTGATTGTAAGAAGCTTACGTGCAGACTGTGTAAGAAGACTTTGTGTCGTGACCTGACTCAGGGAAGGAGGATCTGGCGAGGTGCACGTAGATCTCTTGTCCTCTACGGAGTAGGTTTTTGATGCTCTGTGCATGTAAGAAGCTTGATAGAAGATAATAGAAGAGAATAAGAGTGGTCGGGCGTAGCCCCACACTAGGGTGAACCATATATATTCTGTGTTATGGTTGTTTTGTGCATTATGGTTGTTGTGTTCTTCATATGATTTATGCCTAGTTTAGTAATGTTTGTTAAATGCATCTGATAATAGTAGCTTAGTGCTTAATAATATGAATGAATGCCAGATCTAATCCATTTCGATGTGCTTAGTGCTTGAATGTGTTAGATCTAGTTGAATATCGCGTTGTTCTATAATAAGGGTTTGATCCTACGATGTGAATAAAGGTGAATTATCGATGAATATTAACTGCTAAGTTTTTTGTTAGAGTGTTGTAATCACATATTTGTGTCCCAGCTAGGTTGCAGACACTTGAATCATGCAACCATCCCTGCCTCTACCTCGGGTGAGACTTCATATGCTTTGTAGGTGTTGTCGAAAGGGTCGGTAGTTAGGGTTTTGTTGGTGCATTGTTGAAGCATTGAACCCTAGGTCTGCCCATGTGCCAACAAATGGGTCCATTGTCAAGATCTGAAACTGTGATTGTTGGGAACTGAGGAAAATATCTGTGCATAGATCTATTGTTGTAGTGCATAGTATTCCACTTGACTTGCGAAGCTATGTGCCAAGAAAGGAACTAGATCTGAAAAAAAAATAGGTAAGATCTGAAAGCTTTGTGCTTTGCTAAAGGTAAGAACAGTGAATTTTTTTTATTAAAGAGGTAAGATATGAAAGCTTTGTGCTCTAAGAAAAAAAATATAAGTGAAAATTTGTGTTTCGAAAGAATGGATCTAGGTATGTTTGATAAAAAAATTCCTAGCCTAAAAACTAGGGCACAGTTAGAAGAAAGAAGATTTGATATGAGTAGATCTGATAGAAATAGTGAAAGATATGTTATTCCTATGCATAGAAAGAATGTTTGGACTAACAAATGGATGAAAGATCCTAGAAAGAATTATTTGCAGGCTAGTTACTATAACCCTAGTGCACAGTACATGAAAGTTTGGACATATGTCTAAGGAATGTCCGAGTAGAAGACCTACTTGTATTTGTTGTAAATAAATGAACCATGAAGTTTTGGATTTCCCTAGAATGATTGCTAAGGTTGAAAAGATGAATATGAGACAAGAAAACCATGAAAAAGGCCAAGAAACTAAGACTATCGTAAAACCCCAGAAAGAATCAGAGATTGTATTATTACAGATAAAAGAAACCCTGAATGATCACAGAGACACCAATCTATCAGAGATCTTAAAAGAGAAAGATTGCATAGAAACAAGAATAGGAGACTTTGACATAGACTGTATTCTGGATGATGAAACACAGGTGAATATCATGACAGAAAGAATTTTGGAAATTTTGGGAAAGCCCACTATGACTCCTTCATTGGGTGGAATAGGATTATTTAGAGGAAAGCTAATAACCCTATGTGGAAGACTTACCCAGACATCTATGAGTGCTCATGGAAATTCGACAGAGGAATAATTTGAGGTCATTAAATTTGTTGAGAACAGTGCCCCATTTGTTATGTTGCTAGGAAAACCCTGGATTGAGAAAGATGAGATTCGAAGAAAAGAAGAGGAAGCCCTAGAATAGAAAAAACAATAATTAAAGGATTTCATGACTAGGAGATTAACGCACTTAATATAGGAACAAGAAAAAAAATCGAATCTACTAAGGATCAGAGACTTAGATGTCGAAGCTGAAAGAACATAGAAAAAATTGAAAAACCTGTCCATACAGGAGAGTAGAGCACCTACCCCGGAAAGAAAATAAGTATTGCTCTTAAACCCTATGAAATATCATCAACAATGCGAAGTTACTATGCCAAGAGAAGATAAGAATAAAAATGGTAAGAGGAACCCAGTAACTCAGATTATAGGAAAGAAGGCTAGAAAGCTTAGAAAGAAGAAAGAAAAATTAGAAAAATTGTAAGAAGCTCCAAAAAGAACTTTGCAGAAGGAAGGTTTCCAGAACTTGAACTTTGCTAGAATATCAGAAAAACGTAGATTGTCAATTCACCGTGACGGAGAAATATGACCGTTTGAAGAATTATGACCATTAGACCGACGCTCCCGAATGGTTAGGAAAGCAGTTATGGTTTGGAAGCTCACCATTGGACCGTTGGGACCGTGCCATAATGGATGGAATTGCATTGATCAAGGATTTTTTGACCCGTTGGAAGAAACCGTTATGACATTGCCTATTTATCTCGTTGAACGTTACACCGAGAAAAATTTTGCAAACAATTATTCTTTGAGCCCACAGAGAGATAACCACTATCATCGTGTGTTTATTGAGACTTCACCACCAGTTCTGTTGCATTGAGCATTTGTTCATCGACCTGAGATATCCAATCTCGAGTGTGTATGTCAGGTGAGCACAGTTTTGTGGAAAAGTCAGTAGAGGAAATTATAATCGACCTCATGGATGAGAAGGTGATGTCCATAGGAGTTCAAGCCTCATCGAGGTGAGGAGTGCAATCCTCCTCGTCAACCTCTCATAGATCAAGACCATCCCAAGCTACGATCGAGAAACCCACCAAGCATCATGATGACTTGGAAAATGCGAAGCTAATCCCATCCATCCTTCCCGACTACATCCCACCCCTAGCCGGTGTGGTGAGTCGTGACAGTGTCCCGAGGGACTTCAACTACAACTTGATTATTCTGTACCTCCCGAAGGGGATACGCACAGTTAAACCACATATAGAAAGTATCCTAACCTTGAAGATCAATGACTATAACTTAGGAGACCACAAGATCTATGGCATGATCGCACCTCACAAAGATTTGACCAAGACGAAGGGGAATAAGTCAAAGATAATCCCCCAACCATGGACTATGGACATCGTGAGGTCCACTATTCTGAAAGTAATGAAGATACCCCACTTTAGAAGGAACCAGGAGTTTAACGCATGTGTTAAATTCCTATTGTTGTGCTTCCATGGCAGTTATTTGTGGTTGGATAGATGCATCACTGTCAATCTGGTGTTTATTCATAGGATCACCGGATTAAGAATGCAGGGACCAGAACCACAAGACTTTTACCCAAGGAAGGTTGCAGACCATGCCCTGGAATAGAGGATTAAAGATACCTACGACGATGTGGAAAAGGGTATGTGAGGCTACAAGGTAGCCTCCATTCAGAATGGTGCAATGCACCTTGCTTTCCAGTTGATTGTTGGTAAGCTAGTCCAAAAGAACAGACCCACGCAGGTCACGGGGTTTGTCATTGACCTTGTGGGAAAATGCATGGAAGGAATACAAATGAACTGGACTAGTTACCTAGTCAATCAGTTAGAATAGGATTGTCGTGAAGCTCAAGATCAAGGCTATGAGTTCCATTTTAGCTAGTTGTTGATCCTCATCGCGTTCAATTCTTAGGAGATGCTGGAAGGAGCGAACTTCCCTGACATTGAGCCATTCGAGCCACTAGATGTGAATTTCACCATGCTCTGGTATTCGAGCGATATGGGGAAAAAATGGGAGTCGAACGCGGTGTTCCATACCTACTACCTACAGTTGAAGAGGGATATTAAGTCCTTCCCTTGTATGACACTAAACACTATGCACAGGTTCAAACCAATTGCGAAGTTCTGCATAGATAGACATTTTATTTATATCACTTCACATGCAGACGAGCATAAAGAAGAACTCTAATCATACTACAAGCTTACAGAGGAGGACATGGAAGAAATCATTAATGAATGGCCCATAGAGTTCCTTATCCCAGTGGACTAGGCAAAATTGTCCGACCCCGACCTAATTGGAAGTTCGGTGGTTACTCACAAAGAGTATGAATCACTCAACCATAGCAGAAGGAAGAAGAAAGAATAGGTACAGGAGTTGAACAGTGCATCAGAAGAGACTTCTTCAGAGTCACTAGGAGAAGGAGGTGGTGACGAAGTAGACAAAGAAGAGAACAATGGGAAAGAAGACAAGCAAAAATGAGGTGAAGTAACACTGCCTAGGGATCCCATTAATGAGGCTGAAGCACCCAACAAAAGAAAGGTTTCCCCCAAGAAACCTACATTGCGGAAGAAGTCCAAAGCCAGTAAACCACAAATGGAGACTGTACTCATGATGGACAACATCGACCTAATCATTGTTGTTGTCTTAGATACCTCAGAAGATATTTTACAGCGCAATGAAGAAAAACAAGAAACCATATATGAAAGGATTGAAGAAGAGCTTAGAGAGGTACAGCAAGCCCTTCACTCCAACCGCGCAGTGTCCACTGCGCTACCTCCATCAGAAGAAATAGAGTTGGGATATGAGCTTGCCCAACTCCGCAGAATAGTTGATGGGACCAAACCTCGCCTTCGTTGTGTGCAGGAAGAAAAAGAACAGGCCACAGCAGCCCTGAAGAAAGCACAAGAGGAAGTCATAGATCAATGTCGAGTTGCACAAAAGGAGAAATATGACCTCCAAGCGAAGTTCGTAGA
Source organism: Picea engelmannii (assembly GCA_009831015.1). Lineage (NCBI taxonomy): Eukaryota > Viridiplantae > Streptophyta > Pinopsida > Pinales > Pinaceae > Picea > Picea engelmannii. The sequence continues at coordinate 104,403 of ML806044.1, read as the reverse complement.
GGATAGAGCATAAATCCGGCAGGAGAAAGAACAGTTGCTTGTGGAGCAGGTCGGAGTTAAAGAAATAGTCAACAGAGCACTTCGCTCTGTGACAGGCTTGGAACAAATGGAGGAAGACCTAGTGGAGAATCAAGTCGTGAAGCTTGTTGAAGCCATTTAGCAAATTCAACAGAGAGTAGCAAAACTAGAGCTACAAATAGTACCAAGCACTCTGCAGGAAGTGCGAGGCCAGAGAGAAGAAATCGCCCGAAGCGCAGTCTAGAGAATCAAGGCCTTAGCCTTGGAATGTAAACAACTTAGTAGTCGAAGTGCACAGACTTATGAGCGCCTTAAAGAGGACCATGAACTAAATACACTAGAGTCACAGCTCTAGGAGGCAAAGCAGAAAGCAACAATAGTACAAGCGTAGTTGAAACTCCTATCAGCAACAGGTCCATGCCATATAGAGAAAAGTCATGGAAGTGACTCAAAAGCTCCAACCAGTCTAGGATGCAGCTTGCCTAATTTTTGAGGAGATTAAAGGATGAGGAGAAGAGCTCAAACAAGTAGTCACTTCAGTATAACAGTGCTTGGAGGGACCTATAATAGGGGAATTTATTCAGGATTTTACCGAGCAGGAGGCCTTGGCAAAGCAGCAGGTCAAAACGGCTCGAGCCAAGATCGAGGCTTTTGAGGCAGAGTTACCCAGATCAAAGTGAATCAGGATGAGTCACAGGTGAGTGTTGGGGGCTTGTTGGCCCTTGAACAAGTTTTGGAGATCCTTGGTCAGGTTTGACCTATTTTGGGACTTTGACAGGCTGGTCGAAGGTGGAGCGCAAGTTGAAGCAGATATCATGGGATCTCGGCCCCTTTTTAGGGCATTTTTGGGTTTTGGGTTTATGTAATGGGTATGGGGATGTCAGCCCATGGGTTTACCCATGTTTAGGCCCTTTTTGTAATGTATAAATAAGTATATAGGCGATGTATGGAGAGAGACTTAAGTTGGCTTTGTGCATATTGAGTGTTGGGAACTTGCAGAGCTAAGTGCAAGTGATTGTACGAAGCTTACGTGTAGGCTATGTAAGAAGGATTTGTGCCATGACTTGACGCAAGGAAGGAGGATCTAGCAAGGTGTGCACAGATCTCCTGTCCTCTGTGGAGTAGGGTTTTGATGCTCTGTGCATGTAAGAAGCTTGATAGAAGATAATAGAAGAGAAGAATATTTGGTGGACGTAGCCCCACACTAAGGTGAACCACGTATATCCTGTGTTATGGTTGCTTTGTGCATTATGGTTGTTGTGTTCTTCATATGATTTAGCCTAGTTTAGTAATGTCTATTAAATGCATCTAATAATAGTATCTTAGTGCTTAATAATATGAATGAATGCCAGATATGATCCATTTCAATGTGCTTAGTGCTTGAATGTGTTAGATCTAGTTGAATACTGGGTTGTTCTATAATAAAGGTTTTATCCCGCGATGTGACTAAAGGTGAATTACTGATGACTATTAATTGCTAAGTGCTTTTCTAGAGTGTTGTAATCACAAATATGTATCCCAGCTAGGTTGCAGACACTTGATTCTTGCAACCATCCCTGCCTCTACCTCGGGTGAGACTTCATCTGCTTCGTAGGTGTTGTTGAAAGGGTTGGTAGTTAGGGATTTTTTGGTGCATTTTTGAAGCGTTGAACTCTGGGTCTTCCCATGTGCCAACATTCCCTTTTGCACACGTTGCCTCTCCCAGGACTTCGGATAAAAAACATGTATTTCACACAGTTTTGGAATAATATTAAATTATTATTCTCAAGGACTTAAGCCCCTAAGATTAGCCCCTAGGCCCACACATTTAGCCTCCTCCTTTACCCAACCTTGTGGAATCTTAGTCCTAAATCACTCTTTCTTCGTGGTCAGTCTGCACGCGGCAATGTTTATATTTTTATTAATGATCTACATAATTACATATACAAAATCAGGCTCATGGCCTTTAGCACTTAGGCTCTCCGGCCCAATAAATACATAAGCCCACCAAATTATCAATACTCAGCTCACCAGCCTACAAAACATGTTTACAATTCATAAATAAAATAGGGGCTCGTCATTGGGGATATTACAATCCCCTCCCCTTATTTTTTCACTGTCCTCAGTGCAACTCTTTACACAGCATCAGCAAGATTTCCAAAATCTTCAAAAATATGTCATATTTCTGCCAGCATAGCATCCTCATGTTCCCATGTTGCGTCCTGAGTACCGTACCAGGTCCACTAGACCTTTACAAGCCCTATGGATTGATTCTGGAGTTATTTTCTCTTCCTGTCCAATATGTGCACAAGATGCCTTCTTGCTCCACCTGAATCACATTCCAATCAATTACATGATTAGCATCGGGTATATATTTCTTAAGAAATGAAACATGAAACACATTATGTATAGTCATGGATGCAGGTAATGCAAGCATATATGCAACTGGCCCAATCCTTTCTAGGATTTCAAATGGCCCACAAAATCTGGCTGCCAACTTTAAATAGTTTCTTAGCTTCAGGGAACTTCTATTGGCTTTCACTTTCAAGAAAACATGGTCACCCACTTTAAACTCTCCGTGGGTTCTATTTTTATCAGTATAACTCTTCTGCCTGTCTTGGGTAGCCTTAAAATTATGCTTAATTTTTAGCACTTGCTCTTCCATTTCCTTGAGCAACTATGTCCCAACTACTGCTCTATCAACTGGATTATCCCAACTTACTGGAGTGTTTCACTTTCTACGATAAAGTGCCTCAAATGGGCTCATCTTCAACGATGCTTGATACCCATTGTTGTAGGCGAATTCTACCAAGTGTAGGTAGTCTTCCCATTTTGATGGTTTCTCCATCACATACATCCTTATCAAGTCTTCTATTACTTGATTCACCCTCTTTGTCTTCCCATCAAACTTAGGATGATAAGCAGTACTGAAATTCAAATTTGTTCTGAATCCTTTGAACAACCCCTTCCATAACTTTGAGGTAAACTTTGGGTCCCTGTCAAACAAAATTGTCTTGGTAATTTCATGTAATCGTGTTATTTCCCTCATAAAAATATCAACAATATTAGTTGCCTTGTGAGCAATCTTTAATGGAATAAATGGGTAGCTTTCGTAAGCTTGTCCACCACCACCATTATTGAATCATGTTTCTTGCATGTCTTGGGAAATCTTGTGATGAAATCCATTGTCACTACCTCCCACTTCCACTCAGTAATGGGTAAAGGTTGTAGCAACCCTACTGGGTGTTTATGCTCAACTTTAACCTTCTGGCATTCCATACATCTGGCGATGTATTCTCTAATTTGTTTCTTCATACCTAGCCAAAATTAATGGTTCTTGATTGCTGCCATAGTTTTTTGATATCCAGGGTGCCCTGCATAAGGCACATTATGCATTTCATTCAAAATGATAAGTTTCAAGTCGTGGACATTAGGTACATAAATTCTATTCTTGTACAGAAGTGTTCCTTCATCTTCAAAATTATAATTTTCCATTTTTTGTGGCATCTCACCTTACTGTAGCTTTGCTACCTGTTGGCATCCCCACAATATTTTCACCTTTTAAAGCGACAAATAATAATTTTTGTAGCTACCTACGCTTTGTCATATAAACATTGCTATTTGAAGGTGAATTTTCGGCTGTAAAAGGGTGTTTCGATTGTTCCTATTTCTCGTTTTCATGCTTCGTTCATGGCTAAAAGCATGAATGAAGAATTGAAACTTATAATTGTATTGCAATTGTATTTAAGGCTTATTTCTCTAGAAGGGTAAATGTTCTTACAAAACTTTTAAGGAGTGTTGTTTTTCTTTGAAGCTTATCTTATATCAATAAAACAGTTGTTTTAAGTTTCTCATGGTTATAAGGTATATTTTGAGTACTTGAATGATACACCAAGAATCAATTGACAATAGACTATGAGTTTGTTTCATGTATAATTCTTGGTAAATCATTTTTTATGGTTTTTATGCTTTGGTTTGTAAAACACCTCTTCTTCTAACCTTAAATAACCAACTCCACCCTTTACACAATGATGAGATTCAAACACACCCAGTGTTGTTATGTACTCTGTTTGAGGTGGAAGTTTGAATCGACAGGTCCATCATTCCAAGTTAAACTCTTGGGTTTTGTTTTGTACTCTTGGCATTCATTGCACAAAACGCCCAATTTTATGTTTTGAAACCCCTTATGCTCTTATTTTGGTCGCGCTAGGGTATTGATGAGTTTTATTCCTTTGGTTTTTCTCTGGTTTCCTCTATTTTTTGAAACCCTTCATACTCACAATGAACTCTATTTGCCTTCGCGACTTCTTGTCCGAACCCTTATGGCCCATGTCATCTGTGTCGAACCAAATGGCTCACAAACCTTGCTTCTGTATGATGATGCGAGTGAAGACCTCAAGAGGCAGGGTTGGGTTGAGTTTCTCAAGAAATTCCAGGGTTACAACTTGCAAGAAGCCCATGAGTTCGCCCTCTCTTTCGATGGATGCCAAGCCAAAGTGGGTGATGTTCAATTAGAAATCACCGAGGATCTTTTGAGCGAGGCAACGAGCCTTCCCCTTATTGGGAAAAAATGGTTTAATAATTCCAAGTTAGAGGAGGTGCCATGGAGTTTGTTGTTACCTCTTGGAAGATCCAGTGCAGTGATAAAGGTATGCCAATTTCTCTATTGAAAAATAGATGGCATGGGTTACCCACTGTGTTAAGGCAATTTGTTATTTGTGAAGGATGCTATGGGTTTGTTTTCCTTTACCACATAAGACTGTTAATGCACTTCATTGGTTTTCAGTTAAACATGCCATTTTATTTATTGAGGAGTTTATATAAAATGGCTAAGAGATATAAAAGGCAGAGTTTGAATTCCAGTTTATTCCACCATGGGTTAATTAGGTTGTTGTTAGTCCATCATTTGAAACTACAGGGTGATGATTGGGATACTTTCCTAACTCGTAATGGCTTTGTTACTTTAAATCTTGTAGAGATGTATGTGGTTGATAAGCCTATGTTGGAAAATCCCCCTGCTCCTTCCAGTGACAGACCAATTTTCTTATGCAAAGAACCCTGTGATAAGGCTGCACTCGATGAGCCTATGTTCAAGAAATGAGATGCTAACCCTAGAGTCATTAAATCTCTTGAGCGTGAGCAGTATGTTTTCCCTAACACCATTTCAAAGATCGTAAACAGGTATTCACGCAAACTACCAAATAACAATTTGGACATAGGGTTTAATAACAAAATATCTGGGAGATTAATCTCAAGGATCCTACGAAATAGATCAAAATCTCATGCGATCTCGATCAAAGCGATCAAGGTCCATGAGAGCTCTGATTCTGAGATCGAAAAGTTCCTGGCAGAGGAGGACCCTAGTTACTCTAAACCGGATCTCAGTCAGACTTACGATTTTGTAGATAACCTTCCACCATGCCTGAAACATAACGAAGATCTTCCAGGGATCAAACTCGGTCAAAAACACATAGTGGACAGTGGTAGTTTTTTGACACGCAGTCATGTGTTTCCTCAACCAATTGTTCTAGATCCACTGTGTGAAGTGTGTTTGCATTGGATAGGAAAATATTACACAGATGTCTCGGTCCTTCAGGCAAAGATCAAGACCCTCGCGGCTCAAATTGACTCACTAACAAGTGAAAACCACAAACTCAATATCAGAACACAAAGGCAAGGAAAACGCTTGAAAAGAACTGGAAATGTCATAATAAAAAATGTTGAGTGTGTCAAAGAAGTTATCAACTCTGAGATTTTATGAGTCGAATTTAGTATTCAGTTGTAGGGTAAGATTTGTTTGTATCTCAGTTGTTCTTTTATTGCTATTTTTTTTAATTAATATAGATTGAATTAGATTTATGTTGTTTAAAATAAGACTAGATACAGAATCAACAGATTTTGTAGCCAGTCAATTCTCATGAAAAATTTTGGAAAACATTAGTTGAATAAATGTCTAATTTCTTCATTTTGTTTTCTTTCAGGATACCATATATCTGGTGGTGATCTCAAAAGATGGAGTATTTATGGGCTTAGTTAATTAGCCATTTCTTTTTGGCTCATTTTGAACAGAAACAAAACTTTGGGAGATACAGTTTGATATTGAGTGATTTTATCACCCTCTATTTTTGTAACTAGTAAATACTCTTTGGATTTGATCCTATCTTAGAAGATAGGATGCTTGGTTTACCTAAACTCTTTAAATACATAGTATTTTGTAATAGAAGACATCCTAGCCTGGGGCTGAATATGGATGATTAATTCACAAACTTGACTGGAACAACAATTTGCATTTCAGCTTTAGCTTCTTGTAAATGGTGTTCTCATTTATGCTTTGTTTATCTTGATATACTTATAGGTTTTGATAGCATTAGACTTCACAATCTGTTATGTTGTTGGGATAATTCTTTTATAAATATCATCTATATTTGATGCTTCAAATATTAAACAGAGTGATCATTTATTCAACTCAAATGATAGGATTTCTCTTTAATTTTTAGTTGAATGATTAAATGCAACGTTGTTACAATCAGATTTATCTTAATGTAATTGCTTACAAACATAAGATCATAGCACCTATTTGTATCATTCATTATGTTATTAAAACTCAACTGCCAACACATTGTTATGCATTTATTCAGAACATTTTTTTAAGGTTCATTGCAGGTTTCCCTCTTGGACAAGGTGGTTGGGTGTTCTCTAATCGTGCAGATGTTTGGATACATATCGTTAACTCACTAATAGGTTATCTCATTTATGTTTTTCTATCATTTACTCATCACTGAAACTCGAATATATGGTTTGGATTTTGACTATCCACATGTTTCTGTTTCATAGTATTTTTTCTTATTAGTTTAGATTTATAAAGAAAAAACAAAAAAATATTTTATGTGCTTTCTTTATCTGCTTCTTCAAAGCAGTGATTTTTCACATTGAGTTTCATGAGTTTAGATTAAAGCTTGCAACATGTATATCATGTACATAAATAAGATAAGTAAATGTGTTGTTTAAATATATCTACAATAGTTACATTATACATATGTACATATATATAAGTGGTTAGTTAATAGTCAGTTCTTTTTTTTCTTTTTTTTTTGTTTGTTTCTTTTAGGACTTTTAGATTGGCTAACAGAGCCATTAAACTCGTCGGAACGAGTCACACCAAACGGCTTGGGTTATTTAGACAACCCTGGACCGGACTCATTCTTCCAATTGACGGACGGTCATTTTCACCCGTCGACACTACCAAATCCATGTACTGCAAATCTACATTTGCAGCCTCTGAAATTCTTCCTTTAATATCAGTTCGGTACATGCTAATGGTTGTAGCATGTAGTTCATGCACTCTCCTGCTGAGTGCATTAGCCACTTTTTTTTCCTTCCCTTTGATATGCTTGATATCAAAGTCATACTCACAAAGAAACTCCAACCACCTACAATCCCTAGCATTTAAGGTTGGTTGATCAAACAAATACTTTAGGTAGTTATGGTTTGTCCTCAATTCAAATTCATTTCCAATGAGGTAATGCCTCCATTTCTTTAGAACGTCAATGATGGCTGCCAACTCTAAATCATGAGTGGCATAATTCTTTTCATGCTCTTTCAACTTTTTGGATTCATAACAAATTGTAAACCCATTCTAACTGAGGACTCCTCCCAATCCTTCTTTGCATGCATCTGTGCAAACCATGAAATCCACATTTGGATCTACAATCCTCAAGATTCGAGCACTTGTTAAAAACTGCTTCAATCGTTGGAATATTTTCTCACATTCCTCTGTCCACTAAAACTTCTTCTCCTTCCTCTGCAAGGAAGTGATAGGGTAAGTTATCCTTGAGAACCCTACAATGAACCTTCTGTAATAGCCAGCTAGACCCATAAAGGATATGAATTCTGTCACATTCTTTGATGTTGACCATTCTCTGATGGCCTCAATATTCTTAGGATCCACGACTATCCCATCCTTTGAGATGATGTTCCCTAAGTAATGGATCTGCTTTTGATAAAATGAGCACTTGCTCAGTTTAGCATACATTTGGTTCTCTCTTAGCACCTACAACATCATCCTTAGATGTTGTTCATTCTCTTCCTCCGACTTGGAATACACCAAAATGTCATCCAAATATACTATGAAAAACTTTTCCAAATATTCTCTGAACACACCATTCATTAGGCACATAAAAACAACGGGTGCATTCGACAATCCAAATGGCACCACTGTGAATTCATAGTGACCATGCCTTGTTCTGAAGGCGGTCTTGCTAATGTCTTCATCATTTATTCTTACCTGGTGATACCCTGACCTGAGATCTATTTTCGAAAATATCTTGGCATCCTTCAACTGATCAAAGAGATCATTGATCCTCGGCAAAGGATAATTGTTATTAACAGTCACTTTGTTCAACTGTTTGAAATCGATGCACAATCTCAGCATTATGTCCTTCTTCTTCATGAACAGGACTAGGGCTCCCCAAGGTGACACACTTGGGCATACATACCCCTTCTTCATAAGCTCTTCTAGCTACAATTGCAGTTCTTTCAGCTCTGGTGTACTCATTCTCTAAGGATATTTTGATACTGGAGTTGCTCCAGGCATCAAGTTTACATAAAAATCAATATCTCTCTTCGGGTATAATCATGGTACCTCCTGGAATACATATTCAAACTCTTTTAGTATCGCATGGTCTTCAATATTTGAGAATTCATCCTTACATACTTCCTCCACATGGGCTGCAAATAATTGACAGCCTTTCCTGTAGCACTTCTTTAGCTGCATTGCTGAGATTTCTCTAATAGCAACAGCTCTGGGAATTCCTTGGACTGTTCTTCAATTCCATTTTTCATCCAGGCAAGTGAATTCCTTGTTACGATAATCCAAGATGGCATGGTGTTGGTCCAACCAATCCATCCCAATTAGAAAATCATAACAACCTAAAGGCAGAATGTTCAATTCAACCCTTGTGTTCAGTCTATTCATGTCCACTGGACATGACTTAACCAACTCGACAACCTTTCTCTTGACTCCTGTAGCCAACAACACTAACCAAGATTTCTCATGCTTTCTTCTTGGTAAATGCAAACTTTCCACCACTCTAGTATCTATATAACTATGAATAGTCCTTGAATCAATTAAAATAGTAAAGGCATGGTTGTTGATCATACCTTCCACTTCAATCATGTGTGATTGAAATTCATCTTGTTTCTTGTCTAGGGCTGCATAGATCATTGGTATTCTACTACCCATGTCCTCCACTATTTTAGCTTGCTAAACATTATGGACAACTCTCACTTTTCCATTTTTGTGGGGAAAATATTTGTACTTGTGGTTTCCATGACAACCCCAACACTGAATGGGCATCTGCCTTGGCCTTTTCCCCCTACGTCAGTCGTTCTCGGCTCTCTAAACGATGGTTTTCCTTGAGGACTATTTCTGAAAAAGGGAGGTTTTTTTCCCTTCTGCCTCTGATCTTTCTTAAACTTCTTTCGGTCATCCCAAGCCTTCCGAAAAGTAGACTTTTCTCTTTGCTTCTCATACAAGCATTTCTCTCTTCTTATAGTTTCTTCCATAGTCTTAGCGTCATCATACTGAATCTTGTAACCAATGGAAGACGGTATTCCACTCAGATACCTTTGAATCTTGACAGTCTCATCCTTGATGAAGGGAACATACTTCAACAACTCCAAAAACTTGCGTTCGTATTCATCAATGGACATGCTGCCCAGCTTGAGTTCAAAGAACTCTTTCATCTTTCTGTCGTAGTATCTTTTAGTCAAGTATTTATTTTCAAAATACTTCTTGAATTCTTTCCAAGTAATATATTTCTCTCTAATGTGTTGTACCTACACAAGTTGATCCCACCACATGGATTATTTTCCCTTTAGTTGATACATTGCAATTCTTACTTCTGCATGAGAGGAATAATTCTACAGCTGGAAATGTTTCCTCATGCTAAGCAACCATGTTTCGGCATCTTCCTTCTTCTTGTGTTCTCCATCAAACGTAGGAGGCTTAATCTTGTTCATTTCTCCCTTCAGCTCATCCACTCCAGATCTCCTATTCTTTCTGGTAGGATATGGGCCTGAACTACTATGTGCCTCCTTATTGGACTATTTCGGGGAGTGAGGACGATGCCTGCTAATGCTTCTTAGTCTTCTTTTCCTCTCTGGAATCTTCTGACTCCCTATTTTTCTTGAGTCGCTCTCCTTATCCAACTTATTTTCTATCCTCTCTAGACTCTTCATCAACTTTAAGTTGAATTCTTCTTGTTGATCCTTGACTTTCATGAGCTTTTGTTTATCAACTCAGTGAGTCTAGGCATATTTCTGCAACCATTCAATGATTTTTAGCATATTCTCTTCCTTATCTATCTCTTCTCCATTTCCATTAGAGTTCGACCCTTCAACTCCCAAATGAACATTCACCCCTTTAGATTCATTCTCTGAACTGGAAGCATTTTGTGTCTCCTCCATTTCTTTTCACTCTGTGACAATTCACTTCGGTCCTGACACTCATTAAACTCTACAAACACAATGTGCAGTCAACCATAATTTGTTAGGCTATCTGTCCTTAACAATTCCCACAGTATTCATAAACCAATATGAACCAAGAAAATTTGTGTATTCCATTTATGGTTTCTCAGCTCTGCTCTGTTCTACAACAATCTTTCGGGAACTAGCCCCTTCCCTTAGTTCCCAATCCACGTGGTCATGGGTCGTGACCACTCACCTAAACAAGAAGGCGCTTTGCGACTTCGCGTTTCATGGATTCTGCTGTGGCCAAACCCGATACTCTCGATTCCCAATTTTTTGAATCGTGGATCCCCTGGGCTTTTGCTCCTCCCGCTAAGCCCCTTTGATTGTGACATTGGGATGTGACCTGGGCCCTAACTTTAGAGCGCTTTGAAACTTCACGCTTCACATCCTCTGAATTTATCTCACCTTTTTTATTTTTAAACATGAACTTCACGCACATCATATCAACGGTCTTGATTTCCCCACGATGCAACGGTCCAGATCCTTTCTTCGAAAATCGGGACTTCACATTTCAAAAGTCTTCAAATTACTTATCCACGGACTCTTAGAGTTCTAATTATTGAACTTGCAAAGTAGGGTGGATCAATGGACTACGTCTACCCAACATCCAACGGCTAATACCCACTGTGGACTTTCGTCATCAGATTTTCGGGACTTCAGAGCTTCAGGAATTTGGAAGTTCTCATACTTGCTTCCTTTCCTTATTTTCAATTCTAAAATTTCAAACTTCTTGCCCCGGGGTCCACACAATACAAAAGTCACCAACCTAGGTGGTGGCATGTGGCATGCCTAGGAAGGTCCCCGTCACCCCAGGCGACGTCATCCGGCCCCACCACGTCCACCCTTTTACTTCGAAACTTCAGACTTCGAAGGTTTGTGCATCAGCACATCCCACTTTTTCCAATATCCAAACTCCCAAAATTACATTCTGCTCTTCAGTTTGATCCAATGGTCAAGCTCTTTTCCCCAGATCTACGATGTAGATCTCCCTCAGGACTTCGAAGTTTTGGGTTTTGGAAGTTTTTGCCTCAGTGCACCCCACTTATCTTGATTGTCAAACTCTGAAAGGCTTCCAAGATAACCCTCCTACACCTTCTCCATATCTGACAGTCGTAAAGGATTCTCCTTCTATCGAACAGATCCTAAGGTCCACATTAATCTGTGGCCCAATACCACTTCAGTCATGGTTTTATGATACTGCTACCCTTCTTGAGCTTTGTAACACGACCAAGGTGACTTCTTGGCACTCAGGAAGGTTCTAAGGTCCGATATTAGTCCCTCCAAACACAATTTCCACTCAAAACCTTGGGTCCAAAGACCACTTATCCGACACATCCAGGCTCAGCGTTGAAACCACACTCTGAACTCGAATTTTTTCTGCTTCGACAACAATTCACTTTGAAAACTTTGTCTCGTCAACCACTAACATGGCCCATCCAGGCTTAGTGTTGAAACCTTTCTCTAATACCAATTTATAATGTCCCCAGCCACCAACAGGCCGGGCAACGTCACTACTCAGACGCTTCACTTAGCTCTGATACCAAATTGTAACATCCCCAACCACCAATAGGTCGGGCAACAGCTACTATGCGAAACATTCATATATATATATATATATATATATATATATATATATAGATAGATAGATAGATAGATAGATAGATAACATGCATTTTAATCAATTTAGAAAACATAACACGGAGATATTGTTACCATTCAGATTCAAACAAGATTAACAGTAAATTCAGATATGCAACGAAATACATGATAACATTCAAGCTTCACAAAACATGCATAAAATACATAATTAATCACATCAATAATACTTATCTTTTAGCCAGAGTAAATCCACCAACTACATGCAGAAATTCCACAAACCTTCCAGCCTTAGACCATGCTACTCATCACACTCAGCAGTAGGTCACCCTCAAGTTGGGACCAAGCTCCACCCAGGGCAAGGGAATCCAAGACTAGGTTGGGGTTACAGGCAAACTGCACAGTGCAACAGGAAGTATTCTCTCCAGGAGCCTTCTTATTCCCACTACTCACAGAATCTCATTCCCCACATGCCTGTTCCACCCAGGAGTATACACCTTCACTATCACATAGTCCATCGGCTGCTTCACCTCCCTCTCAGGGTCTCGGCAATAGGCTGGATCAGGAATTCTCAGAGCTTCATAGTTGGTGTTGGACACTCTCTGGGAGAAAACCACTTCCTAGAAAACTCTCTCACTTGGGAGAGTTTCTCACAAGCCTGACAACTTGCCTCTTCAACCACAGGCCTTGAAAATAGCAACAACAACTGGTCAATTCCACTCAGGAAAAATAGAAGGCAACAACCCAAATATATTTCAGGTACAGACTTGGCTCTGTAAGAGAGGATAGGTTGGGTTCATAGGACACACAGGTGACATGGCTCAGTCCATGGGTTTTCCATTGGTTTCAGGGTGCGTGACAAGGAATCAGCGCAGAGATCGAACACAGAGCACAACGGAATTCACAGAAGATGTGTCGGCTTCTCAGGAAAACATCATGGTTTTCTGGGTTTAGAGTTGCGTGAGGGTATGCAGGGATTAGACGTAGACACCCAGCAGGGAAAACTATGGATCGAAGAATGGAGGATGAACCCCCAACATGAGTTGACTCCTCTTCTTTAGCTGCATGCACCCAGTTCGACACTTGTCTTCCTGGAGCTGCATGTGTTCCCTTTTTCACATGTTGCCTCTCCCGGGACTTAGGATAAAAAACATGTATTTCACACAGTTTTGGAATAACAATAAATTATTATTCTCAAGGACTTAAGCCCCTAAACTTATCCCCTAGGACCACACACTTAGCCTCCTCTCTTACCCAACCTTATGGAAGCTTAGTCCTCCATCACTCTTTCTTCGCGATCGGTCTGCAAGCGACGATGCTTATATTTTTATTAATGATATGCATAATTACATATACAAAATCAGGCTCCTGGCCTTTAACACTTAGGATCTCCGGCCCAATAAATACATAATCCCACCAGCTTATCAATACTCGACTCATCAGCCTACAAAACATGTTTACAATTCATAAATACAATAGGGGCTCATCCTTGGGGATATTACAACATGTATTTGTATGATGGTATTTGTAAATTCGGTCCCTAGTAATTGTAAAGTGGTTTTAGCCACTTCTAGGAGAAGTCGGCTCCACCAAGTGAAAAGTCACAACCCTAGCGCCACCTCACAACTTGTATTTATATGTGAGGATGGTGTCTCATTTGAACACACTCACTCACTCATCTAGTGCGCATATCTTGAAGACAGTTGCAGTTGCAGGAAGAAGTCTAATGAAGAAGAGAGGTGCATGCTTGGTCTTGGTCTATCTTTGGTGTTTTTATCTTAGTCTTAGCATTGTACTGGAAATATATTATTGAGGAAGTTTTTTTGGATTTTATTCCCCATGAGGGTTTCCCAAGATAAAATGTTGTGTGCCTTGTGATTGTGTTTCTTTCAATGATCCTCTTTATATTTTTTTTTGGAAATGCATTGAATTCTCATGAAATTTGGAAATAACCTAATAAAAAAAGGAAAATTTTAACATTATTTATATTTGTTACACATTATTTTGGTCACCCCAGTGATCCATTGACAAACATGTGTTCATGTTCCCAAAAAAGAATGTTTTTCCACGAGGGAGGTGAGGGGATTTCTATTCTTAAAAACCCCTTGAAGGAAGGTCATCGCAGACTGCACTATACACAGGGTGTGACGATGCATGATTGTCGCTCTCTACCCTAAAGTTGGACTACGACGTCTCTAATGGTTTCTCTATAGCTAGGGTGCGACGATGTCAAAAGACTAAGAAAAGGTCAAGTTTCAGAAAAGTTATAGAAGGATATATTCTAGATGATGAGGTGGCGTCCGAATGGTTTGGATCTTACTTGCTTCTCTGATTTGGTGGGATCATCCTAATCTCTTCAACCATCTCTCTTTCCTCTATATAAACAGGGGTCTTTCATGGAAAAGGTTAAGCAAAGAAGCAAGCATAAGCAAAGTTAGGGTCATACTAAGGATAAGAATTGGATGAGGAATTTTACTTTAGCTCATACTTGAGAGCTTCATTTCAGTTCATCAAGTCATTGTGGATCTTCTTCATTCACAGTTGGATAAAGTGTGTGTTTTGGAGCAAAGGGCCATTGAAAGGGGACCTTACGACATCAAGGCTTTGGTTGTAATCTCCACTTTCATTTTAATATAATGTAGTGATATGTTTCTTTCCCATAAAACTTGCTTTGTTTTATTGTATGATTTCTTGATCACATACATAGGTTCTCGTTGAGTTCATTGTATTGCTTTCACTTTGGTTGGCTTGTGTTCCCTTGCAGATTCAATATCACAGGAGAACTGGAGTGAATTTATAATGACGATGGCAAGAGGGAGTGATATTTAAATGGTATGTTGTATATCTCTTGTTAAATAGTGAACTCAATAGTTAGAGCTTAGGGAAAGCGTCATAGTATGTTTTGTTTTGTTCTAGATCTAGGTGGATCTAGGGAGATATGTTTATGTTTGCATTTACTAATTAATCCAATAACAAAATTGGAGACCATACTGGGGATATGACTTCTTTTTTATTTTTTTCTTCCCATTTTCTTTTAGCATCCCTTCCTTTGATTGAATTCACTCTCTGAGTCAGTGGGTGATCCATCTGGAGTCCTTGGGTCTAGAAGTTCATTTAGATTTTTTGTCTTTCTCCCATTTTTTTTTCATTTACAAAGATCGTCGCACTGCACCATATTGGAAACCTACAATGACCCTCATATGTCGCACTCTTCTTGACCAATCCAGTGCAACAACGTCACACTATGCTATGCTAGCAGCCTGCGATGACCTTTGATCATCGCACTGTGTCCTATACCCAGCCTACAATGACTCCTGTAGATTTTGTTGGCATGGGTCAATTTATCTTTTTCACCCAGATTTGCCTTAGAGGCCTAGGGTGGACTTCTAATGCCAGTATTTGATTAAATCATGAGTTTAAATCTTGCTTGTGATTGGTTTTCAGTGATTGAAAGTCTTTCTTGGTGATTTTGTAAGTTTTTTGCTTTTGATATTTGTCTCAAGGATATAATCTCGGGTTCTTTATCCGAGTGCTTATTTGACAAAGGGTCTTTTGGTTTATTTAGAGTTTTGGATCGATTTCATTTATCATATTGCTTGTTGGTTGAGAAACACTTTTTGTTTGTATTTGAAAAAAACTTTCTTTTCATCTTCATTTTTCTCTATATTACAAGTTTGATTTGGGAATTGTGTTGCAAATGTCTTGATTTTCTTGGATTACAATTTCCTTTCGTCATTACATCTCTGATTTTGTTTTGGAAAGGAAGAACTTAATTCTTTTATTCATTTTAGTAGTCTTTCATAAGAGAATTTTTACATTCTAAATATTTTTTAAAGAGAAGAATTGGAAAATTTTGTAGTTCATGATTATTTGGAATTATGTTCATTTGAAATTAAGAAATTACAATTCGTAGCTTTTTGTACTTCAAAAAGAAATACCTTCTCCCTACTGTAATTAGAGTTCATTGAATTGAAAATTGTGTATTTATCTCTTCTTGCAGTTTCTTGGGTCAAGGTCACAACTTCATCAGTTTCATTTCCATCTCCCTTTTGAGTAAACAACAGCCTCTAAAATACAAGATAAATTTAAAATTTATTAGCAAACTTTTATTTTCTAGGGATCTTTTTCACCAACATTAGCTAGGATAGAGCTTTGGAATAGGTTGTAAGGCACACTGTCCAAAGCATCAAAACACACAATAGTATCTTGTGATAGGGAGAGTTTAAATCCAATTGCTACATTTTGTCCTAGGAAGCCCTTCTAACGCAAGGGTCAATCACGAGGTTGCATTAAGACTAGCAGAGTTACTCACCCTTCTTTGTTGGTCTTGGTGTATAGATTGTGCGTATTATTGGGGGTCACTTGAAGGTATACCCATGATTATGTGTGGGAGCCTCTCGGGTTGATTTTGGGATATATACCCTACCTTTGCGCATGGATCGGACTGTCGATTGTTTCCCTAGGAATCATTGTTGTAGTTGGTAAACTTAGTAGCCTATATCTCTAGGGTATTTACACAAGGTGACTGTGGAGGGGCAAGTCTTCATGGTACCTGGAATCAATGTTCGCCAAACTCACTCGAGCTCCTTGGAGGATATACCCATGATTATGTGTGGGAGTTTGCACCAGGGTGTAAGTTTGTTAAGTAGGTCGTCAACGTAACTTTTCCACCGACTTTATCCTAGCCCCTTCTTGTCTTGGTTTCACGACGTTGGATTTCATCACCAACTAGTGAACTCAGAATACTAAGGTTTGTTTACTTGGTTTAATTTATAGATTTTATTAGTGAGTGTTGTTTGTTTCCTTAGTTGGCCATAGATTTTTTTCGTTATTTACTTGGTTCAACCAACATCGGCCTTCGTCGTTCATGTAGGATGCAAGGGCTACCCCCAGAAGATCCAGAAGGTTACCTCCCTTTGCTTCCCAATTCACTAGACGGCTCTCCCGAGGGAGTAGTCAACAATGAACTAGCTTCTGAAGTTGGAAGCACACACTCTTTGGAAGGATTTTGAATTGTTTCATATTCCTTAGAGGCATTCCGACTTCCCTCAAACCCGTCATTGAGTGTTAGAAGAGATCTGTATCTGCTTCGGATGAACTCATCAAGATAAATTGTTGTTGTTGAGAATATTGAAGTACCTACTGGACCTAATGCAGGATCTTGAGTAGAGGATCCATTTTTTCACAGTGAATCATTTAGGACCCCGACTCACACTATCAGAACTTCTAATCCTAGTTCCATCCCTCTAACAGTATGTGATCTTTACGGCAACCTAGGATCAAGTCTTGATCAACCTATGGTATCACAAATGCCTGAGATGTATGTTACTTATACGGTACCTTTAGACCATTTTACCGGTACTACCAGTAGTGTCACCACCGCTCCAGACCTTTTTTTGGTTGGTTCTCACTCGATTCTTCCTCTCCAGATGGCCCATTCTATTATGGTCCCACTAGCTACCATGAATTCTACCGAAAATGTGGTTATCACTCAAGAACCTATTGGAACACCACTTCTGCCTAGACCAAATCATTCACTTCCCCCTGGGTATAAAGATTTGAATACTTCCATTGTTATCCCTACCCAGAACCCATCCAGAGGGTCTGCACTCTTTGTTCCTCCCGGGTATAATGTTGCGAGTTAGTTTGTTCCTACGCCTGCCCAGGTTCTCTCCGGAGGGTCGTACGTTCTTCCTCCACCTTTTCTATAAGGATCTAATCATCTCGGCCCTGGTGGCTCCAATCTAATTGGAGGCATAGGTCCTTCTGTCACTTCTGGTTTTCAGATTCTTGTCGGAGTTCAACCTCAAGCTAAGGGACAACCTCAATTTGGGGGGAAACCCCAGATTAGGGGACAAAATCGACTTGGGGGGAAACCTCAAGTCGGAGCCCATAACCCATTTTATGGACAAAATGTGCCTCTGTTACAATCTCAACCTTGGAATCTTCCTTTCCAAGGGACTCAACAATCATCTAGGGGGCAATATCTTCAAGTCAATTATTTTTTCCCCCTAACCTTGGCCAACCGTATCTAGGTTCTTTGAATCCCACTTGGGATCAAAAATTTCAATCTAATGTTCCTTTTCAAGGAAACATACCTAATCAATCCAACCATGTGGGCTATTTGCCCCAAACTCCTCCACATCCGAGTCTGTCAGGACTATCTACTTATATCCAGACTGATTATGGTCCTACTAGTATACCTATGGGGCTTCCCCCTTAGAACTATCGGTTTCCTAAAGTGAACCGACAATTTCCTTTTCTAGCCACTTTGGATTTACCGGATTTGTCTATGATTTTGAATGATCCTATTTTTCATTATCCTTATTGGCCTGTCATACCATCCAAACTACTGTCCGAAATTCCTAAATTTGACAGTCGAGCAGGAGAAGACCCGAATAATCATGTTATGACTTTTCATCTTTGGTGTTCATCCAATTCATTGATGGATGACTCCATCAGATTATGATTTTTCCAACGAACTCTCACAGGCTTGGCAGCAAAATGGTACATCGAATTACCACGAGGATTCTTTAATGACTTTAACACCCTAGCCATGGCCTTTTTAATGAATTACGAATTTCCAATTTGATATGAGACAGGAACCGAAATTTTGAGTTCTTTCAAACAATCCTCTTCCACTCATATCTTTGATCACATTCATGAGTGGAGGAGGAGAAGACATCTAATCAAAGTTTCTCTTACTTATCAATTGTTTTCTTAGTGGTTTACCAAATCACTCATTGGGCCTATCACTCGTGATGTCGCCATGGGAGGTGTTTTCACTGAAGAGCGGGTGATTAGTCGTGCTAAATATTTAGATCTCGTTTATTCACAAATGAGAATAGTTTATGATTAGATCCCTGACGCTCCTTGTCCTTCCACAAACCCTACCCCAACACCTTCCACAACTTCTCACGTTGTTGATGGTGTGATTGGAACCTTTCATGCGAATAATTAGTCCACACACGCCAGTCACACCAATCCCAAATGTACTGCTTCTAATATACATAATTCTCCTACTCCTACTCCTTCGGATGGTAAAATATTTGAAGTTAATTCGGTTCAATCTGCACCTACCGGTAAAAATCAAAATAAAAAGAAAGGGAAGGGTAAGGATAAGGAGGGAAAAAATAACAATCAACCATCTGATAAAGCCAAAACACAACCCATTGATGAGAAAAATAAACGTAATCCTCGTTACCCTTGCCTTGTTTGTGGTGATGACCATTATACGAAAGATTGTCCACAATGAGATGAGGTTACTAAGTTCTTTCAAGGGAGTGGGAAGCCTTTTGCACCTGCCATATTGTCATAATTATTTCCTTCTCAGCAGTTGGCCCAGTTGGTCATTCATGACCAGCCCTCTCCCTCTACCTCATCTTATGTCCTTATGTGTACTAGTGACTCCAAGAAGAACGAATTTTCCATCGCAACTCGAGCCAAATATTACTCTTTGTCGAAGGAGAAAGTTGATGATATACCACCTTCATTGGTTCAACCTCCTCCCCCAAATTCACCTCTAAATGGTCCTCTTCATCTCAAACGACCAGGTCTCGATACATTTCTTCACCCTCCTCCCAATGGCATTGTTCGAAATTCCTCGTTTAATCTGCATGCACGTGCTTCCCAAAACTACAATATTTTAGAAGACCTTGCATAGGCACCCTCTACAATGTCGGCTCTCGAAGTCCTCCAAATTTGTCCCACTCAACAAAAGGCGTTGTTAAAGGCCATTGGTGGAATAGACCCTACCGACACTAATTTGATAATATTTGACTTGGAAGAGCATATCCCAAGGCTTCCTCCTCAACTAGCATTTCAGATCCAATTTGTTGTAGAAAACAAGAATATATGTAGAATTGTTGTTGATGAAGGAGCCTTGACTTGCGTTATGTCTGTTACTTGTTGTAAATCCATTGGCTCGCATCCCTCACCAAGTCACACAATACCCTTAAGGCCTTCAATGGTATATGTTTTAAACGTTACGGTGTTATTCCCTCATTGTCTATTATGTTGGAAGGTAAATCGATCAATGTAGAGGTTGAGGTCTTCCATGCACCTCTTGATTATAATCTTCAACTTGGTCGTAGCTGGATCGATTCCATGCACATAGTTGTGTCTACCCTTTTCTGTGTGATACATTTCCCGCACCAAGGAAAGGTCGTTACTGTTGACCAACTGGCCTTCTTTAATTTTGATTCTCGTACTAGCAACGTTCCTTTTATCTCAAAGACACCTCCTGGTTATGAGAATGTCGACGTAGGTCTTTTAAAAGATTCAACCTTGATGGGTACATTTCCAATCCCACCACCTAATATATCTCCTCCTCTGGTCGCTTCAATTAACATGATCTCCACCATTGTTCATGAAACCCTCGAGTCCTATGACCCATGGATAGTACCCGACCCTATTGATTGTCTTCGTTACGGTGACAAGATGCCTTTAAGTCTAGTTGAATCCACTTATCAAGCTATTAAATCAACAACTCCCTCTCCTCCTCTTTGTGATACATCTCCAGATATGTTTCTCATGATCTTTCCTACTGACGAGATGATCATGTCAGTGATGTCCATGGAAGATACTCCATGGGACGATGGGCATCATCTTTCTATCCTCTTCCTAGAACGCGATACCATAGAGAGTTACCAACGGATTTCGACTATGTTGACCATTGTTGTTATTTCTTCAATTTGTGAGTCAACACATGATGTCTTGTACAAAGGGAACTTGAGTAACATTTCACCTACCATTCCTCTTGACATATCGATTAAATCTAGAGTCATGGAAAATGTTCATATTAGGGCCTCATGTTCTACTGATGAGGTCCACATGTATAAATCCCTTTTCCAATAATGATGTGACGTTTTCGCCTGGAATTATGAAGAAATGCCAGGTATTGATCTTGATATCATTGTACATGAGATTAAGACATATTTGGATGCTAAAACTCATTCAGTAGAGACTTTTCCTACTCCATCCACATAAAGCTGCTGCTATTAAGCTTGAAGTTGAAAAACTTCTTAAATATTGATTTTTCTATACCATGGCTTTGACTGATTGGGTATCCAATCTTGTTATGGTAAATAAGAAACAAGGTATTATCTGTGTTTGTGTCAATTATAGGGACATAAATAAGGCTTGTCCTAAGGACAATTACCTAACCTCTTTCGTTGACCATATCATTGACCACTGTGCCGGGAGTGAAATCTTCTCTTTGATGGAAAGTTTCTCCAGCTATAATCAGATTAATATTTTACTAGTGGATCAACACAAGACTGCTTTTATTTCTCCCTGGGGAACCTTTGCCTACCAGAAATTACCCTTTGGTCTCAAAAATGTTGGCGTGACCTTTCAGTGCGCTATGTCTTATGATTTTCATGATATTAAGCACACTGTGCAACCCTATCTTGACTACTCCCAACGCATTCCATGCGTCGTCAAGATCACCTGACACATTTAAGGGCCATTTTCGTATGTTGTCGTTATTATCGCATACGTTTGAACCCACATAAATTCATTTTTTGTGTGGAGTCTAACTGACTTCTTGGTTTTATCGTGTCAATACATGGGATTCGAGTAGACCCCTTGAAGGTTGAGGCTATTCTTAATCTACCTCCTCCTTCCACACTACGCCAACTCCAAAGTTTGCAAGGGAAGGAAAACTTTTTACGTCGATCCATCCCCAATTACGTTGAATTAATGAAAGGATTCACTCGACTACTCAAGAAAGGATATGAGTTCATATGAGATGATATTGCAAACAAATATTTTGAGGCTTTAAAACTTTCCTTAACCCATACACCATTATTGTTTCCCCCTGACTATAGCTGAGATTATTTACTCTACTTAGTTACTTCGAACTCCACCATTGCTATGGTATTAGTACAAGAGGATGATTCACATGATGAACATGTGATATACTATTTAAGTCAGAGTCTTACAACTACTGAAACCAAATACCTACCTGTGGAGAAACTGGCCTTGGTAGTTGTTCAAGTTGTTCAACATTTTCGTCATTATATCTTATTACGCAGAACCACAGTTATTTCCGATTGCAACCCCATGTAACATATCCTTGCTCAACAATTGCTTGGGGGAAAGTAATCCAAATGGATAGTTATTCTCTAGGAGTATGACTTAGAGTTTGAGCACACCAAGTCCAAGAAATCTTTGGTCTTTTTCGAATTGATATGTGACCTTCCCTCCACTAAGACATAAAATGTGGTAGAGGATTCATTACCTGACGAAACCCTCTTTCTAATCAGTTCTGATGATGTATGGTATGGATATATCATCATATATCTCCATACTTTGAGTTTCTGGCCTGATCTATCTAGTACAGACCGTCATCATATATGATATCAAACCCGTCAATACATCATCCTTGGTGATACCCTTTACCGATGTGGTATTGATTCTATATTTCGACGATGTCTCGCCTATGATGAAGCTGAGAAATATTTGAATGAATCTCACTCTGGAGCATGTGGTGTTCATATGTCTGGGTATGCCACTGCCCAAAAGATCTTACAAGGGGGTTATTTCTGGCCTTCTTTGTTTAAGGACTACATTATTGTCATTCAGAAATGCCATGCTTGCCAAACTTTATAATAACAAGATAAGATCTCATCCTGCTCCCTTACATCCTATAGTTTCCATTGGTCCATTCACCAAATGGGGCATTGAATTCATGACATGTAACCCTCACTGGGTCAAGGGGAATGGATACATCATTGTAGATGTGGATTATTTCACTAAATGGGCCGAGGCAATGCCTACATTTGATAACACCGGGAAAACTAAAACATTATTCATATTCAATCATATCATTACTAGGTTTGGTCTCCCTCAAGCCATCATTATTGATCATGGTAGTCATTTTCAAAAAATTTTGATGTCTGAACTTACTGACAAGTTAGGTCTTCACCATGAAAACTCAACCCCTTATTATCCACAGGCCAATGGCTAGGTTGAAGCAATCAACAAGGTTCTCATTACCATGCTTTGACGGATGATAGGAATTCATAAGAAAAATTGGCACACAATGTTGTTCTCAACATTATGGGCCTATCAGACATCTGTTAAGTCTGCCACAAGATTCACACATTTCCAGCTAGTCTATGGTATCGAAGAAATTTTTCCAATTGAATGTGAAATCCCATATTTGAAGTTAGTTGTTGAAATTCTCTCTAACACCTTTGTTGAAGAGGAGCGTCTTTTTTATTTGATGCAATTAGAATAAAATTGTCATGATGTCGCCTTAGTCATTGAAACTCAAAAGAAACGTGTCAAAGTCCAATACGACAAGCATGTCAAGCCACGCCTTTTTCTGAAGGTGATCTATTTCTCATTTACGAGCAAGATCGTGATTTTCTAGGGGCCGGTAAATTCAAGCCCATGTGGCGAGGGCCTTATATTTTCAAACAAGTGTTGGATAAGGGAGCTTATGAGCTGGTTGATTATGATGGAACCCCTTTGAGTGAACCCAGAAATGGGCTTTACTTGAAGAAGTACTATGCTTAAGTCATTTTTGCATGAGTTCTTGTATTTTAGTGTATATTATTCTTGTGTGCTTTTTCGTTGTTTGGTTTCAACCTTTAGCTGCTTACCTTGTGTTGTTCTTGGTTTTCAGATGTCGGTGTCTTCACTACCCTACCTTGGCTTCATTGATGGCGTTAGTAGCAGTACTCAGAACTTAGCATCTATTGATTGGGCAATCTATGCACCTACGGATGAATTGATTATTCTACATGGTGTTTGCCTTGGTCGTGCAACTAACAATATCGTGGAATACAGTGTTGTCATCGAATTATTGACCGACATTTTTTCACTTAGAATCTGTCACCTTGTTGTACGACTTGATTCAAAGTTAGTAGTCTTATAGTTGAGTAATGTTTACTCCATTCGAAGCCCTACATTGTTAAGGGTATATTTACGAATTCGCCTCTTGGAAAGTCATTTTGATTACATTGAATATCAACACATTCCTATATGTCTAAATACATTAACATATTCTTTGGCTAATTATGTGTTAGACAGACATTTGAGACATTTATAAAATCCAATCACACTTTGTATATACAACAAGTAAGCCGATAGGAGCCTCATAAATATATAATGATAAAAGTTTACAAAAATGTGTTTTTGTTCGAAGACCAAAATATCAAAAATGTTAAACACATGGCTTCATATAAAATAGAGCATAAAGGATGTTGCTTGTTGTAACATGTGACTTCCCATGCTACTCTACGGAGCAGACGACTGATGTTGATAATGCCTCGAGATATCGTCAATGGAGGCATCTGGGATGTTCATCGTTAGCCCCTCTAGATCCTTCTCTAGGGTCTCGTAGTTAGCAATAGCTACTCCTGCTACGTAAGCTCTCTCCCCTCGCCTCTGGATAGTGGATGAATCGGGAGGACGATAAGCTCCCACGTCTACATCATCAAAGAGCATTTTTTATTCATCAGATAAATGACATAAAAAACATTTTATATTAAAAATCACAAAACATCATAAAAACAAAATGTCCTTCTTACCTAGGTCCCCCCATTGGGAACCCTCAAGAAGAGCCAATTCTATATCTCCTTGGAAGTCTAGTCCTTCATATGCATAGTCATCGACCATGAGCATTTGAGTTATCAACCAGTCGAAGAAGACATCGGTGTATCTAACAATGGGACTAGTTGCATGTCGTGCCATGAGGTCGACCCACCTCTTCATTCTTGGATCCTGTGGGGCAGGTATACCCCACTCTACCTACAAATGCAAAATTGGGACCCTCTCCAAGAAGAAGGATACCAAAATCGACTCGTATCCAAACGGTTTCAAGCCTCCACTCCTGCACTTGGTCAATTGTTTTTTCATACTCTTGAGAACCCCTTCACACCAGTTGAAACTTGGGGCTCCATACACTCCAGCGCATACTGAAAATAGCTCTGAAGAGCCATACGGGGAGCTTCACTCCCTTCCATGCATGTGACAGTGTAGAGGATGGTCCGTAGAGGTAATTCTTGTACATCTCTTAAAGCGACTGTATCGCTATGCTTCTTATTACCTGGCACACAATGCTCACTGATATAGTGATTCATAGGCTTGTCGCCACCCCTGCTACCTGTGAGTGTTACTCGGGACCCACGACAAGATATCTTGATCAAGAATCAGATATCCTCGATATCTATCGTAAGAGTGTGAGCACCCACATGAAATGCATGTTCGTTCACATCCCACATGTGAACTAGGTACTCGAGTAATCTCAGTTGGGCCCTCACACCTTGGATTTTGAAGAATTTCAACAGTCCACACTACTGGAGGGACATTACCGTTCCCGGGTCATTCCCGGCAAAGTAGTCTTCCTCTGCAATCCACAGTGGAAAATTGAGGTAAATAGGGGGTTTTAGAGCAAGGTTTGGGTGAAATGACAAATGAAATAGTGAAATGAAGTTTTTACCCATTTTTATTGATTTTTTCACTTTTTCATTTATATTTTATATATTTTACCTAAACCCTAAAGTCCTAATGACTTCTCAAGTGTTTGATTTTTTGCGGACGAAAAGTCTAGGAGTGAATCATTAGAACAAGGATTCATTTTTGGTATGTTTTTATACATTTGTCGCATGTACAGATCCTTTTAGGGTTTTTCAGGAAAAACTCTGAGCTTAGTTTTTGTTCTTTCTCGTGCTCGAAAATCAATGAAAATGTAATCGAGTATACTTTTATCATTTTTTTGGACTCGTAATGGTAACGCCTATGGAGTATCATTTAAGCTCTTTTCACACTCCATAAAAATGAAAAACATTGTCGAGCGACCTTGTTCTTTTCACGCTCGTAAAAGTATTTGAAGAAAACATCTGACGAGCGGTAGGTTATCACTTTTTCGATCTCATCGAATTAATTTACATAAAAAGACCTGATGGAGTTCTCTTTAAGTGTTTTTCAGACTCTCTAAACATGAAAAACCCCTGAGTTTTCTTTCTTTGGACTCATTAAACAAACATTGAAAGACCCATATGGGATCAAACAACTCATTCTTAGGGTTCGTTAAACATACTCCGAGGGACTCATCTGAAGGATGAGCTTACATTAACAAGCATATGTTATCCTCCTCAAGCTTGTGTAAAAAATAAAGAGGTACTCGCCAGAAATGGTGGGGGAAAATTTGGAAATGAACGTGTCTCTATATTTGTGTTAGTGGCAGTAATAGTTTCTCTTGAACATGACACCCCCTTCATCATTTTATTCAGGTTGGAAAATCCATTTGTCTCTTGTTTGACCATCTACATGTCCATATGTTGGGTCATCCTTGAGTCAATGCTGCCAAGACTATTGGTGTGTCATTCATATGTTCAAGAGATCTCCAACCTGAGTAATCCTTCTATCGAGTAAGCCATCTGCAGTTATACATTTTCTACCATGTCGACCTTCCTTGGGTCGGTTTCAAATCACGTAACACTCTGATCTACCTCAAATATGTTACTTATTTCGTGTCACTGATGGGGGATACATTAAGGCCCTCCTGTGATGAGTCTTCTCCTATCGAATTCAACTCATTATCCGAGAACAACAATTAGAAATCATTTAGTACCTTAGAGCATGCATGCCTCAATGGCATGTCTCTTCGCTTCCAACAGTGGGTTCACATCATTGACCCCTGATTGAGAGATTCCATAGAGT
This sequence comes from Picea engelmannii, assembly GCA_009831015.1. NCBI lineage: Eukaryota > Viridiplantae > Streptophyta > Pinopsida > Pinales > Pinaceae > Picea > Picea engelmannii. The sequence continues at coordinate 77,604 of ML806044.1, read as the reverse complement.
GTTTGAATTCTACTCATTTATTCACATTCGTTGGATTGTACTAGGGTACCTTGGGAGTCATTGACATCAATGGTGATTTCCCTCACACTTGTTAACGGTTCTCATTATTGGTCGGTAATCAAGTGGTTTCTACCATGTTCAACTTCAGCACCTGTAATCACATGGTTAGATTCGTACTTAGGGATGATGGAAATGAAGACCTTGGATCTCATCATTTTGATCCACGTTGTGATGGATTATTTATGATTTGTATTGACACATAGATCCACTTTGTGTGTCTCGTGGCTATGTCTGAATTTGATTCATTTTAAAGCATAGATCCACAATGTATTCCTGGTGGCTATGTCGATTCACAATGACATGGATCCACAGTGTATATTTAGTGGCCATGACTCACTTGAAATTTTCTAATCTGAGTATGAGAATGCCTACCTCGGACAATGGTATATTATTTTGTTGACACTTGAATGTTTGCAGGTTCCCGATTGGTGCGCTCCTTATTTCCGACACACACATTCTGCAAAGTATTTTGGTTGTCACGAGTTCCAACTTCATACTTTGGGGGGCACTCTGTTACACATTATTTTGGTCACCCCAGTGATCCATTGACAAACATGTGTTCATGTTCCCAAAAAAGAATATTTTTCCATGAGGGAGGTGACTGGCTTTCTCTTCTTAAAAACCCCATGAAGGAAGGTCGTCGCAGGTTGCACTATACACAGGGTGTGACAATGCCTGATCATCGCTCCCTACCCTAAATCTGGACTTTGACATCTCCACAGGTTGCTCTATAGCTAGGGTGTGACAATGTCAAAAGACTAAGAAAAGGTCAAGTTTCACGAAAGTTCTAGAAGGAGATCTTCTGGATGATGAGGTGGCGTCTGAATGGTTTGGGTCTTACTCGCTTCTTTGATTTGGTGGGATCATCCTAATCTCTTCAACCATCTCTCTTTCCCCTATATAAAGAGGGATCTCTCATGGAAAAGGTTAAGCAAAGAAGCAAGCATAAGCAAGGTTAAGTTGGAACTAAGGCTAAGAATTGGATGAGGAATTCTACTTCAGCTCATACTTGAGAGCTTCATTTCAGTTCATCAAGTCATTGTGGATCTTCTTCATTCAAGGTTGGAGAAAATGTGTGTGTTGGAGAAAAGGGCCATCGAAAGGGGACCTTGCAATATCAAGGCTTTGGTTGTAATCTCCACTTTCATTTTAATATAATTCAATGATATGTTTCTTTCCCATAAAACTTTCTTTGTTTTATTGTATGATTCCTTGATCACATGCATAGCTTCTCATTGATTTCATTGTATTTCTTTCACTTTGGTTGGCTTGTGTTCCCTTGTAGATTCAATATCACAAGAACACCGGAGTGAATCTAGGATGACGATGGCAAGAGGGAGCGATATTTAAACGGTATGTTTCATATCTCTTGTTAAATAGTGAACTCAATAGTTAGAGCTTAGGTAAAGTGTCATATTTTGTTATGTTTTGTTATAGATCTAGGTGGATCTAGGGAGATCTATTTATGTCCATATTTACCAATTAATCCCATAACAATATGAGAGGTAAGGGAGGCCAACAATATAAAGTGGGCCTAAACCTCTACAAGCAACTTACAAAACACAAGTAGGCCCATGCAGGTGAAGTGTTACTTTCCAAGGGTACATGCTAACCCCCCCCCCCCCATGCCTAGGGGTAACTAGAGGATATTATGTCTCATGGCCCACAATGGAGACAATGATCTTGACCATGATGATTATCAACATGTCCAAAAATAGAAGCCCAGTTGCCCCCTTCATTAGCCTTTACAACTACAGATCAACCAAGATCGTCACATATAGGCAACTCTGTGTATGGGAGATGGTAATCCAACATCACCATGAGGTGTGTTAGTCCTTATTTCATGCAAAATGTTGTGTTTAATTTGTTGGGAATGTGAATGAGGATATTTGGTTGAAGTTGGATAATGGATCATTGGCTTGGGAAATTTTTTTGTTGTCTTGTTTCACCTTTGTGGTCAACTTGTGTGCCCTACTCACGTGTTGTCACCACCCAGGGAAAAGGGGTACCACTAGGGTGGCATTGTAAGGGTAATTTTTTATTCCCCACCATACATAACAATTTCCATCATGGATCCTCTCATAGTGTACCAAACTTCGGTAATGGGTCATGGTCTATTCTCTCATGAGAAGAAGGGGTTGAAGACCTAGAGGTTGATTCAATTGTTATATATATGTATTCTATAAATGATAAAGGCCACCATAAAAGTCACGGGCCAAATTGAGCTCTACCCCCTCTAATGGTAATCTCCCCTTGTTCTAATGTGAATGAATGCACAATTATAATGGACCATGGCCCAATAATAAATTGAAGGAATAAAGCTTGAAACCTGTAAAGGGGAATTGCAAAAAATAATCGGGTATCAAAAGGAAATTAAGGAGATCAAAATGCAAAATGTACCGAGGAAAGGGTGTCTCAAGCAACAAATTCTCCCTCCACAAAGGCGCTCATAGAAATGGATTTAATGACGCGATAAGCCATGAAGTAATCCCTAATTCATATCACTATCATACTTACTCTTGAAGGGTTTCTTTCTTTCATGCTTCCCTCGGGACCTATCCCTCTACATGGGTCTTTTATTTCCTATATTGGTTGGTGCACATAATATGGATGGATGAAAGCCCTCCCATATTCAAACTTTCCAACTCACATGAGGTTATGGGCTAGTGTGATGCTTGAAGGGGATACTGAGGTGAATTGTTTTCATGGCTTATATCTTAAGTAACAACTTACTTTGCATGATTTAAGGAATAATATTTCTTACGAACATTGGTCTACCTTGTATTATACTCTACTTTGTTTTGGATGGCCTTGACATGGTTCTTTGAGGGACGTCATGGGTTTTCACCCAGGATGGTGTGGCTTTATTGCAAGTCTTTGGCATGTGTGATGCAGAGCAGTGAGTCATACAATGACTTATCATCTTCCGATGTGACCTCTCACATCCATGGAACCTTGGATTATGGATAGATGGGCTTAGTTTGAGTAGATTTGGTTATGATGGTACACAGATGGGATAAAATCCCATAGAGTGGTAAAAGTACCCTAGGGCTTATTATTCACTGTATTAGGGATGTTATAGTAGTATAAAACCAAAAAACATGCAGAGATGAGATGTAACTCCCTCTACCTTGGACGCAGTGCCCTAGGCCCTTGAAGTCACCCTCCATTTGATCATGACATCTCCTTCTAGGGTTTTATGGTGCTAGGGTTTGATGGACACTTAGGGTACTAGTGATGATTTGACATGACCATGGCTAAGGAGACACATATTTTCCATTACTTCACCTATGGATGATGCCACGTGGACTTTGGAGGCTTGACGTCACCACATGTGTGGCACTTTTGATGGAATTTTTTCATTTTAGAATTTTGTAAAGGTTGAATGAGGGGTCAACTCCACTTCTAATTGAATTTTTACTTATTATGTGGAAAAAATGTTGAGATTGGCCTCATATATAAAGGCCAACACTGACATTCATTTTTCTCACCACTTTTCACCTCACGTTAGTGTGTAACACTTCTAAAATTTTCACCCTTTAAGGGATATTTGGCTCTTTTCTATCATGCATTATGCTTGAAGGAGGTTCAATGTTGATGTCTTTCTCTTTTGGATGGATAATTTTTGCAATTAGGGTTTGAATGCTCTGGGTACTTGCATGAAGTAAGTAATTTTCTGCAATTTTATCTTCTCTTTCTAATGTTAATAGTTAAATTGTTATTTTGTTGCAACTATTCTTGTTTTATTGAAACCCTGAGAGGAAGACATAAGTGTTTCTCTTCCTCACAAATTTTCATTTTTCCAAGGCCCAAAAGTGCTTGCACTTTAGGGTTTTAACACTAGAATTTGATCCTTGACCTAAGTAAAGCTAGAAGAAGGGGAAAAATGACACATAAGTCCCAAACATGATTCCACCGTAGCTACCTTCTTCCTCAATGTCTAAAGCCTAACGCCCAAACGTTCTTGCACCTTAAGGTTTAGACTCTACCTCTTGGTTTTCATCTAGATCAATATTTAAGTTTAATGCAGTCGATACTCCATAGAGGACAACGACACTGATCTAGTAGTGTTATTGTGGCTAAAGTGGTTGTTATAACCAATTTTCGTACTCTCTCAAACATCCTACTAATTTTACTAACCATAACCTTAGAAAATTTCAAGTATTTTTTTTTGTTGTTATAAAAATTTGTTACAACCACTGAAAACTGCATTAAATTGTTCCATACACCTATTATAAGTGGCCTAACTTGTTTAGAAATTACTTCTAGAAATTGGATAATTTTATGCTTGATGAATGCTTACTTTCCATACTAAATTGCTACATTTCTAAGAAATTTTTCTTCTTGTTGTTGCAAAATAGTTATTGATGTTATAATATTGGTTTATTGCTTTAATTTGTGACATCCATAGAATTTTTACTTGTCTAGTGTCTAAAGAAGTAATTATTGCATGCTTTAGCTTGGTAATCGTCAATATATGCTACAAATTGTTTATTGTCTTGTATAGGTACAACAATTATATTGCATCTTCTCTTTTCCTTCCTAGAACTAGACCTAACTAACAGATGATCAATATAGGGGTGATAGGCTTGGCTATTTCTTTCTATTCAATCCCTTGAGGTCACTAGGGAAACCACCCTCGTGGTGGACCTCTTCCATCACTAAAACAAGGAAAGATCTTACTTACGTGACAATGGTAGTTTCTTCCATAGTTACACAATAATTGGGGATCTTGTGGATGGATTTGCACAAGTACAAATCATGTGATAACAATACACATGTCAAGCTCCAAGGTTATTTCATACGCAAGCAAAGATCCAATGTAAGGGAACTTCATGAGATGTATCTAAGCTCCTCCAAGAATCATCGAAGGACTCCAAAACTCCTCCTAATCCATTTACTCCATTAGGTCTACTCCACATGCATGAAAATTGTTGCAATATAAGTGTCCCCAAGTCAAATCCATGCCTCCATGTAAGCATCCAAGCCACTTGATGTTGTGTATTGCTCAATTCCCTCCTTTGGAATGCATAATGTTCCTCTTCCAATGCAAGGCATCCTCCCATGCAAGCAACCAAACTACATGTAGCAATCATGAAGAATGTCCCAATCTGTATGAATATATCCAATGCTCTAAGGAATAATTACATGCAAGTATTTAATTGAAGTCAAGAAACCAATGAGTAAACCACCTCCAATGTGCAAGTTCATCATGGATCATCCAAGGGATAATCATACACCATGTACCCCAAATATCATAAATCACCCCAAACATGGTGTAAACACTTTTAGGGTAACTATGAAAGCTAACAGTCCCTCTTTACAAGGGAAATATTTTCACCAACACCTATCTTCTCCCTCTAAAACTCCACCAAACCTAGAATCTGCAAATTTGTACCCATGGTAGTCTTAGAATCAACCAAAACATCATCTTCCATCAAGGTGTCACACCTCTCCTCCTCAAGACATCTAGAAGGATAATAGATGGAAGAAACCAATGAAACATGGCTAGAATATCTCATAGGAGGTAGAATTTCCCTCACTAAAAATTTGAATGCCTACATGCTCATGAGCCTCCTTATAGATCAAAGGCTCTTCTAGCCTCTCATTGGATTATACAAGTGTCACAATATCAACAATTAACCTAAAAATACTATACAAGTATCACAAGATCAACAAGTAACCAAAAAATACTACCCTCTCTCACCCCTCTAGTGAAAATCCTTGGATTAGCTAGACTACAATCATTGATGGTGCAATGTTGTCCCTCAAATACAAATCGCCATTGTATATTTGTCATATAAGAAATTGAAAGAAGATTCTTCTTCAAACTAAGAACAAACAAAAATTCACTTAACTCAATAACATCATTTGATGGCATCTGGAAAGAAATGGTGACCACTCATTGCATAGGATAAGTAGCATCATCACCTAGCTCCACACTTATTCCTCCCTCTTACTCCTAAATTTTGTTGAATAATGACCTATCATAAATCATATGTCTCGAATCTCGACTATCTACATACCATCCAACACTAAACACAATGTTAAAAAACAAACAAGAGACCATGGAGAATGCAACCTCAAAGTTAGAGGAATATTCCTCTACACCTACTACAATCCCAACTGCAATGTTAGAGTCCTAACCCGCACATAGGTAGAAAAATATATTCGGATGTAATAAAGGTCAATATTAGTAAGGCCTTGCAATAAAATAGAATAAGTCGAATGTAAGAAGACCTAATAGAAGTTTCCACTTCTAGAAGGATCTTCCTCTAGATGCTTCTTTTGATAGACATATTTAGTATAAATAGGAGTCGAGGGTATGAGAACCCTAGCTTGGAGATTATTGTAATAGAGCTCTGCTCGACTGGAGGTTGCCCCCTCAAAGAGGCCCATGAACATTTCTCTCAGAATCAAAGTGTTATTTATGTTTTTATTCTTATATCATTTCAGTGTTAATGTGGTGATTATTGTGGTTATATTGTTGTTATTCTGCCATTTCTAGTATTTTATTTATGTTCTGCATACTTTTTATATATGTTATATTAAAAGTGGTATCAGAGCACTTTCCTTGGCAGAAATTGTGGGTAATTTGTTTTTTCGGGGTAGAGACGTATTCCGACGTCTTTGAGCCACAGAGATCTATCGTTACGCGCATAAACCTGCAGTTGAGGGATTCATACACGTAGGAAATACAAGTGGTTCTTAAGCACACATATGCTGGCCACCCTTGTAACCCATGTTGGTACCCCTTCGAGTGGTATCGCATCAAACAACACCTGTGTACGGATCGGCCTAGATTTCCTGAAGCCCTCTTTAGATAAACCGATCGATCTCCTGACTGTTATAGTGCCACCGAGAACAGCACTCGGGAAGATACTTTCTAGTACCTGGGTAGTCGGGTAGTACGGATAAGGGTATGATCTATCCTCCTTAGTTAGTGCCCTGAGATATTGGGCCAAGTGCCACTGTTGGACCCCACACATATATCAGAGAGCTATAGCATAGGGAAAACCCTTGTCTGTAGAACCCTTGAATACCTAACCCTTGGGGATAGAAACATAAACAAATTAAAACAGACAAGATCTATTGTTGCACAAATGTGTTCGGGTGGCCAAGTAAATACACATTTCTTTCTGGTTAAGCATTTGGGCATTTCCTCTCTGTAGTATTCTTCAGACTGGAGTATAACTCTGCAGGTGTAAAAAAAAAAAACAAGTCTGGAAATTTTTTCACCATTATTTGAGACCTATTCCATTGGATTCATGTCTTCGCCCTTATCATATTCATACATATCATTCTTCGGAAAAATTTGTTACCCCGCCCACCCCTTTTCAGTTACCCCATCCTCATGGCCCATACCCGTAGCCAAGAGTTGGAAGCTCGCTTCAACACCTTTCAATCTAGTCTCATCGAGACCCAACAAGAATTGAAACAACTCAGTGCCAATGTTGTCGCCATCAATACAACCATGCAGTCCTCAATGGAGGAAATCAAACAAGACCTCACCACCCAGCTTGAATCTATCTTTTCGACACTCTGCACCAAATTGCATATCCCTACAGATAACCCTTCATCTTCCTGACCTCCACATATTGAAAGTGAACATTCCTCTCATTCTCATAACTTTCAGAACCATCACTTTCATCACTTTCAACGTGACCTACGCCTTCAGTGGGTGGATGTGACCAAATTTGATGGCTCGGACCCCACTAGTTGGGTAACCCAAATGGAACATTATTTCTCTTTATATGGCATTACAGATGACTTGGCCAAACTTCGGTATGGTGTTCTCCATATAGATTAAGAACATTGGCAATGGTGGCAATGGAGAAAAACTTCTCGTCGAGGGTATATTTCTTGGACACACTTTGTGGTGGAGATTTATGAACTCTTTGAAACTAACACCAACCATTTGGACCATTTGACAAAGTCGAAACAATCAGGAATAGTGGAATACTTTATAGCTTCCTTTGAGCACCTGGCCTTTCGGACAGAGGGCATGTCTGATGCCTTTTTCTGAGAATGTTTTATCAGTGGCCTCAAGGATGAGATTCTGGCCCATGTCCTCATGGCTTGACCTCAGAGTTGGGTGGAGGCTACTAAAAGAGATAAAGAATCACAACAGGTTGTATCTTCTCAAAACCGGAAACCCTCCTTTATCCCTCGCCCTAAACCAGTAAATCCCACTACTCCCTCTGCTCCACTAAAGATCCAAAAATTGACCAGGGCTGAAATGGTTGAACACCAACTCAAAGGCCTTTGTTATAATTGTGATCACAAATATTTCTTGGGCCACAAGTGTAAGGAACAAAAGTTGTTTATGGCCATCTCCAAGGATATTTCAGAAGAGGATATTGAAACTCCCCTTGTGTCTGAGTCACCTAAAACCCCTGACATAACCCCTCCCTCAGACCCTCCTGAAGTAGAACCGGTCATTTCCCTCAATGCTCTCACTGGATTCTCCGCTCCCCAAACCCTCAAGTTAATTGATTCCATCAAGCATCGGAAGGTCATCATTCTAGTTGATAGTGGAAGCACCCATAATTTTATTCATCACCCCATTGCCCAAGAAACTCATTGCTACATCCATGCCGTCAATAATTTCCAAATCATGATTGCCAATGATGGCTCCATGAAATGTGGAGGGCATTGTGAAAATTTGTGTCTCCAAATTAGTGACTACCACCTGAAATCTCATATGTTTGCTATCGACATGGGTTGTTGTGACATTGTGTTTGGTACAGACTGGCTAAGGAATTTGGGTCCCATTCTCATGGATTTTCAGGAATTAACCATGCAATTTGACCAGGAGGGCCACCAATATAAGTTCCAAGGCATCATCGTTGGTTCACTTGAGATCATTAGTTCCCATCGCATGGAAAAGATGCTCGAAAAGGGTCATTCTAGTGTTATTGCTCAACTCCATGCCATACAAGCAACATAAACACCCTCGGTGCCGCAAGACCTCCAAGCCATCCTTTCTAAACATCAAGTGGTCTTTTCCACTACCTAGGGACTCCCTCCTTCACGTGGTGTTCATGATCATTCCATTCCCCTTGTACTCGAAAGCCTTCCCCCTAATATATGTCTGTATCATCACCCATTTTCCCAAAAAAATGAAATTGAGAAAATGGTCCAGGAACTCCTTAATGCAGGCGCTATCCGCCATAGTATGAGCCCCTACTCTTCTCCTATGGTCATGGTCCTGAAGAAAGAAGATTCTTGGCGAATTTTTTCTGACTTCTGTGGCCTCAACAAACTTACCATTAAAGACAAATTTCTCATTCCTGTCATTGATGACCTCCTGGATGAACTGAGTGGCACCTAATTCTTTACTAAACTTGTTCTTCATTCAGGCTACCTGTTATCGAATAAATCAGTAGGTGCGGACACTAACTGATCTCTCTTGATCCACCTAGATCTATAACAAAACACACAAGAACATGACGCTTTCCTTAAGTTTTAGATATTGAATTTACTAACTAAAGAGGGATGGGTGACATACCATTTAAACACCATTTCCTCTCACTATCACCATCTTAGCTCCGTTCCAACACTCATACAGTAATGATCCTGCAAAAGAATGCAACCGACCAAAGTGATAGTAATAGTATAAACTCAATATAAACCTATGTATGTGATCAAGGAATAATACAATAAAACACAACAAGATTTATAGGAAATAATCATATCATTGTATCATATTAAATGTAAAAGAGAGATTACATCCATGGCCTTGATGTGGTAAGGTCCCTTCCAATTGTCCTTCGTTCCCCACACACTTCCACTCCAAGAATTATAAAAGCATAGATCTTATAATATTCACAGTCTATCTTGAAAAAGGCAAAATTCAAAGACACTCCAACCAAGCTAATAATTCCAAGCCAAATCCAACTTAGCCCTTCTCCATGAGAGCTCCTCTCCTTTTATAAGTTGAAGAGTATAAGGTGAGGAGGTTAGGATGATCCCACTAAATCATGAAAGCGAGTAAGATCCAAACCATTCGAATGCCACCTCACCATGGAAGTTTCTCCTTCTAGAAGATTCGAGAAAACACTCATTTTTCCCACATGTAAGCATTCTCGCACCCTGCCTATAGAGAAGACTGTGAACTCCTCGCGACCTAGCTATGATGCACCCTGTGAGAATTAGGAATTCTCGCACCCTAGCTATAATGCAGCCTGCGAACTTCCTTTTTTATAGGGTTTTTACAAAGGAAAATGCAACTTCTTTTCTCAGAAAAAGTTATTCTCCCTTCTTTCTTCAGGAACTCGGGCCACTGACCCCTCTGAAGACTACAGACAGGTTTACATCATTAACAGTCATAGGGATGACGAAAATAATGTGTAACAAAGAGCCCCCCAAAGTATGAAGTTAGAACAGAGTGATAGCTTAAATACTTTGTCGAGTGTGTGTAAGGAACAAGGAACAGTCGGTCGGAAACCTACCAACAAACAAGGAAATACAGTACAATAATACATCATCACTGAGGTAGGCATTCCCATACTCAGAATACAAATGACTCAGAGCATAAATGTCGACATGCAAAGATCCATGTCAAGTAAGACAAGGGCATGGCCACCAAACATACACCGTGGATCCATGCCATTATGAATCAAATATGAACATAGCCATCAAAAATACATTGTGGATCTATGTGTTAAAGTTTCAAATTTGAACATAGCCACCAGACATACAATGTGTATCTATGCAACAGTACACTCAATATACTCCAACGCAACTTGGATCTGTCAAAAAATATCCAGGGTCTTCATCTCCATCACTCTATAGTACGAATCTAACCATGTGAATACATGTGTTGAAGTCGAACATGGTAGAAACCACTTGATTACCGGTCATTAGTGTATATTGTTAACAAGTGCAAGGGAAATCACCATTAATTTCAATGACTCCCAAGGTACACTAATACATTCCAACGAATGTGAATTAACGAGTTGAAGTCGAACACTCGACGGAATCTCCCGATCAGGGGTCAATAATGAAAACCCACTGTCAAAGGCGAGGAAACCTGCCATTGAGGCATGCAAGTTCCAAGGTACCAATTAGTTTCTAAGTCTAATTCCTGGATAATCAGTTGAAGTCGATAGGTAAAGACTCGTCACAGGAGGGCCTTATGACATGAAACAGGTAACAATATTTGATGTAGATCAGAGTAACAAGTGATTCAATATTGACTCAAGGATGGTCGACGCAATAGAAGGCTCAAGGATTGCATAAATGGTCGATGCAATAGAAGGATTTTTGGGTTGGACATCTTTTTGAACATATTGACGACACGACAATTGTCTTGGAAACACTGACTCAACAATAGGGATCACAGACCAATTTGTAATCTTATAAAGGAGTATGTTCAGGAGACAAGTATATTTTCCAACCTAGAAACAAGGTGAGTGAAAGGGTCTCATGTTCAAAAGTGACTCTTCCATGGAATACAGGTTTAGACATATTTCTTTCCCAAATTTTTCCCCCACCATTTCTAGCAAGTACCTCTTTATTTTTACGCAAGCTTGAGGAGGATAACATATGCTTGTCAATTTAAGCTCATCCTTCGGATGAGTCCCTCGGAGTATGTTTAACGAACCCTAGGAAAGAGTGGTCCGGTCCCATATAGGCATTTCAATGTTTGTTTTATGAGTCCAATGAAAGAAAACTCAAGGGTTTTTCATGTTTATAGAGTCTAAAAAACACTTAAAGAGAACTCTCTCAGTTCCTTCTTCATAAAGTAGTCTGATGAGACCGAAAAATAGATAAACTAACACTCAACAGACATTTTCTTCAAATACTTTAACGAGCGTGAAAAGAACAAGGTCGCTCGATAATCTTTTCATGTTTAGAGAATTTGAAAAGAGCTTAAAGGGAACTCCAGTGGGTTCTATTTTTGTATAACCTTTACGAGTCCAAAAAAGTGATAAAAGTATACTTGGTTACATTCTCACGTATTTACGAGCACGAGAAAGAACAAAGACTAAGCTTGGTAACTTATTCTCATGTATTTACGAGCATGAGAAAGAACAAAGACTAAGCTCGGGATTGTTTTCATTTTTACGCAAGCTTTAAAACAAGACAAAACTATGCTTGGACCTGGTTTCATTTTTACACAAGCTTGAACCAGAGGAAACTATGCTTGGACCTAGTTTTAGTTTTACACAAGCTTGAACCAGAGGAAACTGTTAGGACCCTATAATTTATAGGGAAATCAGTATTCTGACTGATATTTATTTTGGGAAAAACGCAGTTTCCTCATGGCGCATAGTGAAAATGCAAAGCATTGATAGAATATAGTGACTGTGTTATCTCCTAAAATAGCACAGTCAATTTTGTCAATTTTATGAGAGGTTACAGGTTTCGGTGGTTTAGGCGAACCCGTAGGCGTTCATTAACCACAAAAAACAAGGGCTTTCGGTGGTTAAAAGAGAAAAGCAACGCTCGATTAACCACTGAAAACACGTAAGCTTGGAAAGGTCAGAGCCTGCATTTTCGCACGATCCAGATGTCAATTGGCGTAATGATGGAAGGCTAACCGCTGAAAGTTAAGCGAAATGGTGATGAAAAGGTGGTATGATTACTCATGGTATGTTAAATCTAGATTTGATGCGTTGTGGTACCTGTTAAGACTCCACCTGTCATTTCGCATCAAAACTCTGCATACACAGAATTTTATGACTGATTTAGTTTCACCTGACTGTTTTAAAAACTTCACGTAGGCCATCCGATTTAAATTTTAAAAGGAGTTGTAGTTAATCATTGCCCATTTAATCTGAGTATTCGAAAGTCCCTCTGATTTCGGGATTATATCCAAACATATTTTCATTCTTCATTTCTGTTATACAGAAGCTCGAGTCTTTGCAATTTTTATGCCAATTAACTTGCCTCGGATCCGTTTTTCTCCCTAACATTGTGCTGACTATCTCCCCTAGCCCGAAATTGTCACAATTTGCAAATACAGGCGTATATCAGGTTCAATTCATGAAAAAGGCAGAACTGGCATTGAGGACAGAGTTGGATGGCACCTGGTATCTCGAGGCTCATACTGAGATATGTGATTTCTTCAAAGAAGCAGGATGTTTCACCTACTGTGAGAAGCCACAGAGTTTTCACCAACAGGAACAAGATGTTGATGAAGGAGAATACCAAGCTCCAACGCTCCAGCTCCACGCAACCTGTCACACAACAACATGATGCATGTCAGGGGTTAGCACACAACATCATGCAACACACAAGACACGGGTTAACAACAACATACGAAATCGAAGTTTCAGCCGAAGCCCATATGCTACCAAATACCAATGTTCGAGTGCCAAATGCACCCAAGCCTAAGTTCCAACATTCAGAATCACTTACTAGTGTCAAGGCCTGAGTTTCTAGGGGTCGAGGCAGCACTCAACAATCATATATAGGTTCTTCAAAGACAAATTCGTTTGAGTAAGATAAAGACCATGTCTAGAACGATGAAAATGAGTGATGAAGGAGAAAATGGAAGGAGCTCATGCATATATAGTAAGTTCTAAATGTGGATGGAAATGCCAACAAAATTCTAGGTGTCAAGGGAATCGCCCAGCAGGAAGCCAATGCCAAGATTTTTACGTTTGGGTTGTACCGGCTTGGCGTTCATGGACTTGGTACAGATATTGATACACTTTGTGTTGGGCCTCGGCATGCAACCCGAGAGGAGGATTTTTTTTATTGAACTCTATGAAATGCTAGCGAATATGCCAGAAGTAGCAGAGTTGCATCTTGTACCAGATGCACATGTCCCTGTCATGAAATTTAAGTTCAGTGGAATATCGATAGATCTACTTTATGAAAAACTCTCTCTTTGGGTGATTCCTGAAGATCTAGACATCTCCTAGGATTCTATATTGTGCAATGCTAACGAGTAGACTGTTTGTAGCCTTAATGGATGTAGAGTGACTGACCAGATTTTATGTTTGGTACCAAATATTCAAAATACCAAAATATCATCAGGGTAAAATCAAGGTCAAAGAGTAACGGCATTTGAATATTACAAGATTCATTTTTCTATCCGACAATGAAATCAATTATCAATGTCGATTTTGCCCAAATGATTGAGCGATGAGCACCTGAAGTATTGGTTCTATTAGTTAAATTCTATGAACACATTATCTATCCACTGACAAAGCACGCAAGTTTTGTTTATCTAGAAACGTAATGCATTTGAGGCACCTCTCAGGCAGTTAGAGGAAAGAGGATAGGGAGTTCCATTTAATCAACGACACATGGAGATAGAGCATATTTTATAAAAGTTTTCAAGGAAATCAACCACCCAGATGTCCACAACATGAAATAAACACCTGTTGACAGGATTTGAGGTTAATTTCCAAATTTGGTGGAGATGGGGTCGTTCAATCACACGATTTCAGGATCACCAGGTTTTAAGGAGCATAGCTAGGAAGCCTTTAAGAATCTCATCGACAGATGGCAGAGGCATTGAAATGAGAAGATCATCGATCAAAGGGATTTGTCTGAGTTGTTAAGAAGGAGCATGATTCAAGGCATATACTTAACAATCAAAGCATAAAATTAGGCATCTTTCAAGTAGGAACTTATCCAAGTGGCAGATGATAGTTTCAAACATTCCCATTCTAAGAAGATTTGACTCCAACAAATCTCCAACAATCCGATCTTTAACATTTTATTTTTAGTATTTTTGTTTTGATTATGTTAGAATTTATTGGTCAGCGAATAAATGAGTAGAGGGATTGTTTCATTTATAAAAGAGGGTCGTGTTGTTGTAATAGAGAGGTTCGGCCTGTGAGGTGTTTTTTCTTTGGCTGGACAGTGGGCTTTGCCATTCCAGAAAAAAAAAATTGTAATCTTTAAATGATCAATCAGTAACAGGCATGTTGTTTACAGGATTCTTGTGTGGAGGTGTTGGTGGCATTTCCTTTCTCTGTTAAGTATTTGTCCAGTTATCATTTCATTTGTTTTAGAATTCTTATTGTCAAAAGATGGTAACAGAGCAGAATTTATTGGAAAAATACTCTGCATCTGATCTTTTGGTAATATTTATGTTTCTCTTCTAAAAGCTCAGTTTAGGAATTCTTAACTGCTCCTTTGCTTGGTTTTTTCCTCCCCCACTTCTTCCTCAATCAACACCATTAAAACTTGATTCAATCCAACATTTTCACTACCTTGCCTCATGTAAGAGAATTGTCTAGATCTGAGAGTGAATCAAATATTTAAGCGCAGACACCATTTTCCCAATGGCCCTCCTAGTTGTCCCAAACCAACCATTTAAAAACCAAAAACCCCGATCCCTCATAACTAGCCTAATATTCTATGCAAACCAAGCTAAATCATACAGAGAGATCCCTCTCTTAGTCATGGAGGGCTAGATCCAAGACTCCAAGCGGTTGAAACAGTTACCTCCGTCAATTTCTTCTTCAGCCGAGAAATTACAGAGCGTTAACATTTTGGTGACTCCACTGGGGAACAAGCTTTCAAGTTCTCCAGGAAAATATATCAAGTTCAGATTTGACTTCTGATGGTGAACAGAAGCCAAACACAGGAAGGTTGTACCATTCACTTGGTGACTCCATTGTTCAAGATCCCAAGCTTCAAAGTTCACAAGTGACTTCACTGCCGAAGAATCCAGATTTCATAGCATTGATGATGATTCAAGATGACAAGGTATGTGGAAAATCCTATAGCTTGTGAAGCTATAAAATAATTCAGGGGTGAGTCAGTGGATTTTCAAATTGATGAAGTTTTGTTAACATCCGTGTTTCATTGTTGGAAATCGAGAAAATTTTCTCATGAAATTAAAAATTGTGTTCTCAAGTTGTTTGTTGAAAGACTTGAAAAGGATATTGAGCTCTTGAATACTCAGATTCAGTCCTACATTTTCCAACATCCAAAATAGTTTTGTGAGAATCTTATGTCTCCAAAACCAAAGGAGATTGTATTACCTGTTGATGTGAAGATTGATGGTGATTATGTTTTCAAGTACAAGATTGAAGTTGTAGTTGCAGGGTTTAATTTTGAGGATGCAACTGATCAACTAGTCATTGAAGGTCTAGAAGCAAATATCATGCATCATGTTTTAATTGATCCTATAGCGGATTACATGGAGGTTCATGTTAGCTTGAGTTTTCAAACATGTATTCTCTATAAAGACCAAATATGTCAACAGTTTCCATTTCATATCACGAGGACACATAATCAAGGTATACTTAGGATTTCACTGACAAGCAATCAAGTTGTCCATTTGTTTTTGTAGCTACTTGACTAGCTTCATTGGCATTTTTGTATTACCTGAATCAGCAAAATTATCAAGTAGATTAGGGTAGGTAGATGGGTGCAAATAAGTTCAGTACTCTCAGCATCTTTCTAGTTTCAGTTTTAGATTGGTTTTTAGTTTTTCAGTTCAAGTGTGATCCAGACTTCAGTTTGCAGAGAGTTTTGATTTCAGTTCAAGATTTTCAGCTACCAGGGATTTTGTAGCAGATCGAGTGGCACATTGGGGAAAAATCCAATGAATAAGGCACTGACTATCAAATTCCCAGAATTCAGTGGTTCTAGACATCTCCTTCATAGCTATCTTCCCTAGGTGGAGCCTATGTTAGGACCCTATAATTTATAGGGAAATCTGTATTATGATTGATATTTATTTTGGGCAAAACACAGTTTCCTCATGGCGCATAGTGAAAATGCAAAGCATTGGAAGAATATAGTGACCGTGTTATCTCCTAAAATAGCATAGTCAAGTTTGTCAATTTTAGGGGAGGTTACAGGTTTTGGTGGTTTAGGTGAATCCGTAGGCGTTCATTAACCACCGAAAACTGGGGCTTTCAGTGGTTAAAAGAGAAAAGCAAAGCTCGATTAACCACCAAAAACATGTAAGCTTGGAAAGGTCAGAGCCCACATTTTCGCATGATCTAAATGTCAATTGGTGTAATGATGGAAGGCTAACTGCCGAAAGTTAAGCGAAATGGTGATGAAAAGGTGGTATGATTACTCCTGGTATGTTAAATATAGATTTGATGCGTTGTGGTACATGTTAAGACTCCACCTGTCATTTCGCATCAAAACTCTGCATACACAGAAATTTATGACTGATTTAGTTTCGCCTGACTGTTTTAAAAACTTCACGTAGGCCATCCGATTTCAATTTTAAAAGGAGTTGCAGTTAATCATTGCCCATTTAATCTGAGTATTCGAAAGTCCCTCTGATTTCGGGATTATATCCAAACAGATTGCTATTCTTCATTTCTGTTATACAGAAGCCCGAGTCTTTGAAATTTTTATGCCAATTAACTTGCCTCAGATCCGTTTTTCTCCCTAACATTCTGCTGACTATCTCCCCTAGCCCGAAAGTGTCACAATTTGCAGATACAGGCGCAGATCGGGTTCAATTCATGAAAAAGGCGGGATCGGGGTTGAGGATAGAGTTGGATGGCACCTGGTATCTCGAGGCTCATCCTTAGATATGTGATTTCTTCAAAGAAGTAGGATGTTTCACCTACTGTGAGAAGCCACAGAGTTTTCACCAACAGGAACAAGATGTTGATGAAGGAGAATACCAAGCTCCAATGCTCCAGCTCCACACAACCTATCACACAACAACACGATGCATGTCAGGGGTTAGCACGCAACATCATGCAACACACAAGACATGGGTTAACAACAACATACGAAATCGAAGTTTCCAGTGAAGCCCATATGCTACCAAAGACCAATGTTCGAGTGCCAGATGCACCCAAGCCTAAGTTCCAACATTCAGAATCACTTACCGGTGTCAAAGCCTGAGTTTCTAGGGGTCGAGGTAGCACTCAACAATCATATACAGGTTCCTCAAAGACAAATTCATTTGAGTAAGATAAAGACCATGTCTAGAACGATGAAAATGACTGACGAAGGAGAAAATGGAAGGAGCTCATGCATATATAGTAAGTTCTAAATGTGGATGGAAATGCCAACAAAATTCTAGGTGCCAAGGGAATCGCCCAGTAGGAAGCCAATGCTAAGACTTTTACGTTTGGGTCGTACCGGCTTGGCGTTCATGGACCTGGTGCAGATATTGATACACTTTGTGTTGGGCCTCGGCATGCAACCCGAGACGAGGATTTTTTTTATTGAACTCTATGAAATGTTAGCGGATATGCCAGAAGTAACAGAGTTGCATCATGTACCAGATGCACATGTCCCTGTCATGAAAATTAAGTTCAGTGGAATATCAATAGATCTACTTTATGCAAAACTCTCTCTTTGGGTAATTCCTGAAGATCTGGACATCTCCCAGGATTCTATACTGCGCAATGATGACAAGCAGACTATTCGTAGTCTTAATGGATGTAGAGTGACTGATCAGATTTTACGTTTGCTACCAAATATTTAGAATACCAAAATATCATCAGGGTAAACTCAAGGTCGAAGAGTAACGGCATTTGAATATTACAGGATTCATTTTTCTATCCGACAATGAAATCAATTATCAATGTCGATTTTGCCCAAATGATTGAGCAATGAGCACCTGAAGTATTGGTTCTGTCAGTTAAATTCTATGAACACATTATCTATCCACTGACAAAGAACACAAGTTTTGTTTATCCAGAAACGTAATGCATTCGAGGCACCTCTCAGGCAGTTAGAGGAAAGAGGACAGGGAGTTCCATTTAATCAACGACACATGGAGATAGAGCATATTTTATCCAAGTTTTCAAGGAAATCAACCACCCAGATGTCCACAACATAAAATAAACACATGTTGACAGGATTTGAGGTTAATTTCCAAATTTGGTGGAGATGGGGTCATTCAATCACACAATTTCAGGATCACCAGGTTTTAAGGACCATAGCCAGGCAGCCTTTAAGCATCTCATCGATAGATGGCAGAGGCACTTAAATGAGAAGATCAGCGATCAAAGGGATTTTTCTAAGTTGTTAATAAGGAGCATGATTCAAGGCATAAACTTAACAATCAAAGCATAAAATCAGGCATCTTTCAAGCAGGAACTTATCCAAGCGGCAAATGACAGTTTCAAGCATTCCCATTCTAAGAAGATTTGACTCCAACAAATCTCCAACAATCCGAGCTTTAACATTTTATTTTTAGTATTTTTGTTTTGATTCTGTTAGAATTTATTGGCCAGCGAATAAATGAGTAGAGGGATTGTTTCATTTATAAAAGAGGGCAGTGTTGTTGTAATAGAGAGGTTTGACCTGTTAGGTGTTTTTTCTTTGGCTGGACGGTGGGCTTTGCCATTCCAGAAAACTTTTTATGTAATCTTTAAATGATCGATCAGTAACGGTCATGTTGTTTACAGGATTCTTGTGTGGAGGTGTTGGTGGCGTTTCCTTTCTCTGTTAAGTACTTGTCCAGTTATCATTTCATTTGTTTTCGAATTCTTATTGTCAAAAGATAGTAACAGAGCAGAATTTATTGGCAAAATACTTTGCATCTGATCTTTTGGTAATCTTTATGTTTCTCTTCTAAAAGCTCAGTTTAGGAATTCTTAACTGCTCCTTTGCTTGGTTTTTTACTCCCCTACTTCTTCCTCAATCGACACCATTAAAAATTGATTCAATCCAATGTTTCCACTACCTTTCCCCATGTAATATTTTTGTCTATATCTGAGAGTGAATCATATATTTAAGCACAGACCCCATTTGCCCAATGGCCTTCCTTGTTGTCCCAAACCAACAATTTAAAACCAAAAACCCTGATCCCTCATAACTAGCCTAATATTCTATGCCAAACCAAGCTAAATCATATAGAGAGAGCCCTCTCTGAGTCATGGAGGGATAGATCCAAGACTCCAAGCGGTTGAAACAGTTACCTCCGTCAATTTCTTCTTCAGCCGAGAAATTATAGAGCGTTAACATTTTGGCGACTCCATTGGAGAACGAGCTTTCAAGTTCTCCAGGAAAATATATCAACTTCATATTTGACTTATGATGGTGAAAAAAAGCCAAACACAGGAAGGTTGTACCATTCACCTAGCGACTCCATTGTTCAAGATCCCGAGATTCAAAGTTCACAAGTGACTTCACTGTCGAAGAATCCATATTTCAGAGCATTGATGATGATTCAAGATGACAGGGTATGTGGAAAATCCTATTTCTTGTGAAGCTATAAAAGAATTCAGGGATGAGTTAGTGGATTTTCAAATTGATGAAGTTTCGTTAACAGTTGTGTTTCATTGTTGGAAATTGAGAAAATTTTCTCATGAAATTAAAATTTATGTTCTCGAGTTGTTTGTTGAAAGACTTGAAAAGGATATTGAGCTCTTGAATACTCAGATTCAGTCCTACAGTTTCCAACATCCAAAACAGTTTTGTGAGAATCTTACGTCTCCAAAACCAAATGAGATTGTATTACCTATTGATGTGTAGATTGATGGTGATTATGTTTTCAAGTACAAGACTGAATTTGTAGTTGAAGGGTTTAATTTTGAGGATGCAACTGATCAATTAGTCATTGAAGGTCTAGAAGCAAATATCATGCATCATGTTTTAATTGATCCTATAGCGGATTACATGGAGGTTCATGTTAGCTTGAGTTTTCAAACATGTATTCTCTATAAAGACCAAATATGTCAACAGTTGCCATTTCATATTACGAGGACACATAATCAAGGTATACTTAGGATTTCACTGACAAGCAATCAAGTTGTCCATTTGTTTTTGCAGCTACTGACTAGCTTCACTGGCATTTATGTATTACCTAACTCAGCAAAATTATCAAGTAGATTAGGGTAGGTAGATGGGTGCAAATAAGTTCAGTACTCTCAGCATCTTTCTAGTTTCAATTTCAGATTGCTTTTCAGTTTTTCAGTTCAAGTGTGATCCAAACTTCAGTTTGCAGAGAGTTTTGATTTCAGTTCAATATTTTCAGCTACCAGGGATTTTGTAGTAGATCGGGTGGCACATTGGGGAAAACCCAATGAATAAGGCACTGAATATCAAATTCCCAAAATTCAACAATTCTAGACATCTCCTTTGGAGCTATCTTCCCCAGGTGGAGCCTATGTTAGGACCCTATAATTTATAGGGAAATCAGTATTCTGACTGATATTTATTTTGGGAAAAACGCAGTTTCCTCATGGCGCATAGTGAAAATGAAAAGCATTGACAGAATATAGTGATCGTGTTATCTCCTAAAATAGCACAGTCAAGTTTGTCAATTTTAGGGGAGGTTACAGGTTTCAGTGGTTTAGGTGAACCCATAGGCGTTCATTAACAATCGAAAACTGGGGCCTTCGGTGGTTAAAAGAGAAAAGCAAATCTTGATTAACCACCGAAAACACGTAAGCTTGGAAAGGTCAGAGCCCGCATTTTCGCATGATCCAGATGTCAATTGGTGTAATGATGGAAGGCTAACTGCCGAAAGTTAAGCGAAATGGTGATGAAAAGGTGGTATGATTACTCCCGGTATGTTAAATCTAGATTTGATGCGTTGTGGTACATGTTAAGACTCCACCTGTCATTTCGCATCAAAACTCTGCATACATGGAATTTTATGACTAATTTAGTTTCGCCTGACTGTTTTAAAAACTTCACATAGGCCATCTGATTTCAATTTTAAAAGGAGTTGTAGTTAATCATTGCCCATTTAATCTGAGTATTCGAAAGTCCCTCTGATTTCGGGATTATATCCAAACAGATTGTCATTCTTCATTTCTGTTATACAGAAGCCCGAGTCTTTGCAGTTTTTATGCCAATTAACTTGCCCCGGATCTGTTTTTATCCCTAACATTGTGTTGACTTTCTCCCCTAGCCCGAAAGTGTCACAATTTGCAGATACAGGCACAAATCAGGTTCAATTCATGAAAAAGGTGGGACTGGGGTTGAGGAAAGAGTTGGATGGCACCTGGTATCTCAAGGCTCATCCTGAGATATGTGATTTCTTCAAAGAAGAAGGATGTTTCACCCACTGTGAGAAGACACAGAGTTCTCACCAACAAAAACAAGATGTTGATGAAGGAGAATACCAAGCTCCAACGCTCCAGATCCACGCAACCTGTCACACAACAACACGACACATGTCAAGGGTTAGCACGCAACATCATGCAACACACAAGACACGGGTTAACAACAACATATGAAATCGAAGTTTCCAGTGAAGCCCATATGCTACCAAAGACAAATGCTCGAGTGCCAGATGCACCCAAGCCTAAGTTCCAACATTTAGAATCACTTACTGGTGTCAAAGCCTGAGTTTCTAGGGGTCGAGGCAGCACTCAACAATCATATATAGGTTCTTCAAAGACAAATTCCAGAAAATGTTTTATGTAATCTTTAAATGATCGATCAGTAATGGGCATGTTGTTTACAGGATTCTTGTGTGGAGGTGTTGGTGGCGTTTCATTTCTTTGTTAAGTATTTGTCTAGTTATTATTTCATTTGTTTTCGAATTCTTATTGTCAAAAGATAGTAACAGAGCAGAATTTATTGGAAAAATACTCTGCATCTGATCTTTTGGTAATATTTATGTTTCTCTTCTAAAATCTCAGTTTAGGAATTCTTAACTGCTCCTTTGCTTGGTTTTTTCCTCCCCTACTTCTTCCTCAATCGACACCATTAAAACTTGATTCAATCCTACGTTTCCACTACCTTGCCCCGTATAAGAGTTTTGTCTAGATCTGAGAGTGAATCATATATTTAAGAACATACCCCATTTTCCCAATGGCCCTCCTTGTTGTCCCAAACCAACCATTTAAAAACCAAAAACCATGATCCCTCATAACTAGCCTAATATTCTATGCCAAACCAAGCTAAATCATACAGAGAGAGCCCTCTCTGAGTCGTGGAGGGATAGATCCAAGACTCCAAGCGGTTGAAACAGTTACCTCCATCAATTTCTTCTTCAGCCGAGAAATTACAGAGCGTTAATAGAAACTATGCTTGGACCATAGAAAACTATGCTTGGACTTCCCAATGCATAACACATGGATGGTTGGTACTTAGCCCCCAACTTAAGAAGCTAGTGGCTCAACTTCAGCATGAAGTCCATAGGCTGAGGAAAACGCCCCCAAGCTTCGTTTCATCCAACTGCAAAGGGGAATGAAATGAAGCTTCAAATACTAGACAAAGGACTTGACTCAAATAGAGAGGGGGGAAAACTATTTCATTTTTTAACAAGCTTGGCACAGAAACAAGAACTATGCTCGTAACCTCTGTTTCATTTTTTAATGACGTTGCCACAGAGACATAAAAACTATCCTCATAAGTGGTTTCATTTTTTAACGAGCTTGAAATCAAAAAACCATGCTCAAAGACCTTTGTTTCATTTTTTAACGAGGTTGCCTCAGAGACACAAAAACTATCCTCGGAGTCTCTCTTATTGATCATGGATTCCAAGAGGACAATGCTCCAAAATGACACCATGTCAAGGGACAAAACTCGATCATGGCTTCCAAGAGGTCTTCATTGGAAGGAAGAAACACACTCTGGAATGACACCATGTCGAGGGTCGCGACAGGAGTAAAGAGATCATGCTCTAACAACCCTATCGAAGAGATCACCATGTCAACTACTGGATCTAAGTCATCAGAAGTTGAAACCATGGGCAACAATGCCACATAATTGACCTGTGGTGGGGACGATACCATCTGCATATAAGAACCATTTAGGGAGGCAATCCAGTTGGGGTCAATGAATGAAAGTTGATCAACAGTCACAATTATTCCATCGTGAGGGAAATATATCACACGAAAAAGAGTGGACACAATAGCTTTCATGGCATAGACATAATCCCGCCCAAGAAGTAAAGCGAAATCCAAGGGATCTTGGACTACCATGACATCAACGAAGACAGTTTTTCCTCCCAAAGTTACAGGAAACTGAGGAAGGGTCCCTAAAGGTTGACTAGTTCTTCTGTTAAAAGACAACAAATTTTGTGTAACCGGTGCAAGCGGAGGACAACCCAAAGCTTGCCAAGAAAAAGAGGACAAAATACTAACAGATGCACCTTCATCTATCAGTGTCTGAGGAACGTCTCGACCACAAACCTGTACTGTAATATGGAAAGGAATGTGAGAGGGAAGACAAGGTCCAGTTAGCACAGCCTAATCAAAATGGATGGCCTCAGAACTTGGAGGGGGTTCCACGGAAGAAGAAGGAATAGCCCCCAGCATGGTAGATTATGTATCAATGAGAAAAACATGGGCAGTACCAGGTTTACTCTCTAGCGGGAGAGTAGGATCGACCGATGACGAGATCAGATCGACCACTTGGGTTGCATTCACCAAGGGGAGAATGGGGTCGACGGATGGAAACGGATCGACCACTTGGATGACACTCTCTAACGGGAGAGGGGGATCGACCGAGGATGGGATCGGATCTGTTGTCGCAAGAGTTGACTCTAGGCTGTAATAGAGCCAAGCCTTAGCACATTTTAAAAAAGAAAAAGTTATTTATTGTTCAGAACTTGACTTGGGTTGCAGCAAGCCAAACCCTGAGAATTGGTTTTGAGTATACTTTTGACCTAATACATTCAAAGATAGTTCTCTCAACAGCCAAGGGCTCTTTACTCAGGAATATTCAATAATTATAGTAAGAAGGCCAGATTTCTTATTAGAAAAGATTTTTAATCAGGTTGGGGGTTGATCCAGGAAAACAATCCATTGGGCATGGAGTCAAGTGAAAACCACAGAAAGGAGATCATAACGGCGATCGCATTACTTGGAGAAAATGAGGCAAAGTAAGTCGATCTTTCAACTATAAATAATCATGACATAATTGCAGAAAAAGGAAAAGAAAAGGTCATCATAGCGAAAGCATCTATCAAGGATGAATCTCCACTACGACTTTGGAAGAAAAATTGAAGGCTGATGGCTAAATACAGAACACTTATCTGGAGTGAATTCTGACCAGTCATCATTGAAAACAGAACTTTTATCAACTGCGTGTAAGGAGCATGTAAAATGAATTCCAAACATATTTTAACTCAGCCGATAAAAGAACAGATAGATAATATGACAAAAAGAAGACATAGTGAAAGAAATGACCGTAATGAATCTCATGATATCAAGAAAACGTGTCATTGTGTATAATTCCATTCCGGGCTCTCAAAATAACTCTATGTTCCAAAAGAAGCTCTCTTCCCTAGAGCTTTCTCCTGGCTTCCCCCCCCCCTTTTTTTTTACAATGAATGCATCTCTATATAAATTCCCCCTCTCAAAGAGGTTGAATCCGCATCATATCATAACCGAAAATTAACTAATCTTCAACTGTCTTTAACTAATTATAACAATAATCTAAACTAAATTAAACATACAACATAAATCCTAATTTCTGAACTGTTTATTTGATCCGCCTCCATGCGCAAAAATCTATGCAGTTGTCGGGTAGTTCGTAATCAACATTAAGAATATCCAGACCACGAAAAGCTATCCATCTTCCCCCGAACTCAGCAACTATCTTCCATCATCAGCAAAACAAAGAGCACGAGTTGTTCCATTCAATCAACTATTTATTCTTTGTTGAAACCAAGGTTATATATTCATCATTCCCAAAGAATGCGATCATGGTAGATTCTGTTGACAGTCGAGACCTGAGAAATTATTTCCAATGTCATCCCAAAAATGGTGTCTTTGCCTGAAGAAGTATTTGCACAAGATGACAAAAGACTTCTTCCCTTGAAAGCCTGTAAATTGTTGTAGAAGGTGAGAAACTCTCCATATTGCTGTCACCTCCAAAAACCCTCAAAACAGCTTCAAGCAAATATAATGCCAAACCAAATTGGGCTTGATCTGGAACTGTTACATCATGTCATTGTATGGCTTGTTTTGCATCCAGGCTCCCATTCATCACACTCAAATAAACACTTGTCTTTGCAACACTTTGCCAAAGATAGAACTATCAATTGTACAAGGACGGTTGGGCCTCCAGCTTGGACAAAGCGAAGAGCATTACTTCCGCCACCAGTTCCTATTACTACCAGAAGAAAATTGATTAGATTGAAAACAAATACCTGGTGTTCACTTTCAATCACCTCACGTAAGATTCCTACCATTATCTCAATCATATTGAGGGACATAAGAGATAAAACCAGACTCGTTAAATGCCACTCATAAATTGACGTAAGAGCATGAGCAGCCAACCTTAGGTCAACTTCAGGCAGGTTATTGTGTCCAAAGAATGGTGTGAAACCCAATACCATAGACTGGAAGACTGATTAAAACAGTGATACGTGATCTTTAATCTGCCACAGTGCACTGTATTTAATTGATGGTAAAGATGAATGATTATGAAGAAGTTCCAGGTGCACCCCAGAAATAACAGATCCTTCTCTTTCACTGTCAGGCATGTAAACAAGCTCCTCATTTGCACTTTCACCCAATCAAAACTGTAAAAGAACTTCCCGCGTCATGCAGCAATGGCCATTGATCCGTCGGGAAAAATAAAACCCCGCGAATGGAAAATCTTCAATAAACACACTCTGGATGGTGGGGTTCCTTTTCCTATCGACGAAATGATGGAACCGTGAATCGGCTTTCGGACTTTCGGAGGAAGACGCGTAGTGTAAAAAACGATTTTCAAAACCCCGAAATCGCGTGATTGGTGAGCTGCGTGTGTTGTCCACGTCTTTAGACAAATGTTGTTTCGTCTGCATCCTTCAAATCATTCCGTACGTCCTCTCAATACATTAAATATCTAAGTTTTAAGCACAAGATGCAAGGACAATTCTGGTGTTGCGTGAGGCCGATGAAGACTTCTTCATTTCTGTTGTCAGCTTATGCGTAAAACTTTATTATGCGCGAAGTGACATCTGCAACAATTTCTAAAATGGAAATCCTAAACGCAAAGGAAGGACTGTCTGTCTGCTTCTTCCATATATTTTGATGATCAAACACTGTTACGCGAATATATCATCTTCAGATATGAATGCAACGTTGTTTCACCTATGGTACCTTTACTTATGAATCCCAGTCAACTTAATATGGAACTGCTCTTGGAGCTACTCCTAGGTATGAAATTGCTATTACTGGTGCCTATTCCACGACGGCCTCTTACGAAGATGCTGATGCTCATGATTAATATTGTCGTGGGTCTGATGTTCATGATCGAGATGAAGAGCCTAATGGATACCTAGGAAGTATCTTTGCTTCCTTACTGGCCGAGCGGAATCCATCCACCGGTTGTTTTGATCCTACGTACCCCTGTTGTTTTATGTTAGTACGGGCAAGATAACACCTCTATTTATTGGGCTACACCTTGCCTATTCCTTCACTTTGTATGAAAACTTGTATAGATCTCCCGGCAACATGGAATGGCATAATAAAGACACTAGCATTACCAAGGATAAGGCCAGCCAACCTTTTTGTTGTCTTTTATATCCCACCCAATCAGTAGGCGGTGAGGGGGAATTAATCAATAGGGATGTGATTCCTCTCATGGATACAACCAAATGAAACTGTTACTCATATTGAGCCCCCGATAAAAATACTGCTCCGAGCACAACACAAAGCCCCTGGTCACTGTTTTTGAAGGATCCGATCAACTCTCCAAGAGAACGTCCATATGCAGACCCTGTTAAAATTATGAGAATGAAGAGGCTTGATGGAAGTAATAGTCCATACATTACCAATCGCAATAGCTATAAAATAAAGCATGAGTGATGATTCATGAAACTCATCTGCTGTGCCAGAGCTGAAGATATTTTTAATGGCACCAGCATTTGTTGTGAAAAGGAGGCTTGCCAAATCATTGTATTGACCTGCTGGATAATTGAAAGGCTGAAGTTTCCTGTGCTATTATTGATATTCTTTGCTTCCGATTGATAAAAGCATAGATTCTTATATTCTTCCCAAGAAAGTAGTTGTAAATTGCCCCCACTCTCCTCCACTAATTTCAAGTAAAGCACAGGATAAAAAAATTGATACTCAAACGTCACAGAACTCACATCAAACATAAACATGCCACCATTTCCAAAGAGGCCACATTTTCCACTTTCACAATAAGTTATGAATACCTTCAACACCACGGCGAACACTACTGTGGTGAAAAATTTTCTATGAAGACACTAAATAGAGAAATTTTCAAAATCAGTTACAACAGGATCAACCGCTTTAGTTTCACTCTCTGAGGGGAGAGCGGGATTGACCGAGGATGGTATCGGATCAACCACTTTGTCAACTGGTTCAACTAAGGACATGACCAGATTGACGACATGATCAACCGGATTGACCGGTGAAGGGACCGGAGTGATCATTCCATCAACTATAGGGGGGTCAAGAGTAATCTTGTGATAAGCAGCTGGAAGTTGAGGCTATGAAACAGTCATGTCTCCCAGTAATTTTGAGGCTTCGTCCATACGAGGGCAAAGGTGAGTGAGATTACTCCATTTTCATAACATGCACGGGAACTTGACTCTACTTTTCTTCTTCCCAACGGTATCTTGACTAGTCGACGGGAAGTCATCATCATGTTGTTCAAAGGCTAACGACATGGGTTGGCGAGGATGTGTAGGCCATGCTTCTATAACCTTGGATAGACCAAGGCATTCCTTAAGAAGATGGCTACCTTTACAAAGCCTGCAAGGGTACTTGGGCTTACGAGTTGTTTGGGTGATATTGATATCATCAACACTCCCAGCACGATTAACAATAATTGGTTGCTTTCCAACATGTTTGATAGTGGTTGGAGGTTTTGACCCTTGTTTATCTTTCTTCTTCTTAATATTTATTTTCTTCTTCTTCTTATTCATCGGGTTACTAGATTCAGAACTTTCACTTGACGAAGAAGATGAAACGAAAGGCGACCTTGCAAGCGAAGAAAGTAAAGAAGGTGAAGAAGACCTTACTGGTGAAGAAGGTGAAGGATCAACATGAGGTTGATGCTCTTGGGGGGAAATGCTTACGATCGAAGCACTTACTGCATTCGGGATTACCTGAGTGGAAAACAACCATACCAGTAATCCAATTGTGAGACCTGGAAGGCTCAAAGTAGCAATGTGAGGAGGACCAATGTTTCCGTAAGAAGGATAAACAAAAGGTTCCCCTGGAGCAGAGGTTCCTTCATTGGTCATTTCGGGAACTGATGTCGGTAAAAACAAAAATCCAATCTAGAGTCCACTAGGGAGAATAAACAGTACACGCTAAAAATCTAGTAAGCAAGCAAGCAAACAAAACCTTCTCACAATGAGCACACTAGTTGGTGATGAAATCCAACGTCATGAGAAAAATGTAATAAGGGGCTGAGATAGAGCGGGTGGAAAAGTTACATACGACCTGCCTAACAGACTTACACCCTGGTTCAAGCTCCTACACATAATCGTGGGTATACCCTCCAAGGAGCCCAAGTGAGTTTGGCCAACGTCGATTCCAAGTACCATGAAGACTTGCCCCTCCACAGTCACCTTGTGTAAAGACCCTAAAGATATAGGCCACTAAGGTCACCAATCACTAGAGAGATACCTGGGGAAACAGTCAACAGTCCGATCCACATGCAAGGGCAGGGTATCTAGCCCGAAATCAACTTGAAAGGATATCACTCATCATTGTGGGTATACCTCTCAAGCGACCCCCATAATACACGTAATCTCTACACCAAGACCGACAAAGCAGGGTGAGTAACTCTGCCAGTCTCAATGTGACCTCGTAATTGACCCTCGTGTTAGAAAGGCTTCCCAGGACAAAATGTAATAAGTGGATTTAACCGCTCCCTAACTCAAGATTCTATGTTTGTTTGCAACTTTGGAAAGTTATCTTTCACACCTATTCCAAAGCCCTACAACTAATCTAATGTAGATTTTCTACCAGAAAGTATAAAAAATGTCTAATCAGTTTTTATAAGCGCTTTATTTTATGGTTGTTGTTACTCAAGAGGATAATGGCGTGGACAATATGGTGTTTTGACCGACTCGAAAATTATGCAAAGAGATGAAGATGCAATCTTTTCATTTCGATGAAAGCTATGCTACGAGAAGGAGAAAACATTTATCATTCCCATATGCACGATGTCCCAAAATTTATTAAACTCATCAATATAAAGATTCTCAAGAAATGAGAAAATTGTACTATACACCAATGCACGATTCATGGGGGAAAATTTTTCGGAATTTAAGACCAAAAAAAATGCCAAGAATCATGCAATTTCGCTACTTCAAATGCAAGGATGCCCCCAATCTAATATAAAGCAAGAAATTAAATCTTTTTGTTTCAAAATTTTCACTAAAAGCAATAATGAACTTTCTTAAAACAAAGAAACCCAAACTAAAAGTTTTCTTTTAAAGTGAACTATTCAGAAGAAATCTGATCTTTCCCTAAACAATTCTAAAGAAAACACACGCTTTGTAATTGAAAGACACTCAAAGCAAGAGACTAATCCTTCAAAACCAAACAAAGCCAATGTGGCTAAAAGTAACTCAAATAATGTCAAGCAGACTGTAAACATATCAATATAGGCTCCAAAAGCTCAATCCAGCTGATCAAAACAAAACTGGGTCATCAGAAGATGACAAGACCCAATCCAAAAAAATTTACAAACAAGTTCGCAGCCTAGCAGTAGAGTACAGTGCGAGAATTAGGTATTCTCGCAGGCTAGACATTGGTAGGGTGCGAGAAGTTTGCACTGGATCTAACAGCAGGGTGCGAAAATCAATGGTTTTCGCAGGTTGTAGAGAGGTACAGTGCGAGAATGTCTGTAATATAAGAAAATTTTGAAAAAGGACAGGGAATCTAAGTGAACCTCTAGATCCAGAGAGTCTAGATGGATGTCCCACAGACTCAGAAACCAGAAAACAAGCAATCAAAGGAAGGGAAACTAGACTAATTAGGAAACAATCCATTCCCTAGTACAGTCGTCAATTTCGTTATCGGATAAATCGGTAGGTGCGGACACTAACTGATCTCCCTTGATCCACCTAGATGTAGAACAAAACACACCAAAATATGATGCTTTCCTTAAGTTTTAGATATTGAATTTACTAACTAAAGAGGGATGGGTGGCATACTGTTTAAATGCCACTTCCTCTCGCTATTGCCATCTTAGCTTCATTCCAACACTCATATAGTGATGATCCTGCAAAAGAACGCAACCGACCAAAGTGATAGTAATAATATAAACTCAATATAAACCTATGTATGTGATCAAGGAATCATACAATAAAACACAACAAGCTTTATAGGAAAGAATCATATCATTGTATCATACTAAATGTGAAAGAGAGATTACAACCATGGCCTTGATGTCGTAAGGTCCCTTCCAACTATCCTTCGTTCCCCAAACACTTCCACTCCAAGAATTCTAAAAGCATAGATCTGATAATATTCACAATCTATCTTGACAAAGGCAAAACTCAAAGACACTCCAACCAAGCTAATAATTCCAAGCCAAATCCAACTTAGCCCTTCTCCATGAGAGCTCCTCTCCTTTTATAAGTTGAAGAGGATAAGGTGAAGAGGTTAGGATGATCCCACTAAATCATGAAAGCGAGTAAGATCCAAACCATTCGGATGCCACCTCACCATGGAAGTTTTTCCTTCTAGAAGATTCGAGAAAATGCTTGTTTTTCCGACGTGTAAGCATTCTCGCACCCTGCCTATAGAGAATACTACGAACTCCTCGCGACCTAGCTATGATGTACCCTACGAGAATCATGCATTCTCGCACCCTAGCTATAATGCAGCCTGTGAACTTCCTGTTTTATAGGGTTTTTACAAAGAAAAATGCAACTTATTTTCTCAGAAAAAGTTATTCTCCCTTCTTTCTTCAGGAACTCAGGCCACTGACCCCTCTGAAGACTACAGATAGGTTTACATCATTAACGGTCATAGAGATGACAAAAATAATGTATAACACTACCACCATATATGTATGAAAGAGGCAGACATTCCCAAGACTGCCTTTAGAACTCATGAAGGCCACTATGAGTTTTTGGCCATGCCCTTTGGCTTGTGTAATGCCCCCTCCACCTTCCAAAGCCTCATGAATCATGTCTTTCGTCCTTTTCTCCATCATTTTGTCTTAGTTTTCTTTGATGATATCCTCATCTATAGCAAGACCTAGACAGAACATCTTGCTCATGTGGATCGAGTTCTCCATCTACTCTCTCAACACCAACTTTTCCCGAAACAGTCTAAATGTGTTTTTGGCGCCTCTAAAGTAGAGTACTTGGGTCATCTGGTTGGCAAGGACGGTGTCAGGGTGGAGCCTAAAAATATTGAAGCTATGCAAGAATGGCCTCACCCAAAGACTCTCAAAAGCTTGCGTGAATTTCTGGGCTTAACAAGTTATTATTGCAAGTTTGTTAAGAATTACAGAAAGATTGCAGCACCTCTCACTGCTCTCCTAAAAAAGAACTCTTTCACTTGGACTCCAGCTACTACTTAAGCTTTTCAAACCTTGAAGATGGCCATGTGCACCACCCCAGTCCTGGCCCTTCCTGATTTCACAAAGACCTTTGTCTTGGAATGTGATGCTTCAGGGAAAGGAATTGGTGTTGTCTTTATGCAAGAGGGTCGGGCTTTTGCCTTTACTAGCAAGCAACTATTTGAAAGAAATCTGGGCAAATCTATCTATGAAAAGGAAATGTTGGCTATTCTGCATGCCGTTGATTTGTGGCGCCCTTATCTATTGGGGAAATGCTTCCAAATTAAGACAGGCCATCAAAGCCTCAAGTATTTTCTAGAACAACACATTTCCTCCCCGGAGCAACAAAAATGGGTAACTAACCTATTTGGCTATGATTATGAGATCATTTACAAGAAAAGTAAAGAAAATGTGGTTGCGGATGCACTTTCCCGAAAATATGAAGATGAAGGATCCCTTTTTTCTCGTTCCTTCATTGTACCAGATCTGTTCCAAGTCGTTCGCCAGGAATGGCTACAAGATCCCAAAAGTTCACAGCTAATCCAACAATTGCAGTCCAGTGCTCCAGCTTCCCCAAGGTACTCTTGGCTCCATGATGAGCTTCGATACAAAGGTCGTATGTATTTAAGTAAACAATCAAAGCTTAAATCCACGGTACTTTATGAGCTTCATGCTACACTGACAACGGGGCACTCCGGGTTCACCAAAACCTATGACAGGGTCAAACGTTCTTTTTTCTGGGATGGTATGAAACATGACATTCGTAATTTTGTCACCGAATGTGATGTGTGTCAACGCAACAAGGGAGAAACAGTCAAATCTCCGGGCACACTACAACCGCTCCCGATTCCACCTGTTATTCAGAAGGACATCTCTATGGATTTTATTACAAGCTTACCCAAATCGGGAAATAAATCAGTCATCATGGTGGTTGTTGATCGCCTTTCCAAGTATGCTCATTTCTGCGCTCTCCAACACCCATTTACAGCATCCATGGTGGCTCAAATTTTCATGGATTAGGTCTTCAAGCTCCATGGCATGCCACACTCTATTGTTTATGATCGTGACCCAACTTTCACAAGCAATTTTTGGCAAGAATTGTTCAAGCTACAAGGCACTCAATTGCATCTCAGTACAGCTTATCATCCCCAGAATGATGGTCAAACAAAAGTTGTCAACAAGTGTTTGGAAACATATTTGAGGTGTTTTGCCTCAGAAAAGAAAAATCAGTGGGCTCAATGGTTACCCCTAGCTGAATGGTGGTACAACACTTCATACCATACAGCTACACGCATGACTCCTTTTGAAGTGGTATATGGACAGAAGCCACCTTCAGTTCTCTCATACTTACCTGGTGTCTCGAAGGTCCAAGCAATTGACCAAACACTTACAGTTCGAGAGGCTATTCTTCGTACCCTCAAAGAGAATTTGGTCATGGCACAGAATCGCATGAAGCAACAAGCAGATCAAGGTTGCTCTGAACGTCAATTTGAAGAAGGGGATCAAGTGTTTCTTCGCCTGCAACCTTACAAGCATAATTCCCTCAAGGTCGAGCATTGTGAGAACCTAGTGCCCAAATTTTATGGTCCTTATACAGTTCTCAAGCGTGTGGGACAGGTGGCATATCAGTTAGCTTTGCCCATTCATTCAAAGCTACATCATGTTTTTCATGTTTCCTGCTTAAAGAAGGTGATCGGAACTAAGTGCCAAATTCAAACCAACCTTCCCGAGTTAGTCGAAGAAGGATCCATTTGGCTACAGCCACAAGCTGTTTTGGACCAACGTGAACGTCGCCTGCGTCAGAGAACCATCAAGGAAGTGTTAATCCAGTGGAAAGATACAACTCCAACAGATGCCACTTGGGAACTAGCTACCATTCTGCAACAATTTCCACATCTCAAGCCTTGAGGACAAGGTTGTTTTTAAGGGGGAGGACATGTTAGGGTCCTAACCCACACATAGATAGAAAAATATATTCGGATGTAATAAAGGTCAATATTAATAAGGCCTTGCAATAAAATAGAATAAGTCAAATGTAAGAAGACCTAATAGAAGTTTTCGCTTCTAGAAGGATCTTCCTCTAGATGCTTCTTTTGATAGACATATTTAGTATAAATAGGAGTCAAGAGTATGAGAACCCTAGCTTGGATATTATTGTAATAGAGCTCTGCTTGATTGGAGGTTTCCCCCTCAACGAGGCCCGTGAACATTGCTCTCACAATCAAAGTGTTATTTATGTTGTTATTCTTATATCATTTCAGTGTTATTGTGGTGATTATTTTGGTTATATTGTTGTTATTCTGCCATTTATAGCATTTTATTTATGTTCTGCATACTTTTTATATCTGGTATATTACATGCAACATGTTTTGCTCTGTTCCCCTTCTTCTTCAATAGGCATTGGTTGGCATAAAGTCCCATCTTGTGACATTGGAAACACATCATTGTACTCAAATCTTTATTTCTTATATTTGTATCTTCCTTCTTTTTGTGACCATTCTTGTTGCCCTTCTTGATCCTCTTGATGGGCCAATTGCCTTTACCTCCTCATGTTTCCCTAAACAAGCTTGCAATCTAATTTCTATGTGCACAAGATCATTCCCAAGTTTGAAAAACGTGGAATATTCTCACGAGCATAAAGTTCACCATGAACAAAAGGCATCTAGAAAGGAACAAGTCCATTTAAAGCAATGGACACCAACCAATGGAAACCAATTGATCTCTCAACTCTACGATCTTGGTCATATAGCTCCCCACAGTATTTGTCTTGCTCATGCAAATCGTTGAAAGCTTATTTTGTAGGAGCATCTGTCAAAAAACACAAGAGCTTTCAAATAAATTAACCAAAGCCCCAAACATTTCCTTGTCTTTTGTGCAATGTGAGAGACGAAATGATCCTTCATTGTGTAATATCCCTAGGCAGAACCTCAATTGTACATATAATTTAAATGAACATATAGGCTGGTGAGCCAGGATATTTTGGGCCAGGGTGCATTTGTGGTTATTAGGTCGGAGAGCCTAGATGATAAAAGCCAGTGAGCCTATTTTTGTAATATGTAAACACTCATATTATTAACAAAGTACATCATTGCTACAAACCGGCCCACAAATGAGTATGGGGGGATAAACTCCACTAGAAATGGAAAGGGGGGATAAGAGTCTAGGAAGGGGCTAAGATAGGGGGCTTATTCCCAATGGAATATTGTATTAGCATTCCTTAAAGCTAAAGTAATGGATATGAATATATCCTAAATTCTAAAGCAAGGACAAGGGATTCCCTTGGGTGCCAAGTGTCTTAAAAGACACATGCATATATATATTTGGGGACATTGCGAAAGGGGGATTATTCCTTCACGGAGGCAACAGTGAGTCATACTAGATGGTACTGGACTGAAGGAGGAACTTGTACTTATACTGGTTAGCTCAGGAGCTAGATTGAAGAAGCGAGTTGTCTCAGATACACCATAGTTAAAATACCAACTCCCTCTTTCACCAAAAGAATGATCTCAACCAAAATAGTTTTGGTACCATGTAGAAATTCCATGAAATCACAAATTTAGAAAATTCACCTATTTCCTATAGGTTTCCCAAATCTAGCTGTTGTGAATTACCAACCTTAGGACTAATCTGAAAGATGATAACAACAAACAATGGAAAATATTTCACTCAATTTCAACCCCCTTCAACAAGGCACTCCAAGAGAAAAGATACCAAATGTGTGCCCAACAAATGTTATCAAGCATAATCCAAATCTAAAATGTAATTTATGGATATAGTAATTATAGTTGTAAATCTGCCCTATCTTCTTCAAGATCAATGTTAAAACCTTTAACAATTTTATCCTTACCCTATGTCAAATCAACAAAACATACAAGTGTTGGAAATTACCAAATCATGAAGACAATGATAGCTAATAATAAAACCTATAATAAAACAATTATTGATAGTTGAAAACTTTACACACACAGACACACACGAGATGAAGTACAAGTACATAATCTCAACACGTCACCAATTTGTACAACCTTCCAAGTTCTCCAAAAGCCTAGCTAGGGAAAACCAAGAAAACACAAGCTCCACCAAAGATTCTCCACAAACTAGCATCAACACTAGCAAGCCTCCTTGGCAAGACGTCTTTTCATCTCCTCTTCTTCAATAAGCAAAACCCTAGATTTTATTATCAAACCCTAACACCTTGCCTTCTTCGAGTGGAAATCCTAACCCTAGAAATCTCCAAATCCTCAAAGAAACCCTAGCGCTCCAAGACAAGAGAGATGGTACAAAGAATAATACACTTGAGAGAGAGAGACTAGAGCGCTACTCTCCTCACATCTTTGACACAAGATAATGATGAATATAATGTATGAAATGACTCTTTATTTCCTCTATTTATATGAAAGGTAAGGGAGGCCAACATTATAAAGTGGGCCTAAACCTTTACAAACAACCTACAAAACATAAGTATGCCCACACATGTGAAGTGCTACATTCCAAGGGTACACATGTCAAGCTCTAAGGTGATGTTGTACAAAGCCAAGGTTCCAATGCAAGGATGCTCCATGAGATGTGTCCAACATTACTCTTACAAGTCTCCAAGGACTCCAATGCTCCTCCTAAGCCATGTGCTCCACCAAGTCCACTCCACCTGCATGAACATTGTCGTGACTTAGGTGTCCCCAAGTCAACTCCATGGATCCATACAAGCATCCAAGGCACCCCAACGCCCTTCTCCAAAATAACAAACGTTCCTCTAATGTAGGGTGTCCTCTCAAGTAATCAACCAATCTACACATGGCCATCATGAATAATATCCCAAATTGTCTTAAGATGTCCAATGCTCCAAGGAAGAATGTCATGCAAGTACTCAACTAAGGTCAAGCAACCAATAAGTAAGCCACTTCCAATGTGCAAGTCCATCGCAGGCCATCCAAGGCCTAATCATACACCATGTACCCGAAATATCATGCCCCCAAACATGGCGTAAACACTTTTGGAGTAACCTCGAAAGCTAACAGTAACCACTCAGTGAACACATTTGTTATCTCTACCATTAGATTATTCAAGCAAAGCATCAACAACTCAACATTATTTGTCTTTGGAGGATCATCCAGGGTTTTGTTTGAGCACTGGTTTCCCTTTCTTCTTTTGCCAATCTCAAAGTCAATAGCTACCAACTCTCTACCTTCTAACAATTTTTTCAATCGGGTGGGAATCCAATGTATGCTTCCCTTTAAGGCAGGACTCAATTTGCTTTAATACCAATATGATCCATAAACGTGGGACTTATAACCCACATGTTTCACCAACACAGATATTCTATGGAATCAAGTTAATTTGTTGTTGTTGCAATTCAGATCTTCTATGGAATGAAGTTAATGTGTTGTTGTTGCAATTCAGTATCCACTAAGCTTAATTTCTTTCAAGGCTGATTCATTGATATGGATTAGTTTTTGTGCTCATTTATGGTTCCAAATGCGGAGTTTACTGTTTGCACAATCTTTGGACATATTACCAATATGAAGACTATGTTACCTTGCTTATGATGCCAACCAATGACACGTACTTTATGTGTAACGCACAACCCAACAATCTCATTTTCCATCAATTGTGAACAACAACCACATTGGGGTATTCTTATACATAAAGCGTTACTTTCTTTAATCATTCGCACATATATGACAAATAATGAAGTTGTAATTGTTTATAAAGGTGACTGTGATGCATTAACCATGCAAATGGCTAGACAGTTAAGAAAATAAGAGTATTGCCATCTCAGAATTAAGTTAACTCGATGGTGGCTGGTTGTACGCTGAAACCACAGCGCAGGACGTTGAGGGGTCACCACGATATGGTCTAACCGTTTTGAGCAGAGCGTGTTGTTGTACTACGATCCTAGCTCTTCAAAGTAGTTGTTGTATGGATCAATTGAGGGTATGGGTGGCTCGATCCAACAAAAAGACGTCTAACAATCCTTGGAGAGAGTCAATATGACCTTATCAAGTGCCCAATGGTTAAAGTATGAAATACAACGCTATATACAGGGAAACTTAATTAGCAACTCAACTGGGAATGAAACTATGGGCAACTTCTCTTTCACTATTGCCATTGATCTCATCTAAATCAAATAGATGGATGGTCTAAGGTGATTGGCTGTTGTGATTAATAAAGTAATTAATAAATCGATTGCAGGCAGGAATTGACATATCTATAGCTTGCAGCTTTCACAACAATACACTAGAACACAACGTAGAATCAAAATTCAATGACACAACATTTAATTTGGAGAAACCCTTAGGAAAAAATTCCAGCATCGAATGGCTATGGTCACTGTTTATTTATTAGCAATTGTAGGTTTACAATTCAGTCTACTTCTCTGTATAATTTACAATCACTTTATAGGAATTTCAATATGGCATTCCTTCCAATCATTGACAAAGAATCCCTTCCAAACTGTTGTGTCTACATATATAGAAGATTGGACTTTGCATTTATAGAAGACTGGGCTTTGTCGCAGTGTTAGCAGTAAGGCCAGGGTGCCCAACTCTTCATCTTTCCCCCAGTCCAGTGCTTCCCTTCTCTATTTCATTTTTTCTTGGCATCATTCCATTATATGGTTCTTTTATCTCTCTTCTGTCATTTTCTCTTTCATTTTTTTTAAATTCTTCAATGCTTACTTTGGCAACGTGACATTATTAGAGGCATTGTAGCTGGTTGATCAAGCATGGGGCCCTTCACACTGCCAACCACATCTCCTACCTCATCAGCTTCTATTGCCATGAACTTCACCAAGACTTCATAATTTGTTGAGTGCCTTGCATTAACCTGAGCCATTATGCAGACCCAATTCGGATC